>MU227865.1:650124-691649 GCA_018584345.1 Thuja plicata | reverse complement strand
AATGGTGAAACACAGATAGGTCAAAAGGTGGCTTGAAATTATCAGGAATCTTCACCAATTTCCTATCTACTCTAGGCATGAACTTAGGCATCTCATACTTCTTGATCAAATGTTCTCTTTTGGCATATTCAGCTTTAATTTTTGTCAAGTCAATATCTGTGCATAGTGCACCAGTAATCCCAAATACCTCAGCTACTGACCTCCTATCTATGGAAACTAGGGTTTCTTTGTTCTTTTTTCTAATTACCCTAACCACTGGGCAATAGTTTTTTGCTAGTTCCCTAATGAGACCAATATCCAAATATACATCAGGCACAATTAACTTAGCCATATTCAAGTCCCATGGATTTCAGATTGGGGCTGGCTTAACCCTATTATTCCAGAAATAATGAAACAAAGAAATACCAGAATAGTCCGGGGTTATCGGGTTTCTGCATAGAGACCACTTGTCTGTCCACTCCTCCCAATCCGCGCTGTTTGTGTTTAGAGTCCCAGGCAGCAATTCTACAAATTCTTTTGTGTACTTCTTTAATGCAACTTCCTTCTTCTTTCCAGACCCTTGTGAGGTGGTAGGAATGATTTCTTGGCTCATCTTGACTTTTTTTGAATTCTACTGTCTCAGACGCACAACTCCAGATAAACAAGCTTCTTATTCTTCACAGAAAACTTAGAATGCAGAGATGAGAGTTGTACATAATCAAAATCAATCATCTATACTTATAGCCATTAAGGACTGTGTCTTGTCAACTTGAAAGCCGCATTTCTGCACTTGATTTTTCACAGAGATTTCATTCTGTCATAAATGCTACGATCAACTTGTACTGTTAGATCCTATCTGGAAGAGAGAGTGTACACTTTTTTCCACTTGGCACTCGTCAGCCTCAAACTTGCCATGCACTTTACACTTTATTCATTTTTCAAAAATACCTCTATGAGTGAGTGACTTATCCTTGTTATCTAACTGGTCGCATACTTGCCCTTCATCTTCGATCAACTTTTCATCTCCCGCGAGTGAGCGATGACCCAGCTCTTGACTTAATCTCAAGTCTATCCCGTACTCGCTGTCTATCATGCTTTGGCTTTTCTTTTCATGCGAGTGAGCGATTATTTCTTTTGTTACTTATCGCACTCTCGCGACTTCACCTTTTATGTTATCTGAATCTGGGCGACTGAGCGAGAATGCATCCTTTCTTTCATTTCTTCCTCAATCGCACACTTGCAAAATTTTAAAATACACATTTTGATTTGGGCGACTGAGTGATATTTATTTCTTACAACTCAATATTCTGTCCAATCGCTCACTCGCTGTCCTTTTATTTCTGCTATCATCTAATGTGCGACTGAGCGATGCATAGTTCTTTTGCTCAGTCGCAAATTCACGAGTTATTTGTCTTTCTTTTCATCTGCTCGGTGACTGAGCGGTGACCTTCTCTTTTGGCTCGTCGCACTATCGCGGGATTTTTTCTTTCATTTCATCATAGACCGCGAGTGTGTGAGTGTCTCACTTTTTCTCTTGTCGCCCAGTCGCGATCTCTTTTTTGATCATCTGCATTGACTAGCGAGTGCGCGACATCATTCATTTTCTGCTCGTCGCATGCTCGCGAGCTGACCTTCCATCACCTCAAAGCTTCAGCGAGTGAGCAAGTCATTTAAATGGTTTCTTAGTCGCTCGGTTGTGGACTATTATGGAGCTTGAAAATTACTTGTGTGACTGGGCGATGCAAATTTCATATCCTTGTTTTATATCTTCATCGCGCACTCGCTCTGCAAAAACAACATGAGTCAAACCTATGCGAGTAAGCGACAACTATACGACATGACCTCATCGCGCTCTCGCGCAACTCAAAAAATTGATATAAAATCCTAATGCGACTGTGTGACCACTTAAGTTTCAACAATACTCGCTCGGTCATGGAGCATAAAGTATACAGCACAAATTTTCAGCGACTGCGCGATAGACATAACCTTAACTCGTCGCTGACTCGCTGACCTTTGAGTTAACTTCAAAAAGGCATCGCGACCGAGCGATTGACCTTTACAAACATAAGATCCACTTACTCACAGACAGACGATGACTTAACATGGGCTCATCACGATTGCGCGATACACAATTTTGTTACTCGTCGCCCATTCGCACGCATACTGAAACTTGACTCAAACAGCTCGCGATTGCGCGATTAACCTTTTCACTAACAGCTCGTCGCCTACTCGCACAACTTAAAAACATTACAATAAAACCGATGCGACAAAGTGAATAAAGATGAAACATGACTTCGAAGAGTGATTGACTCATTTTGAGCGGTAAAACACAAGATTTGAAAATAGGAAAACCCGGGAAAAGGATAAGACCAAGGGATTCAAAAAATTTTTAACACAGTGCTAACACCTTCCTTGACAAGTTTGTAGTGGTGTTTCTCAATGACATCTTGATATATTCCAAAGATGAGAAAGAGCATGTGGAACACTTGAGACAGGTGTTGCAGTGTCTTAGGGACAATCAATTGTATGGAAGCTTGTCGAAGTGTGATTTCTTTAGAGTAGAGGTCAAGTATCTAGGCCATGTTATTTCAGATGATGGGATCTCAGTAGATCCATCAAATATTGACCATGTTATTTCACATGATATATGCCATTATGGATTGGCCAGCACCTACCACTGTGATCGAGGTTAGGATTTTCATGGGATTATCTGGTTTCTATATATGGTTTGTTGAGGGTTTCTCTCGGGTAGCACACCCCATCACTTCTCTTCAGCGAAAGGGAAATAAGTTTGAGTGGACTGAGAAGTGTGATAGGGATTTTAAGGAGCTCAAGAGAGAACTTACCTGTGTACCCATTCTTTTTGTGCCAGATCCTTCAACAAACTTTGTGGTTTGCATAGATGCTTATTTGGATGGTTTAGGAGCAGTTCTTATGCAATGTGGGTGAGCTATAGCCTGAGTCTAGGAAACTAAAGACTCGCAAGCTCAACTACCCTGCCCATGACCTTGTGCTCTTAGAAGTGGTGCATGATTTAGTAAGATGGTGACATTTCCTCTTAGGGCATCATTTCAAGCTTCATTTAGACCATCAGAGTCTTCAGTACATCTTCACTCAACCAAACCTTAATAATCAGAAAAAAAAATGGATGGAGTTCTTATGTGAATATGATTTTGATGTCCATTACATCAAGGGGAAGAAAAAGTAGTCACAGATGCCTTGAGTAGGAGATGACATGAGATTTATTCTATGTCCACTGGAATAGATTTCAGAGATCGCATTCTTCATCACTTACATGAGGATGAGATGTATGCAAAAGTTTGTGAGCTGATTTGATCTCAGAGACCCCTTGAGTGTAAGTTTTTAGAGTATACATTGGATTTTGATGGATTATTGCATCATAGAGGACATATCTATATACCTTCTTCAAGAAGATTGTGTGAGTTTTTCATGCTAGAGGCTCACAAATCCCCTTATGTAGCGCATCCCAAAGTTAAGAATATGCATGCCGATTTTAGATATTTGTATCATTGTCCCGACATGAGATTGCAGATTGCTGAGATGGAAGCTAGATGCCTAGAATTCCAAAGGGTCAAAGCGAAACACCATCATCTAGGTGGTCTCCTTTGGCCTCATGAGATACCAGTGTGGAAGTGGGACACTATTTCTATGGATTTCATAGTAGGTCTTCCTATGTCTTCTCATCGTCATGATTCCATCATGGTGATAGTCGATAAGTTGACCAAGGTGGTTCATTTTCACCCGTGTGTACTACCTTTACCGCACCAAAAGTAGCATAGGTGTTCTTGAAAGATATATGCAGACTTCATGGCGTACCTCATAAGATCATCTCAGATAGAGATCCTCTCTTCACTTCATCCTTTTGGAGAGAACTTTAGGAAGCTATGGGCACTAGGCTCAATTTCAGTATAGCTTATCATCCTGATACTAATGGACAAACTGAAAGGGTCAATCAGGTGCTAGAGGACATGCTACACATGTACGTTGTGGACCATCAGACCCGGTGGGAGGAATACCTACACCTAGTGGAGTTTTCCTATAACAATGGGCACCATACATCCTTGGGTATGCCTCCCTACTAGGCCCTTTATGGTAGGTCAGACACGACCCCACTCAGTTGGGATAGGATCAATGATAGAGTTTCCATTGGTCCTGAGCTAGTTAGGGATATGGAGCTATAGGTGGCGTTGATTAGACAACATCTAGTGGAAGCTTAAGATAGGTAGAGGAAGTATGCATATGTGAATAGGTTTAATCGAGTGTATTTAGTTTGAGATAGGGTCTTCTCCAGAGTGTGACCGCATAAGTTTACAATCCATTTTGGAAAGGACTCTAAGATTGCACCTCATTTTCTTGGACCTTTTGAGATCCTTGAGAGGATATGACCAGTTGCTTACCATTTAGCATTGCCACCTATCCTATCACACATCCATGATGTGTTTCATATTTCATTATTGCGGAATTATATATATGATGAGTCTCATGTGATAGATTGGGATGCCTTGCAGGTGGGGTTGGATGGGCAGCTGGCTTTGGAGTCAATTCGTATATTGGCTTGGCAGACATTGAGCCTTCAAGGCTAAGAGTTGGACTAGGTTAGGGTCTAGTGGGATTGCTATGATGAGGTTACAGCCTCCTGGGAGGATACATCACAGATGAGATCACAGTACCCTCACCTCTTCAAAGAACTCTAGGAGGAAGTTAAGGCCTACAGGGGGTGGATGTGATACCTACCTTAGACCATCATAGTTTTACTATTTATTTTCTATGCTTTCAGTGATTATATTCTTAGACATACCTTGACTATTGAGACTCTTATGTATTTGAGGATCTGTTGAATCCTATGTTATATATTCAATACCTGATTATGTAATCAGGGTACACTAAAGATACTATATGTTTGATTCAGTTTCAGTTTATGATGATTTCATATATGGGAATAAATGTGTGGATGTATTATGATGAAAATTGGTTTAAGAAACTGATCATATGTTTATTTAAATTAAAAATAAAGATATAGTTTATATGCAATTTAGGATTGATGATTTATTATGTTTCCATATCATGTTATTTTGGACCTACTGATGTGTGCAATGAGTGTGCAGGGATAGTTGACCATGGATCTAAATCGGGGACCCTGAATTGGAACCTACGTTATATTTCATAAAATCCAAGGTCATATTTATACAAAGAAATATGGACCTCATTGTATATATTTTTTATTCATGAATGTGGTTTGTATGTGTGTAGTTAAATTAGTACATGTGAATGTGATTAAGCCATGTCATTTATTTTTTAAATTGTGCCAATTTTTGCAATTGTTGTAAATAGTGTTGGCATGGCTAGTTAAGTGATCAAGGATAGGTTTAGAGTTAACTAGGGGTTACCTTAGTGTAGTATCCAAGCCTACCCAAGGTTAGGAATTTTTTAGATGGTCAACTTATCTTAGAAATCCGTGGGTTAACTTTAGGTGTAGTTTAGGAGGGTCTTTTAGTCTCCCAAAGGGTAACCGGGGTCAATTTTAGCTACCCTAGTTGGTACCCTAGGGGTTAGGGGTTATTTTCAACCCATTAAGAGACTTTAAACCTAATTATGACTCCCCTAAAGTCTCCTTCAACTTCAGCAAACTTAAAGAGTTGTGTGGTTTTGGTTAACCTCTCTTTTCTTCCCAAGTTTGCATTTAACTCCATTTATGGAGAAGGAAGGAAAGTGGGAAGAAAATGATGTTTAGGGTCACCTCTTCTTTGATAGGTTCCTCATAGTTTGGAGGTTTTCCTTTATATGGAAGGTTTTAGGGAGAGCTTGGGTTGTCCACCAACTCTACCTTTAGAGACAATTTTAGATTGAAGGAGCTTTTGGAAGAGAAGGCTTCGAAGGATAGCTCATCTCAAAAAATTTATTTGCCTTAAGCTTTGAAGTAAGGTTAGTTTATCTTAGATTAAATTTTTTTTTTTATGTATTTTCTTGCTTGGAGCTCCATTAATGGAGTCCTGTGTATATTTTAAGCTTTTCAAAGTTGAGATTTTGGAGTTTGAGAATGCCATTTTTATTTTGTGAATACTTTTGTGAATGAATTTTCTTCAAGGCACACTCACCCTTTAGAGGGAAGAGTAACCTGGAAGGTGGTGCAAATTCTCTCATGTGAGGAGAGAAAGACATAGGGTTCTTGATACCCATGATGTCAAGTATGGCCTGAAGGCACCTGGGGTGCATAAGGAGGTTTATTTTTATGACTGCATCTTGTGTAGATGGTCATTCCAAGTCCATGTGTGGCTTGAGATTTTTGTTTTTAATACTATGGATTCTCCTCCTATGCTATTCTACCACCACCCCTATTTTAGGAAGGCCTCTTGGAGACCTTCCTCTTGTTTTTCCATGTAAGGGAGTTTTTACTTTTCTATTTTCATGTCTATTTGAGATCCTGAAAGTTTGTGACTTCCTATTTGTCACCCGTTCCCTTCTAGATCTCCAATCTCGGGGGTGTCCTTGAAAAGGTCTAGGTTGGGAGGTGTGCCTCCATGGTCAACCTCATCTGTGACAGGTTTCAGCTGGAAGTTAGCAGCTGGCAGATTTAATTATGTTAAAATTTGGAATCAGGGATTCCATTCTAATCATGTAAGGTCTTGCAATTTTATTGTATCCATTTTTGTAAACGGTGATTTAAGGATTATGTATTTTGTTAGGTTAATGTAAGGAGGATATTGGAGATTATATTTGCATTTCTATGATTAGATGGATTAGTATGCATTATAAATTCCTAAGTTGAAGTAAATCTCAAATTTGAATGTTGATAGTTTATGAGAAAAATTATAGATTAAACGTCAAATTTAAACATTCATTTATAATAAATCTGTATAGTATGAAGATTGAAAAATAAAAGGATTGTAGATCTAAAGAGGTAGTTAAAGTCCTAATTTCATATAAAAGTATTATTGCTAGTTTCAATAAAAAAATTGGGTTTTTTCCTTAATTATGCATAATGGGAAATTTATTGGATTAATGGTATATATGTTCTTAGAAGTAATTTTTATACTCAGAAGAAATTTATAAATTATTTAAAAATAAATTTGCCCAGATTTAAAATTTGTTTCCTACAATATATAAATTTATCTAATTGGTTATGGAGGGCATATTTTAAAATTCAAAATAATATTTTCATTATTTTACTGTTTTGTCACAAAGTTTTCTTTGTACACCAGTTATTTTTTAAAAAATATATATATACTTTTTGCTATATCTATATAAGTTTAATATATAATGAAGTTTTTAAAATTAAAGAATGAAAAAATGATAAATAATTTTGGGTCGAGGACGTTTATCGCGGAGCACTTCTTTTCTTATATATTTTTTTGGGGTTTGGGGCTGGCCAAAGCCACCCTGTACCCCCTGTGTTTCGGGGCCATGGCGGTGGTCGGGCGACGTTGAGCCTGCGCACCAACACTGTGTAATAGTGGTGGGTGGGACCGGCGGCCACACTGAGCCACGCCCCACCGACCCACTCCCTGCCTCCCCTGCATCCACAAAAGCGTGGGTGGTGTCGCCTTCTGTGTGTATCTGCCCCGCCTCCAAACCTCGGCCTCCTTAATCATTTTGCAATGAATTTCAAATAGAAGTCTCTAGAAAACATTTTTTTAATTAGTTAGATTTACTTCTAATTAAGTAAGATTAGATTTTTATTTATGTTCTAAATTCAATTTAATTAGAGGTTAATGTGAGTTTGAAAGAGATAATACATAGGATCATATTAAAGTTTACTTGTTAATTTTAAATATTTTCTTTTAATAAGATATTAAGATATTTATATAAATAACTTTTTAAAGATATTAATTGTATCATTAACTGTTTCTCGTACGATTGACTTTCGGTCAACCATTGTCAATCAATAGGTTAGCTCACCTCATTTTTTGTGCACAGGTATTCCTTGTAGCATATCGCACCCCGTAGCCCAGTTTCACACTTATCAGAGCACGTTTGACTTTTTGGTCAACTCTAGTTGACTTTTGGTCAACTACCTCAATTTGTGTGTGCAACCCTTCCTTGTAGCATAGTGGACCCTAGTATCCTAGTTTCACATATTTCGGTGCACAGTTGACTTTTTGGTCAACTTTGGTTGACTTTAGTTAACTATCTCAATTTGTGTATCGATCGAACTACGCAGCTTAGGGATCCCTGTGGGATAGTTCTGGAAGCTATTCTACATAGTTTAACTTCTAGTCAAACTTGATTAACCCTGGTCTGGTTGGACCCTTGTGTTGTTTTCAGACACTTAAAACCTTTTTGTTCATCGTTTCCCTTTGCACCATTTTGCGTGCATATGTTATCTTTGGGATGAGATTAGTAAACCTTAGCATATTTTAAAAAATATTGTTGGTGCGTTTTTGCCCAACTTTTGGGCATGACATTGCTAAGCTAAAAAATAGATTGATGACTTGGGGGAAAAAAAAAATTCTTGCTGATAAAATACAAGTTATAAACAAAATTTTCCTTGCCTCTCATGTTTACTATTCTTCTTGCTAGATGTCTTCTATGAATATTATGAAGAGTTAAACAAGATCATTCATCAATATATATGGTCACATTTGGAAGGCAATGTTAGTTATAAATTGTCCTATTGGTTTCAATGTATTCAACAAAAAATAAAGGAGGTTTGGGTCTGATGGATCCCAAGACACAAAGGATATCATTTTTATAACTGCTAATAAGAAATGGTAGAATGTTGGATGGATTGAGAACAAAATTCTTGCTCCTTTATATCAAGTGAGAGCCTCATTCTCCCTCTAATCTATATGGAAATTATGGAAACTTACTACTAAGTTCTAATGCTAGAAAGATGATTCCTAACAACATAGATTCATATTTGGAATTTCATCCATTTGGTGAAATAGGCAAGTGTAATATCATGGTTTTCCTTTTTCTATTGTCTTTCTTGGGCATGCTATTATTGTTTTAAGAAATGAGTTCACCAGATTGGTGATATTTGGAACTTTAATTCTTTTGAGTGATCTTTGTGGAAAAGACTACAGGAAAAATTT
This sequence comes from Thuja plicata, assembly GCA_018584345.1. Classification (NCBI taxonomy): domain Eukaryota; kingdom Viridiplantae; phylum Streptophyta; class Pinopsida; order Cupressales; family Cupressaceae; genus Thuja; species Thuja plicata. Next base: position 682,617 of record MU227865.1, on the reverse strand, counting down.
AAAATAAACAACATGGATGAGATATTTTTGTCCTTTATGAAGTTTTTGGCGCCAATTGATCTTATTATGAATTTACGCACCTTGCTTCAATGTGATTTTCCCAGAGATCTATTTAAAATTACTTCCTATTCCACCAATAAACCCTAGATTGAATAAGCATTGGATATGTAAGTTTAATGAAAGGAAGTGGAGTCGTTTGACCAGTAAAATATGGAAATCTAAAGAAGAAGTTATTGCTCATATTTTGGAATAGAAAGTCTTACATTATAAATTGTCAGTTGGGGATGAGTTAAATTTTGTGATCCAATTTGTTAAATGCTTCTTTTTTTAACATGATGCAAACTTAAAACACATATATTTTGAGACTCACCTACAATAAGTATAAAATGGAATGTTATTTTAAAGTACTTTCTTGTTATTTTTTAACATTCATTGAGTTGGAAAAAAACCTATTAAGCATTGGTCTTTGTGATAATATTGTAGTTGATACTATGAGACATTTTTTTCTTCTTAATATATGTAAATGCAAGAGTATGCCAATGTTTTTTAATTAGATAGTTCACTAGGAAACACAAATTTTAAACTTTTACAGTGGCACTTTGCTTCAAATTGCCTCTCTTTGTTGTCAATCACAGAGGAGTTCTAAGAATAATAACAAGACTACTTATCTTATGTACTATATCAAGCTTAAAATTCTTTAGCAATAGAAAAATGATACCACATGGTCTAGGAAACTTCAAAGTTTGCTTCAAAGGCTATTTAGATTTTATGTTTAGTAGTATTTTCATGTTTCCCTATGGCCAGTAACCTTAATAAATTTTTATGCAGTTGTTGTTTATTACTTTTCTAAGACTTTTCAAAATCATAGATTTGTTATTCTATGTAGTCTTATGGCTGAAAATGTTATGTTGATGGCATTAAGTGTATTAACGTATGGTTATAGTTGACTTGTAGTGATAGTTTTCTCATACTTCTTTTTGGTTGTCTATTGACTGCCATTCTTTAATGTATTTTTTTCCTTGCATCGATTTAGTAAAAGAAAAAGAAAATTGATGAATAGAGGCATTTTCCATTACATTAAAGTATAAAGTACACTATTCACAAAAAGGAGTTGGGGATACAAGATCACCCCGCAAGAGTCACACAAAAAATAGTCGGACATGTGTATATGAAAATTGGTCGTGTACCTATGCCTATTAAACACACTTCAATGAATCATTACAAGGCTAATCTATTCAAAAACATGAAATGAAATAAACAACTAACTAGACTAGCCGAAATTGACTCATTGCCTTCTAGTATGCTGGAGTTTGGATTTTTCTCTCAGGTCATCGCAAAATCTAGTGACTACACCTATGCTAAATGAAGGATTTGAAAGCTAGGATGATGTGCAAATGTAAATTTAAATGCATATGCAAATACAGCTTTGTTGCAAATCCAAAAGCTAATTAAGAGATTTTAAACCCAAAATGATATGTGAGCTAGATTAATTTTAAAACCCAAAACCAAGTGTGCTCTAGATTATAAAATTAGATGCTTGAAAACAAACTAATTAACAATGAAAATGCTACTTAATGAAAACTAAATGCTTAAAAACTCCAAAATGATAAATGCTCCAAACGCCGAAAAACCTGTAGAATAAAAATATTATAAGAATTTAGATCTTTTGTGAGGAAATGAGGTCATCTTTTATAGAAAATCTCTCTCGAATCGAAGATCGAGATCAAAACTGAAGAACAAATATGATTTGATTTGAGGAAGCACAATCCATGTGCTTGGAAGATGATTAGTCGAGAGGGTCAATCATTTAGGAAACTTCTAAAATCTATTTTTCAGTTAATTAGATTGTTTCCAAAATGAGAAATAGACAACAATAAGTTAACTAAATATAACTGATTTGTTTCTATTTTAATATTCAGTTGACTGAAATGATTGATCAGTCATTTAGGAAACTTACAAAATCTACTTCCAGTTAACTAGATTGTTTCCAAAATGAGAAAGAGACAAGAATAAGTTAAATGAATAAAGCTGATATATTTCTATTTTGATATTCAGTTGACTCAAATGATTGATCAGACATTTAGGAAACTTCCATAATCTATTTTTCAGTTAACTAGATTATTTCTAAAATGAGAAATAGAAAAGAACTAGTTAATTGAATAAACAGATTAGGTTCTATTTTATTGTTAAGTTAACTAAATGACGACATAAGATGTATTTTTAAAGATTTAAATGATTTTAAATGCATTTTAACTCAACTTTATTAAGTTAATTCCTTTTTGAATTTAATTGAAAATTTAGTAATTTATTTAATCAACATTAATTAAAAAAATAACATAATGTTTATTTGTCAATGTATTATGATTTTAGGAATTAATTAATTAATCAAGTGTGATGATAGATTAGGACCTAGGGTTCAAGTCAGATCAGACTGAAGGTGATGAATTGCCTTGGGTTAGGACTTAGGATTTATCAAGATTAGGGTTTTCTTGATAGGAGATCGAGATTGGGGGTCTAGGGTTTAGATGACCATTTTTTAGGTCATTATATTTGCCCCTCTTTGAATTGATGTGCGATCATCGCATTAATTTAAAGACATGTTAGCAACAAGATGAAGAATAGTTTGATTTGAAGTGATGAAATGATTCTTTTGACGAAGATAGACTCTGAGCTTGATTTGACGAAGATCAATCAAAAGATATAAAACATAATGCTTAGTTTGATTTGAAGTGATAAAACTGAACATTTGTCAAGAACTCTTAACCTTTTAATTGCTTTGAAGGAATAACCAATTTGATTTGAAGTGATGAAACTGATTACTATTAAGATATTTGATTAGCAAGAAAATTGACTTGATTTGAAGAAATGAAGCCAATTTGATCAATGTATCTTGTTTCAAATAGTGAATGACTTGTCTAAGACCGATCTTGTCTAGTTTCGAGTGCATTCATCATTGTTTAAGACAATTGATTGGGTTGTGTTTGACTAAAGATGATTTCAACTTGATTTGATTCAATGAAGCTGAGATGCCTCGAGTGATGGGGTCTTGCTTGATGATTTTATCACTAATTTGTTGATTTGTTGATGTCCTGATCCTGCCCCCTCGGGAGTGAAATCAAAATATGGCCAAGTGCCCTAGTGATCAGAAATAATTTGATGGATAAAATGATGCAAGAAGATTTTTTTCTAATTAGAAAGAGGTCCCAAGTGGTTAGGACATAATCTGCACTTGATTGGAGGTTGTGGTGACCAGATTTGACACAAATTATGCTAGGGTTGACCAAGTTTGACCAAAAATTTGACACATGGATTTCTTGAGAGATTTCTATCGATTTAGAGTCTAGAAGACTGATTTGCGCAAGTAGTCAACTGTGTGTGACTAAAAAAAGTCAACTATCAAATTTGGCAAATGAAATGATCTCAGATTTCAATTTTGATCCTGAAAATGGAATCAGGACAGTCAAATTAGACTTATATTGATTGATTAGAGCCTCAAATCCTTCACATTGGAGAGAGATAAAGAGATTATGCATATTTGAACACCATGTGAATGCAATGCAAAACTATCATGAATGCAACCCTAGGACTTAGTCACTGGAATTGAGCTTGAAAATTTTCATAATTGAGAATTTGGGGCATGAGAGTCAATACAACCCTTACTAGTGTCCTTGCAACCATAAGGATATGAATATGAATTTCATCGGATAAGACCTGGGAAACAAATGTAAGCATCGAGGCACAAAAGATGAGATGACCTGAACATTGTTTCCAGTTGCAAGGGTACACCAGTATCAAGGCATTAAAAGCCAAGATAATCATGAGCGCGATCTTGCGTAAACAGGCAGATCAGTAATAATCAAGGAGATAGTTCTGACCTCACCTTTGCATAGAAGTAAATAAGATTGAGGTATGTGATTAATGCAGGAGCTCTTATCATATTCACATAGTTTATTTGACATTGTTGGATCATCAGAACCACACCAACAAGCAGTAGACAAAGAAAATATTAAAGAAAATTAATCATAATAGACAACACACAAAGAGAAGTTCAACATACTTCATCTAGCTTCAAAGTTTTTGGATGTGTACATGTATGAGGTGTTGAGTAACACTGTTGTGCTTGTGAGTTCATTTTTTTTTATTATTATCAATCTATTGATTAAGGTGCATTATCCAATGTGTGTTGAAAAACACAATTGTATCCAAATAGGTAGTGTTAAGAAATACTATCTATTAGGGTGTTGAGAAACACCGATTGCATCAGTAGCAAAGAGTCCTTTAGAAATGACAAGATTACTAACTTTGGTTTGGTTCAAAAATGTGATCAAAGTGGGCTCCTTTCCCCCTAGTAACTATAGAAGTTGAGAAATCCAACTTCACAGATCGCCAAGAACACATGCATGCAAATAACCTATTGCTGAAAGGAAACAAGAAAGACAAAAGCAAAGGCTTGGAAAATCTCAGCAGAGTGAGAGAAAATTCTATTCCAAGGTAATGAAAAATAATTACAAGAGTTCAACCTTAAAGGTGAACAAAACCCTAAAAAGGTAAAAGCTAGGTTGTGCAATATAATTAATATAAAATATTAATTATATGCACCTAAGAGATAGCTTAAGTGAAAATAGAGTACATAGACAACTTAATAATTAAATCAACATGATTTAATTAATAAGTGAAGATAAATAGATACTCTAACACCCCCCCTTAAGCAAAGCTCAAGAGGTAAGCTAACCTAGCATAGCTATGAAAGCAGGAAACGAGGGTCCTAGCAACAAGGCCTGATCAGGTACCCAATACAAGGAAATCTCTATGAACCGGAGAAAAAGGAGAAAAACCAATGGGAAAAACCCCTCTCCAAAAAGAGATAGAACAAACATGCTAAAAAAAACATGAAGGAAGGCCTCAATAAGACCCCCCAAGGACAACTTCTATCACCCCAAGCATAGAACGCAACTGAAGATAGAGCGGAGATGCAAAAGATTTGGTGAAGATGTCAGCAACCTACGGGCCAGTGGGAATGTACTCCAAAGTGAGAACACCATCCTGAATCTACTGATGGATGAAATGCATATGAAGCTCAATGTTTTTAGTGCATTGATGCTCCATCGGGTTGTGGGAAATGTGAATAGCACTCTGATTATCATACCATAGAAATGTGGGATGATTAGGAGGAAACCCAAACTCAGTCATCAACTATCAAAGCCATAAAATCTCCTGACTAGCATGCACTGCTGCTCTGTACTCAGCATCTGTAAATGAAAGTGCGCAAGCATTCTGCTTCTTGCATGACCATGTGATAGGACCAGAGCCAAGACAAAAAACAAATCCATAAGTAGACTTCCGATCATCAACATCACCAGCCCAATTTGAGTCAGTGAAGCCAACAATGTGAGGAGCCCCTGATGTGTAATGAATGCCATATATAAGTGTGCCCTGAATGTATCTAAAAATATTCTTGGCAGCTTTCCAATGACTCTCATGAGGCACAAGTGAGAATCAAGAGACTAGACCAACTGCAAAGGAGAGATCAAGACGAGTGTGTGTCATGTATAACAAACTACCAACCAACTACTGATACAATCTAGGATCTACTAAAGGCAAAGTGAAAGAGGTAGACAAAGTAACACCCGACTAAAAAGGTGTGGGAGTAGGCTTGCAATCAAGCATATCAAAGCGCCAAAGCATGTCAAGAGAATACTTCTGCAGGTAAACAAAGATACCAGCAGGGGACTGAACAATCTGTAGACCTAGAAAGAAGTGTAAAGCACCAAGGTTAGTCATCTCAAACTGCTCCATCAATGCGCACTAAACATCCTGAATCATAGAAGATGAGCTACCTGTGATGAGAAGATCATCGACATATAGCACAAAGATCAAAACCTCACCTTCAAGATGTTGAATGTAGACTGTAGGATCGGAATGACAACATGTGAATCCTGTAGAAAGAAAAAAGGAGTCCATCTTCTCATACCAAGCTCAAGGGGCCTGTTTGATACCATACAAAGAATGCCAAAGTCTGCAAACCAAAGAGGAATTCTACACAAATCCCTGAGGCTGCTCCATTTAAATCTCCTCAGTAAGATCACCATGCAAGAATGCACTCTTCACATCCATTTGAAAAATGGGCCATCCCTGAGAAGCTGTGAGGGATAAGACAAGGCGAATAAAGTTCATCTTGGCGATAGGGGAAAATGTCTCAGTGTAATCAATACCCTCAACCTATGAAAAACCCTTCATGACAAGATGTGCCTTGTACTTATCAATAGAACCATCAGTATAAAACTTAGTATGATACAACCACTTGCATCACACTAACTTTCTTCCCTTAGGAAGAGAACAAAGATCCCAAGTATGATTCTTCATCAAAGAAGAATACTCCTCCTCCATAGCATTGTCCCACTCACTATGTCCTATCAAGCTACTGCAAATGTCTGAGGATCACCACAAATAGCATGACTCAGAAGACTAGAACCTGCAATATGCAACCGGGTGCAACGGGAAGTGGAAGGGTCACCTACCAGAGATCCTACAACATCAACTATAACACGAGCCCATCTAGGCATCGATGGAGGATCCTATGGTGGAGGTAAATGGGGATCACCAAGATCATCATCCTCATCATCCTAAAAAGAATCTAGAAGAGATGATGGAGTAGTGGTAAGTGAAGTAGACTCTAGAAGTGGGGTATCTACTGTAGGAAGGTGCTTATCAAACTAGACATCCCGTCGAAACATGACCTCTCTAGAATCAGGGTCAAACAACCTATATGCCTTAACATCCTCATAGTAGCCAACAAAAATGAGGTGTCAACTCTTCCACTCCATTGCTCTCCTCTGAGCATCAGGCATAAATGCCCATGATTCACTACCAAAAACTCAGAATGAAGATACATCAGGCTTGACATGAGACCAAGCCTCCTCAGGAGTCATATGTTGAACTACCTTGTGAGGCATCTGATTCTAAATATAGTTGGCACAATTAACTTCCTCTGCCCAAAAAGATGAATCCATGGACCTAGACTGTATCATACAATTAGCCATCTCCTGAAGTGTTTTGTTCTTTCTCTCTGCCACACGATTCTGCTGAGGGGTGTAGGGTACTTAAAATTGATGCTAAAGACCATGTTCAAAGAAAAAATCCTTGAAAGCTTGGTTCACATACTCACCCCATTATCTGTACATATCCGGCAAATAGAAAGACTAGATTGCTTCTCCACAAATGCCTTAAAGACCTGAAATGAATCAAAGACATCAGACTTGTACTTCAAAAAGTACACCCATGTGCACCTAGAGAAGTCATCAATGAAAGTAAGCACATATCTAGCACCAAAAAAAGGAGTAGGAAATAACATGAGGTCACTATGAATAAACTCCAATGGTGCCAAAGCACGAGTAGCTCAGTCATGAGGAAAAGGATCCCTATGTTGTTTTCCAAGAACACAACCCTGACAAACCCCATCAGTGCAAGTAATCTATGGAAGCCCAAGAACAAGTGTCTGTGTGCTCATCTATTGAAGATATTTGTAATTGACATGGCCCAAACGCTCATGCCAAAGTCTGCTCACTGAATTTGCATGTGCTATAAGATAGGAACCTGTGCCATCAGAAGACTCAAATCCTTCAAATCTGTATAGGAGGGATGCAGTGTCAACACTCCTAGTAGACACAATCATATTAGAATCATGTAAGTCCTGAATAACCATATCATGTGGTGAGAACTCAACTCTCTTACCACAGCCAGAGTGGAAAAGATGATAGATAGACAATAAGTTCATCAAAATGTCAGGGACAAAAAGAACATCCTAAAGAGAACCCCCAGCTAATGCAACAGAACCAAAACCCAAAACTGAAAGATGAGATGAGTTCCCAACAACAATCTGTGAAGTAGCACAAGGATCAAGTGAGGTGACCAACTGCTGAGTGTGATTCATGTAGTGAGAGGCACCGGAATCAAGAATCCAAGTGGACCCAAAAGTTGTTTCTTATGCAGTAAGAGCATGACCTTTCCCTACAGTGGAGGATGTGGACGTAGCTAAAATGTGATGCTCCTGCATGGCTTCCTCTAAAGCCTCCAAACATTTCCAGCACCTAAAAATAGGATGTCCATCCTTTCCACAAAAGCTACAGGTCTCAACTGATTTCTTCTTAGTCTTGGAGGTAGACTCAGTAGACTTCGAAGAAGATTTACCCTTGGAAGGGTTTGCTGGAGGTTTTGAATCAGTTTTCTATGCAGGTTTGGAGGAATACTTAGTGCCTGCTGAATATTTCTTTAGTTTGGCTTTCTTTTTTGGTTTCCCCTATGAAGACTGAGCAACCAATGCTTGGCTAGAAGAGCCAGAAGCATCCATTTGTTGGATCTTTGTCTGTTCCCATGTCAACCAATCACAGAATGTCCCAAATGAAGGCATTGTGTGTCTAGCACCCAAAGCATCCATGGTGGAGTAGAAAGTAGAAGAAAAGATCTGATACTGTCCTCTCAAATTTGAGAGTATTAGGAAGATACACTCATCATCTGTCTTGTTTCTCCCACATCATTGCAAACCTGAGCGCAGAGATTTGAACTTCATCAAGAAGTCCTCCATAGTGGGAAAGCTGGTAGGAGTCAAAGTGGTTAGCTCTACATCAAGTTGTAGTGCTCGAAACTCATTCACTGTGCCAAGAAAATCTCAAAAACTTGCCCCAAATAGCCCTCGGAGTTGTCAAACCATCCAGGTGAAAAAAGGAGACTGTCAGAGATGTTTAGTGCAATCAAGCCCATGGCTTCATCCATTTTTTTCCTATGCTGAAGAACCTCAAAAGGACGTTGTAGGATAGGTTGGTTTTCATCTAGAAATGACCATAAGCCACATGACATGAGTAGCCTGGTCATGTGTGCTTTCTAGCTATCACAATTGTGTGGTGTCAGCCGGGCCAAAAAGGGGTCTGACATTAAGAGAAGAAGAAGATGGAAGTAGAAGGGTCATTTCTAAAATTAAATGACATAAAGAAAAAGCATCCCCCCATAATGTATAATTCTATCCCCTGTACATCAAAGAAACAATTACTGAAAGCACAAAAAATGAGAAGAAAACCTAGACGCCAGATGCAGAGAGGGAGGAAATGGAAGCCTCTACTTCAATACCAAACTTAAGAGATAAAATGGTTGAATCAACAATCAATACTAGCACTATTGCGTCTGTCTCAGAAACACCTTTTCGGCGATATTTTGTTTTCCAAAAACGGACACTGTATGCACAAGTTACGGCCGAGAAACCAACTGCTCCTCTGAAAATGAGCTCACTAGAAAAAACTAGTCATGGGAAAATATTTGATGGTCAAATGACCATCACAGACTCTGGGAAAAAATTTGACGGCTGTCTGCACGTTGCGGGCCCGTCTCACTGAAAAAAATTTCCGTCGCCAAAAAATTTTGAAAGCTGCCAGAAAATTTTTAAAAACTGCTAAAAAAAAAACTTTGATAGGTGACGTCAGTAGTGACATCACCTGGCATGCTTTGAGTGGCGGAAGGTGGTGGCAGGTGGTGGGCCGCTGGCAGAGGTGGTGGTTGGGCGGCTCCCGAGCGGTAGCACCAGCAGGGCAGCTCTGGTGGCTGGTGGCCAACGCGCCAGCAGGGGCCGAGCGTGGGCCGGGCCAGGGTGGCACCGAGGTGGCATGGGGGTGGCATGCCTCAGCTGCGCTACGCAGACCCCCAAAACCTTAAAAAAAATCTTTTTTTTTAATTTTTTTTCTCATTTTCATGTCGTACGGCCTAGGAGTGAGAAATTTTTCCTCTGGGGTCACTTTAGCCAAAACCAGCAAACTTTATATGATTTTTGCCTCTCCCAAGCCTTTTAAGCACAATGGTGGAGTCTATTTTGGCTCAAACTACTCTAGAAAATAGTGCCTCCTCCAAAATGAAGAAAAACCTCAGAGAAGCTGTGGCTTTCATCTTCGAATCACGGCTTCAAAAAACCCTCAGACCAGGCAGCAGTAGGGAAGCTCTAATACCATGTAGAAGTTGAGAAATCCAACTTCACAGATCGCCAAGAACACCTGCATGCAAATAACATGTTGCTGAAAGGAGGCCAAAGAGACAAAAGAAAAGGCTTGGAAAATCTCAGTGGAGTGAGAGAAAATTCTATTCCAAGGTAATAAAAAATAATTACAAGAGTTCAACCTTAAAGGTGAACAAAACCCTAAGAAGGTAAAAGCTAGGTTGTGCAATATAATTAATATAAAATATTAATTATATGCACCTAAGAGATAGCTTAAGTGAAAATAGAGTACATAGACAACTTAATAATTAAATCAACATGATCTAATTAATAAGTGAAGATAAATAGATACTCTAACAATAACAAACTCCAATGAAAGATAACTGACTTGACTTATAGTGCTGAGGCATAGCCAATTTGATTGCCCCTAGACTATGACTCTGGATCAATTTCAAGCCAGGAGGGTTCTCAAAAGAACAACAATGTCATGAAAGTGACAAAAATTTATGCAAGTTATGCACAAACTAAAGCGAAAAGGATTTTTGCCAAGACTGAGCATTAATAGATGGAGTGTTGAGTACAAGAGGTGCATGTTTACCAGGTTTTCACCTACTTGACAGAGATTCTATTTTTACTACCAGCGTGCCTGTTTACCAGGTTCTCACCAAGGCATTTTTTTCCTTTTTCAATTTTTTTTGTATTTTTCCATTTTTTGTATTTTTCTTCTTTTTATTTATTTTTTGGTTGATTCATCAAGGCACATGTTTACCACATTTTCACCAAGATGATAATTTTTAAAGGACTTTTTCTAATTTTTAGTCTTTTCCAAGATCATAAATATATACATGGAGTTAGTCACCAACAATGCAATAGGTATAGAACATCTTTAGATGGAGAGTGTTGATGGGCTCCCTAAGGTATTCTCCTTCTGGTGTAGAGATTTGATAGGCTTTGGAGCTGAATACTATAGTTATGATATAAGGACCTAGCTAGTTGGGTTCAAATTTCCCCTTTTGTTCTCAGTGAAATTGGTTACAGATATTCTCTATCAACACGAGGTCACCCACCTAAAGTTCTCTTGGTTTGACCTTTTTGTTATATCCTCTAGACATTATTTTCTGATAAGCTCTAAGGTGATCGAACACCACTTACCGATGCTCATCCGGTAGTTCTAGTTCTTGTAGCCATGAGATTCTATGGTCTTCATCTATGATCAACCTTCATAGAGAAACCCTTAGAGATGATATTTCTACCTATATGGGTAGTAATGCTTTTACTCCATAGTTGAGAGAAAAGGGGGTTTCTCCAATAAGAGTTCTAATACTCATTCTATAATCCCATAGCGCAGGATTGATCTGCAAGTGCCAATCCCTTCTAGACTTATTCACAGTGCAGTGTAAGATCTTCAACAATTTTTTTTGGATGCCTCCGCCTGGCCATTCCCTTGCGGGTAGTAGATTGAAGAACAATGTTTTTTGATCTTGAAATTATCATAGAGTTCTGCATCCATGATTTTCTTCGTAAACTATCCTCCATTGTTAGTTATAATGGCTAAAGGAATGTCATATCTACAGATAATGTAATTCAAAATGAATAAGGCCACATGTTCGCCAACATCTTTGATTAGTGGGACCGCATCAACCCATTTTGTGAAATATTCAGTGGCGGTCATGATGAACTTATGCCCATTAGAAGAAGATGGGTGTATCTAACTGATGATGTTAAATGCCCACTGATGGAAGGGCCAGTGTGATATAAAGGGAATTAGCTCCCTTGCTGGAGCATGTATAAGATTTCAATGCAGTTGGTATTTTGTACATGTGTCTTCATATCTAACTGCTTCATTTTCCATGTCTGGCCAATAGTAACCCGCTCTCAGTAGTTTTCAAGCCAGAGTCACACCATTAGAGTGAGAACCAAAAATACCACTATGGACCTCAACCAAGGTGCATTTAGACTCCTCTTTTTCTAGACGCATAAGAAACATACTATCTAGTCCTCATCTATAAAGGTCATCAATTGTGAGAACATACTGTGAGGCATTGCGGATAAGGTGTTGCTTTTCATTGTGGGTAATCACATCATAAATGACCTGATGGAGTAGGTAGGCATAGACATGTTTGTAGCAGGATGACTATTGTCCTATGATAGTATAGATAATGTGGGAGTTAGGGGAGTTGTAAGCAGGGAAAATGAAGTTATTCCACCAGGAACTCATAGCGAAAGTCTTCCTTTAGTGGTTATGAGGACACCAGTGTAGCCATTGCATTGGTCGCTCTATTTTGTGTCCTTGGGATCTACTGAAATGTGATGTAGGTAAAATATTTTTTTTAAATCAACCATCCTCTTATAAGGTATGATTTTATCATCCTTAGTCTGGTAAACATTGTTAATTTTGTTGATGATGAGATGGGAGTCACCATAGATGTGTAATTCATAGATGTTCCATTCAATAGCTAATTTGATACTATTAACCAAGGCTTCATATTCAGTGATGTTATTTGTACAAGAGAATAAGAGCTTGTACACCTTTGGGATTGAATAGCTTTAAGGAGTGATGAATAGTACACCTACACCTTAATACTATTGATCTACAATAACCTATCCTTTGATTGCTTTGCGTTCAACATATTCGATGTCAAAATCACTAAGCAATATGACCCATTTTGCTAGCCTACCAGGTAAACTAGCTTTACTCAAAATATATTATAATGGATCGATCTTTACAACCCGCTTTGTAGAATTAGCTAGCATGTAATGTCTCAATTTATGAGATGCTAATAAAACCACAAGGAAAGCTTTCTCTGTCACTGAATAATTCATCTCATATGAGACCAATGTTCTACTGATGTAGTAGATGGATCCTTTCTTGTTTTCATCTTTTCATGCTAGGAGTTCCCTGAGTGATGTTGTTGTAGCAGAGATGTACAAAATCAATGGTTTTCCCGGTGCAGGAGGCCTCAATACTGGTAGGTTAGCCAGGTATGCTTTGATCTGATCAAATTTCTTCTAACAGTCTTCATCCCATTGATATGTGGCTCCCTTGCATAGGGTCTTTGTAAATGGTTGTGCTTTGTTTGCCAATTGTGAGATAAACCGTCTGATAGACTAAATTCTCCCTTGGAGTTTCCTCATCTGACTGATGTTTTTAGGTGGTGGCATCTCTAAGATCACATGTACCTTTGTAGGGTCTACCTCAATTTCTTTCGTTGAGACAATGTATCCCAACAATTTTCTAGAGATTACACCGAATGCACACTTCTTCAGGTTTAGTCTGAGCTTGAACTGCTCCATTCTATCGAGAATTTTATCCAAGTCTTGGTGGTGCATGTATCTTTCCATTGTCTTCAAAAGTGTATCAGCCACATAATATTCCATGTTTTAGTGCATCATGTCATGGATGAGTTTTTTGACAACCTATTGATAAGTAGCACCCACATTTTTCATTCCAAAGGGCATAAAATTACAGCAGAAAGTGCTCAAAGCACATGTGAATGTTGTATTTTCTTGATCTTCTGGAGAAATCTTGATTTGATTATACCCAAAGAAACCATCCATGAGAGAGTACATCTCATACCCAACTGTCATATCCATAATTATATTTATGTTCAAGAAAAGGAAATTCATCCTTCGAACAAGCCTTGTTATGATCCCTGAAGTCGGTATAGACTTGGATAGATTTGTCTAGCTTTGATACGTGTACAATGTTTGAAATCCACTCTGCATAATCAATGGCTCCAATGAACCCAAATTTGAGTAAATTTTCTAGGTTTCTTTATTAACAAAGAAACATGAGGGTGCATTTTTATAAGCTTCTATTTTACTGGTTTAATACCTGGTGCAATAGAAATATGGTGCATAATCAAATCTGGATATAAACTTGGCATGTCTGAGTAACTCCACGCAAAATTTGTTTTTTTTTCCCTTGAAAGAATTCAATGAAATTTTTGATCTCTTCTGTTGATAATGATTGTGCTACATGAATGATGTGTGGATGCTCTGCTCTCCCAATATTCACAGGCTGTATCAGTTTGATCAATACTGAAGACTGTTCCTAGAATTGACTAGGTAGGATATCAAGTACCCCATCCTTTGGCACCTCAAATAGGTTTTCACCATCAGATGTGTCTTTTCTATTAAGTATTTTGTGTTGTGAAACTCCCAAAATATGGTTTTCGCCTTTAAAACTTCTATTCTTTTTTGTTTTAATTTTGTGACTGAGGTACTTGATATCCACTTTAGTCATATACACACTAGGTTCACTCATGGAAGAAGTTACTGGTTCAACAACATTTAGGTAGAAGGATAGCGCATACTCATTGGGCAAGGTGGGGATGTTTATAGGTTGTGCTTGTAAGACCCAGTCAATGAGTTCAAGATGTACGAGTGGCAATGGATCGACAAGCTCAAGGGTGTTCATGGTATGTTTGTCATAAACCTTGACTGTTAAGTAGATACCTAGATTGATACCTTATATAGATGTGTTTAAATTAGTAAGAGCCCTAACAATATTATCAAAGCCCATGTTAGGGATTATAGGCTCTAACTCGTCAAATCTAGACCCCAAATCTTCACCTACCTTGAATGGAGTTATGTATCGTTGTACTGTATCAACCTCCTTGTCTTGAGTTTCTTCTGAAAGACTATTGAACTCATACTCATGAGAGTTTGTTTCACCATAGTCTACCATATCTAGGATGTGAGTGAAGTCCACTTGTTGACCCCAGTTTGGGTGTTCTTTGTCTAAGAAATCGGCTATGGTTAAATCTCCATTTTGTGTGACAGGATCTTGCTAAGATGTGGTGACCTATGACTGATCAGGAACCATTATTTTTTCCACTAAGACACGCCCTTCAGCAACATTAATCTATGATTTTCAATCTTCTTATTCATAGAGGAGAGACATGACACATGGAGGAATAGCATAAGGGTACTTGTCTTCCTCATCAGAATCATCTCACTTGCAAGCAGGTGTGTCACTGGTTTGGTTTTTTGTGTCTAAACCAAATTTTTTTTGCTTCTCTTCATCTATATGGGCCTTGTTTTTTCATTTTTTTTGTCTAGACAATCTTTTTCTTTCTATGCCTTCTTTGATAGAAAACTTAGGCCAATCGTGTCCCTAGACCATCGGTATTCAATAGAGATAGGTTCCAGGAGTCCATTTTGATTAAATCTAATGGGTCCTTTTCCTAAATAAGTCATTTGTCAAGAGAGTTCATACCCCACTCCATATATTTATCAGGATATTTTATAGTGTTTTATTTCATTGTTCTCAAGCTCTCTATATAGCCATTCCAAAATGGCTTGTTCCTCTTTCTCATCTTCTAATGGTACATTTGCTTCAACAAAAATACCATCATGGATCACTCAAGATGGTGTCATGGATGCTTTCATCTCTTTTGAAGGTCTCCTGTAGGACCTGGGTGATGTTGGAATAGATGTCACTAATAGGACTGGCTCCAATGTGTATCCACCCATACCAGTTTCCTTTATTTTTTGCTTCTTTTCCATTTCTTTCATTAAGTTAATGGTTGACTCTGAAGTTGAAGCCTCTCTATTATGTGGGATGAGATTATATGATGCCTGTCACAATACATTGCATACATAGCTAGCATCTATATGAATGTTGACTTTGACACCATCAAATGGAAACTTGATGCACTGATGGTAGGTGGACAAAACAACTTGCATCTCATGAATCCAGGGTCTTCCCAACAAGATGTTGTAGGCCAATGGAAGATCTAATACTTGGAAGATGACCTCTCTTTCGACAGGTCCTACTCTGATAGGGAGAGTTATGAGACCTTTGGAAGATATCTCTTGTTCATCATATTCTTTTATAGTGATTTTATTCTTTGGATCAACGACATACTCTAAAAATCTCATTTGTTCAATTAGCTTGTATGTACAAAGGTTCAACCTTGTGCCTCCATCTATCAAGACCCATTTTCCACAATGCTTATGGACCATGAATTCAATGTGCAAGGGAAGATTATGTGAATGGCTAAAGGAGTTGTCATCTTCTTCTGAAAAATGATAGGTAGTGTGGTGAATTCAAATGACCCACCATAGATTGAACCAATCCAGATGCAAGTCCTTGGGGACATTGGAACTTGATGAGGCTTTGTCTAAGATCTCTGTGTGAGCTAGAGAGATCTTGATCAATTCAAAGATCAAAATCTAGGCATTTTTTCTTTGCAATTGTTGAATGATGTTGTAGTCAGCAGCATGAGAGGACGTGAGTTGCTTGGAGCTCAATACCACGATGGGCGCCAGAAATCTGCGTGTGAAAATTTTTCATGTACATGTGCCTATTACACACACTTCAATGAATCATTACACAGATAATCTATTCAAAAACATGAAATCAAATAAATAACTAACTAGTCCCGCCAAAATTGACTAAGAGCAGGGGGTGAATCAGTGACCTAAAAAATATTCCTATAATCAACCCAAAAACTTAGTACCACAATATTAATCCTCTAGTTATCTTCAGTCCTATAAGATGAATGCCTTCAAATACTTTTATCAAATTACTATGCTCTAAATGTTTTGTAAAACCTTCTACTATATGTTTACCGAAAAGCAGTCTGTTAATTTACCGAAAGACAATAAATTATCTAAAGTATACGGATCAATCTAGTTAAGCTATGTATAATGCAAAACACTAAAGTAATGACTCATAAACACATTGACACATGGATCTTTAACGTGCAAACCCTATTAACAAAAAAAACACTTGGGACCGGTAACCCAAAATTTTCACTCTTCTGAAGTGAGCTCAGTGAAGAGCCAACCTTGTTAAAGGTTACAAACACACTGTTAGGTGTGACCTTGTTAGAGGATTTAAAAGTTTAGTCTATCACTTGATATCGGGAATCTCTATGATACCTTCCTTGATCAAACACTCACTTGGCCTGTCAATAGATATCTGCCATCTCATGCTATCTTCATGATCAAACTTTTTGATACTCCTTGTGATGTATCTCAATATAGAAAGGATCTTTAAATCTTGCTCGGTTAAGATAATTTCTGAATCAATGTTTAAACTGAAACAATATGATTTGTTCACATATACAACTTATACTTGCATATTTTCATATCTATTGTAATCTCATAAACTAATCTGATCAATATATCTCTTTTTAATACCTTTGCTCCACTTTGATTCTGCTTGGTGATGTTGTGCTCTAATGCTCGGTGTCCACAGAAAACTTTAGCTCTTTCCTCAGCTTGATTGATTAGCACTATATGAAGTTGTTCTTCATCAGTTTCTCTTTAGCATCCTCTTTTTCATTCACTCCCCTTTATCCACAATGAATCAAGTTTTTCTCTTAAATAGACATGATTATCACCATTGTTAGGTTCTTGATTTTCTTGATCTTGGCGTGATCCACAATCTTAGCCAATTAGATTTAAAGAAAAACTCTTGTTTTATCTCACAGAGATCTTCTTTCCAACTGGACAAAATAACTTTAAATCATTTACTTATCTCTGGCTTATATTGTCGATGAAAACAATGATAACTACCAGTTAAGTCTATATTTAGCTCTGCCAGCTAGATATTTTTTTGTTTCTGAACTCCAGCTATTTTTGGTGTTTAACTCTTTGATAGCTTTGATAAACACTCCAGTTCTCCTCAGGCTTCTCCTTTGGTTTACACTATGTTTCTGTCCGTCGGTTATGCATGTAATTCCGCTCGTCACTATCTTTTCTAGGGCATCACTGTGACTTGACTATCGGTGATCTCTATCCATTAGGTTCCACTGACCGTCAGTGTTTGAAGTCACATAGTGAATACTTTTCTTTTATGCATTACTAAAAGCATAATCTTTATCTCTTTGATTCTATGAAGTCTTTGACACTTTGATTATAACCAATTAGATTATGTCAAGTTGACATCAATGACAATACAATCCATTAACTGATTTAATGTCTTGTATTATCTTTCTGAATTTCGGTGATCAACTTAACATCTTCAAACATTCAATCAGTTACATGTCATCAATCTCTCCCTTCGGCATTAATGGCAACATACTACATTATCATAATATACTATCACTAATACAATATGAAATATACAATTTCATCAAGCTTTCCTAATATAACTATTACAAATGTTTGGCTCTCGGTAAGCTCATAATAGCTTAGATTTGTTTCATGTAGAGTGGTCATCTTTAATCTTCAATCCTTTCACTGGGTAGATGTATCATTTGATATCTCTTTTGTGATATGTGCTTTGCCTCGACTGTCCTCTTCTTGATAATCTCTTTTTCCTTTGACAACAATCTTTCTCTTTGTCTAAACTCTCTCCCTTTGTTACTTCTCTCCCTTAGATGGATATTTCATTTCTGAGGAACTTCATTTCATGGATAATGATATACTATTTTCTGATCAAATGAGATAATCTCTCCCTTTAGCATATCTCTCCTTTTATCATATCTCTATCTCTATGATAATGCAAATCTCTCCCTGATGATAATGAGATAATTATGTCCCTTTATATGATAATGATATCATCTCTCCCTTTGACAATAATGCCAAACAAAAATACTTCTCCCCTTTTTTTTTATCATCTTCCATCCTTTACATAATATATTCCTTGAATTTACTTATCCATCAGCAATACATTGTCTCTGGTTTTTGGTGTATATTTGTACCTTGTTGTGTACAAATGTATCTGTTGCTGTCCATCTAAGTGTTTGCATCAACATGAATGATCTTCATATTATGTGTAGGCTGATGCAACCTCCTAGTCAGCTTATTGACCGATAGACAAGGGTTGGACCCCTAGTCTCTGTCTCAAGTACTCAAATGTATCCTTCGGTAATGGCTTGGTGAATATGTCAGCTAACTATTTCTTTGATTGAACATATTCCAGTGTCACTTCTTTTGCTTGCACTTGTTCTCTCAGATAGTGATACTTGATAGCAATATGCTTAGTCTTAGCATGCATGATTGGATTCTTAGAAATGTTTATTGCACTAGTATTATCACAGTACATAATTACTGGTTCAAGGATCTTCATATTCATACCTTCCAGCAATTGTTTGATCCATGCTATATTGGAGAAATTTGCAGCAGCAACCACATACTTTGCTTCTATAATAGACTGAGAGATGCATCCTTCTTTATTGCTTATCCATGTGACAAGTTTGTCACCCATGAAGAATACTCCTCTAGTTGTGCTCTTTCGGTCATCATTGTTTCTAGTCCAATCAGCATCTGTATAGACTTGTAGCTCAAATTTTTCTTTTCTTTTATACCATAATCTATAGTCCTCGGTGTTCTTCAAATATCTCAAAATTCTCCTACCAATAATCATATGTGACTCTTTGGGATTAGCAGAGAATCTTACAACTATTCCAACTGCATATGCTATATTTCGTCTGGTATGAACAACATACATCAGTTTTCCAATCATATATCTATATAAGGTTTGGTTTACCTCATTGGTTTTGTCTTCTTTTGTCAGCTTACATCCAGTAGCAATAGGTGTTCCACCTAGTTTGGAATCTTCCATCTTGAATATCTTCAGCACTTCCTTGTACTTTGATTGGGTGATATAAATGTCTACATCTTGTTGAAGAATCTGTAGACCAAGAAAGCATTTGATCTCCCCAAACATAGACATTTCAAATTCCTTTCTCATTTCATTAGCAAAGGATTTGCATAACAATTCATTTCCCCCAAAAATGATATCATCAACAAAAATTTCAGCAATCAGAATATTACCATCGGTATCTTCTTTTAACTACATATTGCTATTTTCACTTGTCCTAAAAAAATTTATGCCAATGAGATAGGAGTGAAGTCTTTCATACCAAGCTCTAGGTTCTTTTTTTAATCCATATAATGCTTTATGTAGTCTACATACCATGTCTCTCTTGTCTAGATCAACAAACCCTTCTGGTTGTTCAATGTATACCTCTTCTTCAAGTATTCCATTTGTTGGTTCTTTTTTACACTGTGATTATTGAGCATCAACCTTTTCACTTTCTGATAGATTTTAGAGAGTAGCCAACTCCTGGTATTCAACCAAGATTGAAAAGGACCAATTAACAAGGATGCGGATCCATCCTTCTATACTTTAGGTTCTGCAAAACCAAGGGGGGACACCCTTCAATGCCTTCAATACTCAATTTGGCATCAATCAAAAACAATCTCACAAAGGCTTCAACATGACCGTGAGATACTAGGTGACCGGCTAATCATTCATTAAACATTGACCTTGAAGTGGAGAAGGAAATTAGTACAACTACAAACCACATAAAACCTTTAGATATTCAGAGTTTATTTCTTTAAATGTAAAACATATCCAAGACTTAACCATATATGCATCAATAGAGAAGATACTACTCAATGATCAGTGCTTTATCCATTGGTCAATCCCCTTTAACCAAATTCAAAAATACAACAATCAACTTCTGTCACAAAGTCCAAGCCATAAACACAATAAATCCAGATCAATACTACTTATATAAATCCTCTTGTAGACAACTGAATGAAACTATGTCACATCTACAACATCATTTAATCTGATCCTAGATCAGAACTGAATAATGATAACACATCCATAGATAAGCTTTATGTAAAGAATCAGAAAGTTCAGACTTCACAAGACTGACAACAAGGAGAGATTTGAATCTAGAATTCTCATATTAAGTGTGAAGAATCACATTACTGTACACAAATTTGCAATCGGGAATATACTTCTTCAATAAGCTAAAAAAGATCAATGACATTCTATTCTATTTGAATACAAAATGGGTACAATCAACAAACTATATCCCTAATGGAACCATGAAATGACTGGAAGCTCTTGGAGCCAGTACTTTGCAACTCTTTGTGGAGACCAGGATTTGGAACCCTATAACAATGGAAGAAATCTGCATAAGTAGAAAGAGAAAAACCATCAGATTCATCCTCCGTTCAACACCTGTCCCTTCTCCCAAATATCTTGAACTGAACCTTTTACAACTGCTCAAAAATCTGATTTTATTTGTAGATATGTCTTCTCTATTTTTTCCAAATTTAAGCTGACTCATTTTTTCTTCATTCTGTTCAAACTGATTTGATCCTACATCAAAATGGATTGCAAAAATGAATTCCTCATTTCGAGTCCTTTCCAACAGTATATGATACTTGGTATTTTGGACAAAATTTGCCCCCTCAACCATTAAACCAACTCTTCCATTGTATGCATATTCAATTTTAAATTTAAATTTGCATGTCTTTTCTCAATAGTTAGACTATTGAATTTGGATGATATTTCACATTTTTAATTTTAATATCTACACATATTAAATCCTTTTCTGCACATTACCTCAAATCCTTATTTCTCCACTTTGATCTTTTCTTGTGCAATAATTTTTGTTTTTTGCATATTAATCCACTTTAATGTGACTTTTAATCCGTGCACATATTTAATTTTAATTTTCCCTTTTATCTCACCTTTATTTCCAGATTTAACAAGCTCTTGCCACTTGTCAATTAGACTTAATGGATTACCTGTTAGATCTCATGCATCTTTTCCTTAAGCCATTAATTCAACCCTAGGATCTCTTTCAACATGCATGCTTTTTAACCTTTCCTTTGTTGAGATGAATTCAATTTTAAATTTCAAATTAATCCTTTTAATCTGCAGTGCACCAGATTGTGCCATGTGGCACCCTTTGATTGGTCCACAAGTCCACTAGGCGCAATGTGTCATTATCAGATTTGCTGTGGAAGTGCCACCTCTACTCTACACTGAATCTTGCCACGTGTCTGAGGTGCCACATGGCGCAATGGCTTAATGGCTTAATTATATCCTCCTTGCAAATTTCTCATTAATCCATTAATTCATCCATTGATTGCAACCACCGCAAGATTCGTGCCCAATCTGCAGGTCTATAAACCAACTCATCTGCTATGTCAGCCATGCGGGTCCCATAAAAATTTGGGTATTCATCCTCTGGGCTTGCTTCACAATGCATCTGCCACCTATGCGTGCATAGCCTCTAGCTTCATTTTCATATCACTTAGTAAGCGCTTTACCTTTTAAACATCCATATTTTCCCTTTTTTGGTGAATGTGGGACTAATCTTCTGCATGATTTTAAAATATTTTACATTTTTCCTCCAAAAATATGGGGTCCACCACCGAGTAACATAGCATTCTTCATTTTTTCCACCAAGAGCTCAAGCTCTTTACTTTGAAATACAATGCAAGCACAATGCTATAAAAATGTCAAAAGCTTATCCCACCCGGTGAATGTGGGATAATCCATTTTGTGACTGTTATGAGCAGTTTAGACAGTGTTGCACACAGTCGCATGTATCTCGAGAACCAAGAAGGATTTGGAAGATCACTCCAATGAGAATCTTGAGAATTAGATTTTTGAAAACATATCCGCAAATGAGCATGATCCAACGGTGGAATTGAAAGTTATGCCCCCACCATACAACTCTGTTTCTGTCTCCTGCAAATTCATGTTTACAAAATATTTAGTTAATCTTTCCTCCGCATAATCATCTCATAATTTATGGGATTCTTATTAGTAGATTTGGCTTGTGAAATAAATTGTTACCTCCTAAATCAGCTCACTTCTCCTTTGTATGGACTCCTTTTACATATTGTGCAAGTCTTCTACTTGCTCACGCATGATGCAGAGGGTTTGACAATCTAGAACCTTTCCTCTCTCCTAGGTTCTTGTTTGACCAAACCAACCATCCAATGGTTGTTATTTGTTATATCTTCCACCAATTATTATCTCCAAGACCCTCTCCACCAACTTCTCCTCCGAGGTATAGTTGGTTCTTGGAAGACTCCAAGATTTCTAAGCTCAAGTAGTCCAACTAGTTAACCAAAAGCTTAGTTTCCTTCTCTACAACTCCACCTAGATTGCCAATCCTCTACCGAGGATCTTCCCACACAGTCACTGAGACCCTCCATTCACTTCTTCACCCTTTCTTGGTCATTCTGCATCCATCCCAACAATCCAAGATGCTCCACCAATCTAATTGGTCTTTAACTCACTAGGAGGGCTAATTGCTCAACTCCTTGTAGGTCTATTTTCACCGATTTTGGCCTATTGCTTCCACAATCCCCAAATGTACCCACAAATAAACTTTAAAATATTCAAAAAATCATTCAACGCTATCATAATCCAAAACCCTGACCTCTGATGATACCCAAAACCCTAATTTCTTGGAGGCCCTAGATTATAGCCTATTAATTAGGCCTTTGTACCAATGAACAACTGAAAATCTTGTCTCCAATAACTAATTCAGCTCCAACCACCATTGAATCCTTTTAGGAGACTATCTAGTGCATCTATAAATGTCACTAAGTCTTCCCCAAAAGGTCTTGGGTGCTCACACAATGTCTATCTTCTCCCTATCCTAGCTCACCTGGTTTCACCAGTCAGCCATAGGGCTTCATTGTTGGCCTGTGAAATCAATTGAGACAACCACAAAAAGAATAAAAACCCTATCTACTGACCCTAACCCTACCTTCCCCATGGTTTCAGTCAATTCCACCAATGGAAAACTAGGTTAGAGCCATTTCTATCTTGGCAGCACTATTTTGTCTCTATCAGACCAGTGGCCTTCAAAATCTTGTAACTTTAAACCTACTAAACTTCAAAACAGACTACCTATTTCATATGTTGGCAGCACTGTTTTGTCTCTGTTAGACCAGTGGCCTTCAAAATATTGTAACTTTAAACCTACTAAACTTCAAAATAGACTACCTATTTCATATGAAAGCTGACATTAAGCTCTACACTATCATGGAGCCTAATCACCTATGCCAATCCATACACAGTCGTACATAAGCAAAGATACAGTGCAGATTATGTAAATGAATGCACAGAAATCTTTATAGAGGTGTCAGAATTAAATGGCTCAATCCAAAATATCATTAACCTTTCCAAAACTTTGATTCCATGCTCATATACCACGCATGGGTAGTAACTATATTTTTTCATTTCTTGCAAAAGTTGCTCGAGCAACTTTTTGTATTTTGATGCATTTTGACTTTCCTTGTCAACTCGATGGTTGATGTTGACTTGTAAGATCCTAAATAGGATATGTAGGGTCCTAAAACATACCTCCAACCTATGTTTCCCTAAAATGGAAACTTTTCACAAATTGAGGCCAAAAAGACCTAATGAGCACTAAGGCCCTTACAAACATGAACTTAGACTAGCATGCTTCCAACCTTTTGAAACTTATTCTAACACACACACAACCTCCTAAAACAACCTTAAACAAAATCAAAAGTGAGAATAGGGGTGTGCCCTACACCATACTCCCCTGGACAAAATAACTCAAGTCCCTTGAGTTAGGAGGTCTTCAATGGTGACCCCATGTTTCAGAATATCCAACTCAGTCATCCAAGTGGCCTCAGCTTTAGGTAGTCACTGCCACTTGATGAGGTACTCCTTGTAGTTACCCTTTTCTTCTTTATCACCTTAGAGTTCAAGACACTTTCC
Source organism: Thuja plicata (assembly GCA_018584345.1). Taxonomy (NCBI): domain Eukaryota; kingdom Viridiplantae; phylum Streptophyta; class Pinopsida; order Cupressales; family Cupressaceae; genus Thuja; species Thuja plicata. Next base: position 658,165 of record MU227865.1, on the reverse strand, counting down.
AATTGCAATGGCTTTGGGGTAGGCAAATCTTTCACCCAATAATCTTCCTCCAAATCTGCAAGTGTAGACTAACCTGTGTCTAGAGGTGATCCCTTGTAGGAGTATAAGACACAAACGTTGAAAATAGGTGAAATTCCCAAATCAGGGGGCGATTCCACTTCATAGGAATTCTTTCCATATTTATGCAAAATCTTTAGTGGTTCAATCTTCTTCATGATTAGCTTAGTTGGTTGGCCTTTGGGTAGCATCTCCTTCCTGAGGTAGGCAAGTAATATATCCCCAACCTTGAATTGCAATTCCCTCCTGGTCTTATCATCTTTGGTTTTGTACTTCTCCATTTGTTTTTGTAAAGTCTTATTGACTTGATCATGCAGCTCCTTCATTTTCTCTACAAATGACTCTCCTTGTGCACTCCTCTTGTCCCTCAAACTGATATCCCTTAGCTCCAAAATCCCTCTAGGATTGACCCCATAGACTATCTCAAAGGGGCTCTTACCTGTACTCCCATTAATGGAGTCATTGTATGCAAATTCTACCTACCCTATAATATGATCCCAAGATTGTCCATGTTATTTAGTCAAACACCTCAGCAAATTCCCAAGTGACCTATTCACTTCATTTTTCCCATCTGATTATGGATGGTAGGCTGAGGAGAAAGAAAAATTAGTTCCAAGCATCTTCCAAAGAGTTCTCTAGAAGTGACCACAAACTTTGTATCCCTATCACTGACAATATTTAAAGGCAAACCATGTATTCTTACTATATCCCTAAATAATAGCCCTACAATTTGAGAGGCATCATTGGTTTACTTTCATGGAATGAAGTGTGCCATCTTGTTGAAATGGTCCACCACCACAAACACATTGTCATGTCCCCTAGGTGTCTTTGGTAACCCCAAAACAAAATCCATACTAAGGCACTCCCAAGGCCTTTGGGGTATAGTTAATGCTTTATACAACCCACTATTATTACTTTGTCCTTTTTGCCTCTAACAAATCTGACATTGTTCTACAAATCTCCTCACATCTGACTGTATCTTTGGCCAATAGCAATGCCTATGCACCTGCTCCAATGTTTTATCCACTCCAAAGTGGCCTCCCAAGATTCCTTGGTGTTTCTCCTTCACAGTGTTTTCCCTCATTGAGCACTGAGGTATACACATAAGATGACCTTTGAACAATAGGCCTTCCTGCAACACAAACTCACTGAAATCCACCTTGAACCCCTACTGAAACTTTACACAAGCTTCATAAGCTTCTTTGAAATCTTTGTCTTCCGTGTAGAGGTCCTTCAAATCATCCAATCCTACACTTTGTAGTTGTATCTCTTGGATTTTGAGTACTCTCCTAATAAGAGCATCTACAACCTTGTTGCTAACCCACTTCATATGACTCTGATTTAGTTTTTCTTGTCCATTTAGGAAACTTAAGGAATGGTTATCAGTATAGACCACAAACTCCCTAGGTAATAGGTAGTGTCTCCACTTCTTTAAGGCTTTTACTATGTCATATAACTCCAAATCATAGGTGGATTACTTTTGTTTTGCCTCATTCAACTTCTCAATGAAGGATGTCATAGGGTGTCCCTCTTGGCTTAGCACTGCTCCTATAGCCAACTTGCTAGCATCACACTCTACAACAAAGAGTTGATTAAATTTAGGAAATATAAGTTTAGGTAGCTCTTCAATCCTCTTTTTCAACATCTCAAACCCCTGGTCTACTGCTACTGTCCATTCAAACTCGTATTTGATTCCACCTTTTATGGTGTTCAAAATTGGGGCACATACGTGACTGAAATTTCTCACAAATTTCCTATAGTAGGATACCAACCCATGGAAACTCCTAACATCCCCTATGGACCTAGGTGTAGGACATTCCAAAATGGACTTAACTTTATTAGGGTCCATTTTCATACATCCATTAGCAACCACAAAACCAAGGTAAAGTAGTTCAATTTTGAGAAGCTCATACTTTTGTTGATTTATCATCAACTTCTCTTGATGCACCTTTCTTAATACCATCCCCAAATGCTTCATGTGCTCCGCCTTGGACCTGCTAAAGATCAAAATATCATCAAGGTAAACTATTACAAACTTACCAATGAACTTTGCTAGCACTTCATTCATGAGCCTCATGAATGTGCTAGGTGCATTACTTAGGCCAAAGGGAAATACTAGCCACTCATACAGACCCTCATTGGTCTTAAAAGTTGTTTTCCACTCATCACTTGGCCTCACCCTTATCTGGTGATACCCTGACTTCAAGTCCACCTTAGAAAAGTAACAAGATCCTCCAAGATTGTCCATCAAGTCTTCTATCCGGGGCATTCGGAACCTATATCTAATTGTGATCTTGTTTATAGCCCTAGGGTCTATGCACATCCTCCATTTTCCATCCTTCTTAGGTGAAATTACTATTGGCAAAGCACATGGACTCAAACTTTTCCTTATCAACCCCTTATCCAACAAATCTTGGATCTATTTTGCTATCTCTGCATTTTGGCTTGATGTCATCTTATATGCAACTTTATTTCACAAATTTTCTCTAGGAATAAGGTCAATCTGATGACTCACATCCCTCATAGGTGGTAAGGCACTTGGAAAACCATTATCTACTATGTCATGATACTTTTCCAACAAAGCATGTATCTCTGGTGGAAAACAGACTTTCTCCTTAGTTTCCTCCTTTGGTTTGATCACTATTGCACAATAGACTCCTTTCTCCTTCTTCATGGCCTTTAGAAACTCTTTGCAACTCAATAACATCACACTTGTCCCCACATGCTTCTCTTCATTGGGTTCTTGCAATAGATCCATTTGTAATTTCTCTCCTAGCTTGGTGATGACATATTTGTTCTTCTCTCCATCATGTATTGCTTTGACATCATACTTCCATGGATTTCCTAGGAGCATATGGCATGCATCCATAGGTAGTATGTCACATAGGACCTTGTCCTTATATTCCTCAATCTCAAACTCAACCATAGTTTTCTCATCTACCACTATTTGTTGACCCTTGTTCAACCATGAAACCTTGTAAGGTGTGGTATGAGGTATCCTTCTCAACTTCAATTTCTCCACCATCTCAGTGGACACTATATTCTCAGTGAATCTAGAGCCCACTAAAACCTTGAAAATCTTCCCATGAGACCTACAAGTTGTCTTAAATAATTTCTTTATTTGGGGTGGATCTATGGTGCTAGGTACTTTCAATAAGGTTCTCCTTAACATCAAGTTCTCTCCATCTAGCACTGGCCCTGCCTTGGAAATGGGAGAAGTAACACTTTGAGTGTCATGTTCTTGAACTAACTGATTCCTTCTATCCCCCATTGAAGATGAGGAAGCCTTCTTTGGACACCTGCCCATTGTGTGACCCACTTGGTTGCAATTATAACACCTACCAGTGAATACTGAATTAGATCTCCCCTGGGGTTGGAACTTACCTCTTGGTGTTCCTCTACCTCTGTATCCTCCCCTTTGGAAAGATCCTTTATACTAGTTTCCTCTACTACTATCCATGAACTGACTGTTTTTTTGTCTATTAGGGCTCTTTCCTCTACCAAAGTTACCCCTGCCTCTCTGGAAAACTTTGTTATTGCTGCCACTTCTTCCTCTTTGATGGAAGTCATTTCTTCTTCTTTCTTTATCCTCTACTCTCAAGACCAATTGAAAGCATTCGTGCATACTTTCTGGTGCCATCATGCTAATCTCATCTTGAATGCCCTATCTTAACCCATTTAGGTACCTTGCTACCTTCTCTATTTCATCTTCTTGTCTCCTAGCCCTTAGGCTTAGTTTATGGAACTCCTCTATGTATGCACTCACTATCATCTCCTTCTATCTTAAGTTTTGCAACTTTTGGTACATTTGAATTTCATAATCAGTAGGCAAGAATTGTGCACTCGTTCTAATTTTCATCCTCTCCCAAGAAACAATCTTTTTCTTTCCACTATTCACTCTTTCATCCTGCATCATGTTCCACCACACCAATGTAGATCCCTTGAGTCTAGTATTAGCATAGCTGACCCTCTTCTACTCTGAGAATTCTTTGTAATCAAATTGGTTGTGAATGGCTTCAAGCCAATCTAACAACTCTTCTCCATTTAGGCTACCATAGTAGTAGGGTATGTGTTCCATGCTATCCTTTTTTAAGATTTGAATCCATCTAAGAACACATTTTTCTCCTTGTCTATCTCAGGTTCATTTCTTTTTTTCGATGACTCCTCAGTTTGACTATCATCATCTCCATCACTTTTATCTCCCCATTCAGTGATCTTCTATTCAGTGATCTTCTTTTTGCTTTTTGTCTCGGACACATGAGCCTTCTCCAACAGGCCTTGAACCAATTCTACCATGGCATCCCTACTCATTTCCTTAGGAGGAATGTTTTCAACCTCTTGACTCTCGTTACCCTCCTCCCCTTTAGACATACACAATCTTCAAGCTATTCGAGCTCTGATACCACTCTGATGTAGAGGGTTTGACAATCTAGAATTTTTCCTCTCTTCTAGGTTCTTGTTTGACCAAACCTACCATCCAATGGTTGTTCTTTTTTGGATCTTCCACCAATGAGGATCTCCAAGAACCTCTCCACCAACTTCTGCTCCAAGGTATAGTTGGTTCTTGGAAGACTCCAAGATTTCTAAGCTCAACTAGTCCAACTAGTTAACCAAAAGCTTAGTTTCCTTCTCTACAACTCCACCTAGATTGCCAATCCTCTACCTAGGATCTTCCCAAACACTCACTGAGACTCTCAATACACTTCTTGACCCTTTCTTGGTCATTCTGCATCCATCAAAACACTCCAAGATGCTCCACCAATCCAATTGGCCTTTAACTCACTAGGAGGGATAATTGCTCAACTCCTTGTAGGTCTATTTTCACCAATTTTGCCTATTGCTTCCAAAATCCCCAAATGTCCCCAAAAAAAAACTTGAAAATATTCAAAACATCATTCAACCCTATGAGAATCCAAAACCTTGACCTCTGATGACACCCAAAACCCTAGTTTCTTGCAGGCCCTAGAATATAGCCTATTAATTAGGCCTCTGGACCAGTGAACATGAACAATTGAAAATCTTGTCTCCAACCACTGATTTACCTCCAACGACCATTGAGTCCTTTGAGGAGACTATCTAGTGCATCTAGAAATGCCACTAAGTCTTCCCCAAAAGGTCTTGGGTGCTCACACAAAGTCTGTCTTCTCCCTATCCTGGCTCACCTGGTTTCACCAGTCAACCATAGGGCTTCATTGTTGGCCTGTGAAATCTATTGAGACAACAACAAACAGAACAAAAAACCTATCTACTGACACTAACCCTACTTTCCCCATGGTTTCAGTGAATTCCACCAGTGGGAAACTAGGTTAGAGCCATTTCTATCTTGGCAGCACTGTTTTGTCTCTGTCAGACTAGTGCCCTTCAAAATCTTGTAACTTTAAACCTACTAGACTTAAAAATAGACTACCTATTGCATATGAAAGCTGAAAATAAAATCTACACTATCATGGAGCCTGATCACCTATGCCAATCTGTACACATCTGTACAGAAGCAAAGATACAGTGTTGATTATGCAAATGAAGGTAGAGACATCCGTACAGAGGTGTCAAAAGTAAATGTATCAATCCAAGATCTCATTAACCTTTCCAAAACTATGATTCCATGCTCATATACTGAGCATGGGTAGTTTATTCAGTTCTAACTACATTTTTTGATTTCTTGCAAAAGTTGATCGAGCAACTTTCAAATTTGCTAGCAACTTTTTGCATTTTGATGCATTTTGACTTTCCTTGTGTTGGTTAACAGTTTGTCCTCTCTTTAGATTTTCAATCTTTGACTCATTATACACCCAAGGTGAGAGAACAAAAGGATGTCCACCAACAAATGGGTCAGTGTATGTCTTCTATCACTGCCCTCAGTAGAATGTTGATCATAGATCATCACCTAATTTTAACATCTAAACTAATTCTATCCTACTCTTTTATGAAATGCAGGTTCTACTTGGTGAATAGGAGCAGACCTATATAATGAGAGGAAAATGGAATCACCATTACCGCAATTGCTTAGCAAGAAATAGAATTCAGGAAGAAATCACACTTTCAGAACATAGGTGTACTTTCCATTCAGAAATGCAACTAAAGTAAAGAGTGAATAGAGGAAGAATTACAAATGAGAGACCAACTAGAATTGATCACACCACAATTTCTAATATAAAATGGCATTCATTAAGAAAAAGAAGTTTCACTTATAACTGTTCTTTTTCTTCACCATGCAACTGATTCACTAAAGTGGAACAACAAACAGGAATTCAGCTTTTGTAAATAGAATCACTTCTGCTTCATTAACAAGTTTGCCGACCCTGTATATTGATTTCTCTTCAGAATTTATAGCCTTTACAATACATTAGGCTTCTAAGAGCCAATGACCTTCCCTCTTCCTCGAATACAAAGAGATAGAATATAAAGAGAAAAACTTTTCAAATCTAAGAACTTGAACAGTCATTATGAATCTGAAACTCTTCATCTTTAGCCAGCATTATCGAGCTGAATCCATTGGGCCACGGAGTCGAAACATCATTTTTATGCACTGTAAGATATGAGACTGCGGGTTTTGGTAAACTAAGTGTGCAAATGGCTGCGGCGCACCTGATTTTGGATTTCCCGCTTGGACCATCTACGAGCACTATTGCGGAAAATTAGAAAAGTACTTCTCCATTGTGGAGAATTGGAAAAGTGCTTCTCCGGCGAAAAATAGAAAAAGTGCTTCTCCAGTGGAAAATGTAGAGGGAGGTGCGAAATCCACAGGATGTGAAAATCCTTCTTTGCATAAAATTGCCAAAGGAGGGCGAAACCCGCAAAGAGTGAAAATCCTTCTTTACCTGTCTTTCCGCACATCATTCTTAAGTGCACGGGCTACTTAACTCAAAGCACATGCTTTATTTGATCTCTTAAAACAACAACATGATATTCTTTTTTTTTAATAAATCGGGCCCACTTTATTATGACTAAGCTTGTGTAAAATCTCCCGAGAGGGGCGAAACCCGCGCAGTATAAAATTCTCCTTTGCGGAAAATTTCCAAAGGAGGGCAAAACCCGCACAAGGAAAAGTTCTGCTTTTTTGCCTTTGCGGAAAATTACCATCTTAGGTAGAATTCCGCCACAGAGAAGATGATTTCTGAAATCCCGCCAAGCTCGTTCTCGCTCATTTCTTAACCAAATTGCTCGCCGTCTGTTGCATTAGGATCGTTGAGACTTGTAGAATTGATCCATACTAGTCTTCAATCTCTGCCTAAGAAAGAACATCAATTGGAGCACAAATATTTGCCGGGTTAGGATCTACAACCTACCCAAATATGAAAATACTTCAGAACAACCCACCCGGCTAAGAGAAGGAAAGGCAATGACAGGGAAACCCGACAAAGATAGCCTACCTAAGAAAGACTTAGACATAGATTCAGACTGACCAGACTGACTATACATGACCATATGACTCCAATATTGCAAAAAGGGGTGACTGAAAGTTAGACAACAGCTGGCTTTGACTGTGGGATCATGTATTGTAAAGTGCATGAAGAATTCAGCTTCTCTAGTTTCGTAAGTACCTTAAGCATTGGGTTGTGGAGTCTAGACCAAAGAAAACAATGGGCAAATATATACAGGGAAGGCAAAGGGGAGCAGGGCAACTCAAAATGAAGCAAGAGAAAACAACCACTAACTACGACACAAAAAGAACACCTACCTAACTAACTACTACGCAGGGGTTACTTGCTCTTCAATTATGCATCTGGTATAGCTTCAAATCCTACCCATTATAGGAACATGGTAGGGACTCTCCGAAAGGATATGCCAGTCTGAAAGAATTATTCTAATTCACTTGCACAATTTGGAATGGACCTTTCCACAATGATTGAAACTTACAATGCATTCCTTTAGGTTCATGTCTCTTATCCCACAGCAGCACCATATCACCTTCCATGAATTTTCTTGGCCTTGCTTTCTTATCAAACAACTTCTTGACTCGGTTCTGATGTTCAGTGATCCTATC
>MU227865.1:620106-631282 GCA_018584345.1 Thuja plicata | reverse complement strand
CATTGAAAAACTTGTCATGTTCCATGACAATGACCTTGCCTAGGGTCTTAGCAATAGCTTCAATAAAAGGCCAGCATGGCAAAGGGAGGCCAGGGAACTCAACCCAAACAGGAACCCTAAGTTTTTTCTTGTCGGAGACAGTAAAGTCTCGAGACCACCTCTGGAAAACTAAAAGGGAGGACCTAACAGTCCAGGGACCTCGGTTAAAAACCGCGTCCGCCTGGGAAGGGTTAGCAAACCTGAAAAGAAAAAAACCTTTGGTAAGGTTTTGCACTCCGTCAAGACGGACCCCATGAGGGGTCCAGCTCTTGTTGACCCAGTCTTTTAGGATACTTTCAGGAGGAGTACGACCCACAAAATATCCAATTAGCATATGTTTCTCTAACCATTCACATGTAGTATCAAATTCCTGAGGATTAAGGATAATATTAGGGTTACCTCGTGAAAGACCTTCGGGATGAACTTGCGAGGACATTTGTTCAGAGGAGGCACCATGGAAATCCGAAGCTTCAACTCGAGCACCAGGAGAAACTGCTGGGCCAAAGTTGGCCGGAGCCATACTAAAAGGCTAACCCTAATGCAAGAATGATCCCGCAGTAAATGCGGTATGACAGATGGATGGCTCAGAGCGGAAACACAGACAGAATGCTGTACACATGAAACCCTAGCAGAGCGATTTCTCTTCCTCCTTACGCATTTCTAAAAAGCCCTGACACAATTCTTTCACAAAGAAAACATTTTGATTTCTTTTAACAACAATAACCAGACTGACAATTAGGATCTGAAGAACTTTCAGATTTACAAAATTTTATAACTCTACCCTCAAATGGATATGGAAGAAATGATTGGATTTATAAACAAACAGGCCAGGAGTCTAGCTCAACTTGATAAACCTGAATTATTTATGACAATAATAAAATAAGAGATTATTTGGAAGTTCAACAAAATTTCTTACATCTCTCCCCAGTAGAGTCAACATTTTATTAGTGACTTAAATGGGTCAAATAATATAATCAATGAAACACCAGAGATTCTTCAAAAGCTCAGCAACATTTTTTCATTTCTATCCCCAGCTAAGTCGCTATTTTTTTGGTTATTTTTTATGCTATGATTATTGAACAACAACTTTTTCACTTTCTGATAGATATTACAGAGTAGCCAACTCTTGGTATTCAACCAAGACTGAAAAGGACCAATTAACAACGATGTGGATCCATCCTTCTATGCTTTAGGTTCTGCAAAACCAAGGGGGGACACCCTTCAATGCCTTCAATACTCAGTTTGGCATCAATCAATAGCAATCTCACAAAGGCTTCAAAATGACCGGGAGATACTAGGTGACCGGCTAATCTAACATTGAACATTGACCTTGAAGTGGAGTAGTAGATTAGTACAACCAAAAACAACATAAAACCTTCAGATATTCATATTTTATTTCTTTAAATCCAGAACATAGCCAAGACTTAACCAGATATGCATCAATAGATAAGATACTACTCAATGATCAGTCCTTTATCCATTGGGAAATCCCATTTAACCAAATTCATAAATATAACAGTCAACTTCTGTCAAAGATTCTAAGCCATAAACACAATAAATCCAGATCAATACTACTTATAGAAATCCTCTTGTAGTAAACCGAATGAAACTATGTCACATCTATAGCATCATTTAATCTGATCCTAGATCAGAACTGAAGAATGATAACACATACATAGATAAACTCTATGTAAAGAATCAAAAATTTCAGACTTCACAAGACTAACACCAAGGAGAGATTTGAATCTGGAATTCTCATATTAAGTGTGAAGAATCACATTACTATACACAAATTTGCAATCAGGAATATACCACTTCAATAAGCTTCAAAAGATCAATGACATTCTATTCTATTTGAATACAAAACTATTACAATCAACAAACTATATCCCTAATGGAACCATGAAATGACTGGAAGCTCCTAGAGCCAGTACTCTGCAACTCTCTGTGGAGACCAGGATTTGGAACCCTGTAACAATGGAAGAAATCTGCATAAATAGAAAGAGAAAAACTATCAGATTCATCCTCCCTTCAAAACCTGTCCCTTCTCCCAAATATCTTGAACTGAACCTTTTACAACTCCTCAAAAGTTTGATTTTATCTGCAGATATGTCTTCTCTCTTTTTTCCAAATTTAAGCTGACTTATTGTTTCTTCATTCTGTTCAAACTAATTTGATCCTGCATCAAAATGGATTGCAAAAATGAATTCCTCATTTCAAGACCTTTCCAGCAGTATATGATACTTGGTATTTTGGACAAAATTTGCCCCCTCAACCATTAAATCAACTCTTCCATCGTATGCATATTCAGTTTTAAAATTTAAATTTGCATGTCTTTTCTCAATAGTTAGACTATTGAATTTAGATGATATTTCACATTTTTTACTTTAATATCTGCACATATTAAATTCTTTCCTGCAAATTACCTCTTATCCTTATTTCTCCACTTTGATCTTTTCCTATGCAATAATCTTTATTTTTTGCATATTAATCCACTTTAATATGCCTTTTAATCGATGCACATATTTCATTTTAATTTTCCCTTTTATCTCACCTTTATTCCCAGATTTAACATGCTCTCTCCACTTGTCAACCAGACTTAATGGCTTACTTGTTAGATCTCATGCATCTTTTCCTTAAGCCATTAAGTCAACCCTAGGATCTCTTTCAACTTGCATGCTTTTTAACCTTTCCTTTGTTGATATAAATTCAATTTTAAATTTCAAATTAATCCCTTTTAATCTGCAGTGCACCAGATTGCACCACGTGGCACCTTTTGATTGGTCCACAAGTCCACTAGGTGTCATGTGTCATTCTCTAATTCATTGTGGAAGCACCACCTCTACTCTGTACTAAATCTTGCCATGTGTCTGAGGTGCCACATGGCCCAATAGCTTAATGGCTTAATCATATCCTCCTTGCAACTTTCTCATTAAGCCATTAAGTCATCCATTGATTTTGACCACCTTGAGAATTGTGCCCAATCTGCAAGTCTATAAGCCAACTCATCTACTATGTCAACCCTGTGGGTCTTGCCAAAATTTGGGTATTCATCCTCTAGGCACACTTCCCAATGCATCTACCACCTGCACGTGTATAGCCTCTAGCTTCATCTTCATATCACTTAGGAAGCGCTTTACCTTTTAAACATCCGTATTTTCCCTTTTTTGGTGAATGTGGGACTAATCTTCTTCATGATTTTAAAGCTTTTACATTTTCCCTCCAAAATGATGGGGTCCACCAGCGGGTAACATAGCATTGTTCATTTCGCCCACCAAGAGCTCAAGCTCTTTACTTTGAAATATAATGCGATCACAATGCTATAAAAATGTCAAAAGCTTACCCTGCCCGGTGAATGTAGGATAATCCATTTTGTGACTGTTATGAGAAGTTTAGATAGTGATGCACACAGTTGACTGTATCTCACAAACCAAGAAGAATTTGGAAGATCTCTCTGGTGAGAATATGTAGAATTAGATTTGCGACAACATATCTTAAAATGAGCATGATCCAATGGTGGAATTGGAAGTTATGCCCCCCCGCAATATGACTATTTTTCTATCTCCTGCAGATTTGTGTTTACAAAATCTTTATTTAATCTTTCCTCTGCATAATCATCTCATAATTTATGGGATTCTTATCAGCAGATTTGGATTGTGAAATAAATTATTACCCCCTAAATTAGTGCACTTCTCCTTTGTATGGACTCCTTTGCCATATTGCGCAAGTCTTCTACTTGCTCACGCAGCCTATGGTTTGCAAATTGCATTCAAAATCTGAATGCTTCCTTCTTTGAATGGTGGAGCTTTTACTTCCAATAGTCTCATATTATAATCCTTTTCACCATGGAAATAATTTGGGAAGACGTGACCATGGATTCCATTCCTCTAAATTTATATCGTTTGCATTCCAGTTAATGCATAAGAAGAAAAGAAGATAGGTGTTTGGGATTAAAGACTTGCAGTCTGAAATTGTGTCTCCCTGTGCTTCTTTGCAATGCATTTTGATGTATTTCTCTGCTCTCCATATTGTCCAAGCCCTCCTTAATTGCATTTGACTTATCTTGCTATAAGTTCCTTGCTTTGAATTCTTTAGTAAGCTGCGCAGCATATAAAAATATTCGGTTTTGCATCTGTAATGACATTGAAATGTCTCCCAAATATTTGCGCAGGCTGGAAGCATCACTTGGGTTCTATTAAACACTGGAATTGAAAAAGTTAGTTCCAATCCCAATCCCACTACTATGAGGGTGATTTTTCAATCTTAAGCATTTATCAGACCACAACTCAATTTCCATATCCTCACACACTGGTTCATCGGCTCCCAATTTGGTGTAGGCAGGAGAAAATATAGCAAAAGTTGTTGAATCCTTTTGACACTTGCGAGTGCATTTTCTCAGTAGTTCCCAAAAATTGTCTGTGCTCCCAACTCTACATATTGTTAACTTCATTGGCGCATATCCATAAAAACCATTATTTATATCATAAAATGATTTAACATGATAGTATGCCCTTTAAGACTTCATAAACTGAGTATTGAACTCCATAAATAAACTCCAAGTCTCTGGGATCACCACTCCTGAAAACTACTTTCACTCTTAAAAAAACTAACTTGATCAACTATGGAACTTATATTAATGAACTCGCAATCACTTAAAATTGACCTCTGCAATTCTACAATTTTAACTCATTAATGGCATCTGGCCTCTGGGGATGGCCTTAAAAACTGACAAAATCAAGTAACCAAAATGTAGCACTGGGAACAAAGGTTCCATGGTTGACATTATTCCATACTAAAAAGTGAAACTTGATTAAACCAAACAGGTCAAAATATTTTAATTACCCAAGTCGCCTCTGCAGGATAATTCTACAAATTACCCTATCAAAAACAATAAAACACATCTGGTTTTGACTTTGAAAACAAGTCAAGCGACCTTCTGAAAAACCAAGATTCTGGATATTGGAAGTATGTTATATGGAGAGTATCAATCCAAAAGGGCAACTCATGACGATCAAACGGTCACATTTGGCAGAACTTTGAAAGTAGCCACTTGGAAATACAGAACAAGATGAGGAAAACTGATTTCTGCAAATGAAGAGTTTGGGAAAGTGTGCATACAAAAACCTCATGATTTGAGACCTTGCAAACATGAATTAAATTTGGTCTAAAATATAGGGGCACCATTTTCCTTATATGACCAATCACGGTGTTCAATACATAACATCATGAACAGAGCCTCTGACTAAACTGTGCATCTAATCTGCATTAAAATGTTAGAAACTGCAAACGGAATCAAATTGGCAAACTAGAAAAATGGATTCATCATGGCCTAAAATATTCATGGTAGCACATTTCCATGCCTATAATACAAGGTAGCATTCAAATTTATATTCCATTCAACCAGGTGTAAACTTGTAAGACCTCAAAGTCAGCAACTTCATAATTCAGGAGTTTCACATTCTGAGAATCAGCATTAATTACAAATGGAATGACTTTGGAAAAATGTGCAAATGAAATCATGGGGGTCTGAAAAATGGAAACATAGCTTCTCTCTCATGTCTAAAAAACCTCAGACCCATCCTTATAGCATAAAACTCTATCAGGTCAAAGATGCAAGCATGCAAATTAGGTCATTTTCTATAATCAGGCAATATGCAGAATGTAGATTTAAGTGAACACCTTTAAACAACTGTCTCCAAAACATATCAAATATGGATTTTGAAAGCTATGACTCATTTCATCTATCCCATGATATTTTTTTCACATGTCCGCCAATCGGTATCTCATATAAATCATCAAAACATATTTCACTTGCAATTCAAGTATGCTTCTTCAAAAAGTTTTTAGGGGTACTCACCTTGCCTTGGAGAAAATTTTAAATTGGTCACTCCAAATTTGTGCAAAATTTGAGAGTACCAATAGTGAATCTGTCTAACGACATGTGCCCCTTGTGGGCACATAGAGAATTTAGAATCTCTTGAATTGAGCAGACCACTCAAAAATTAAAATTCCTTTAAACTTTCCAAAAACTGGTTTCTTATTGAAAACACCAAACACGTAACACACAACTGAAGCAAAGAAAATATACAACAAGTACAATATTCACAAATGGCCAAAAATATCAAACTGAAATCATCACTTACCCCTATCAAATGTTTGATTCCCATCATTCAGCAATATGATCATTCTGTAAAACTTATTTCCAAACAATCGACCATTCTAGAAAAATTTTGCACAACTCATGCCACTATCACACTTATCATTGTCATTGCACCTATCATCTTGTGGCATAACAAATTCATGCATTAGCTGAAAAGATCCATAATTTAAAAAATATCCTTTGCATTCAATACATGGTGAACATTCATATGGAACATGATTTTCTTCATTATCAATCTTCTTGACATGCTCAAATAAATACTCAACTGGCTGCAATGGAAATTTGAAACATTCAAACTTAACCCCATAATCAACATCATAATGATTTACCTCAGTGAATGCTTGGACATCAAAGAAATGATTCTCACACTCAACCCCATACATACTAGACCAATATCCAGAAGATGATTTTGAGTTGTAACTTTTGATTTTAGACTTGGTTCCTAATAAAAAACTTCATTCATTTCCAAGCTAAAAGAATCTTCAAAATCAATACTAGAAGAAGATTGATCATTAGAGAAGGATTTTGACTCAGATATTTCATCATGGTCCCTATAGTCATTCTTTTCATAATCTGATATATCATTCAAACCAACTGAACTTTCAACTATGTCCTCATACAAAGGATTAGAATCCACACGGAAACCTTTCTCAAAATCTGAATGGAAAAGCATCGGTTGGTCCATATCTACTTCTCCATCAAAGAGTGGATTAAGAACTTCATTATATCCACAAACACTTTCAAAATCACAGTCATCCTCATCCATGAGAGAAAAATCTGAATCATCATCTTGCTGATGAGAATGCTGAAAAGGAACATCACCAACTATGTGAAGAAGCTCTTGTGCTTACACATCACATACATAATTATTTGCAAGTTTGGATTCATGCATACACACATCAGTTGGTTTTTCATAGAGAAAATTTGGGACACATAGAGCTAGATTAAATACATGCTGAGACTTATCCACTCCTTTCAAGCATATTATACAACTTCCTGGCTCAACATCAGCCTCATGAGAAACATAACTAGCATTTCTAGGAGATTCATAAGACAAATCCAAAATTGGAGCAACGTGCTGGTAATTATATGAATCAACATTTATAACATTTACATAAAATTTATCACTTACATGATTGTTAGTAGGTTGTCTTTGAACCTCTATTGCTGAAAGAGTCTCATCCCTTACTTGCTTCTTTACTTCTGTCTCAATTTCAAACTGAACATGCGTAGAAGAGTCTGCAAAAAATTTATACTGCTAGTTGGAATCTGCATTATGAATCTAATTTGTATTAGTTATCTGTGTGTCATTTGGGGCAGCAAACTCACCAACACTCTGAGAATTCCATGGAGATTCTACACTTTTATATTTAGTCCTATATGCGGTCCCAAGAGAAGTTGTATTTTCAAATTTATGACTTCTCATGAAACCAAACTTCATCATTCCTTCAATTTTTCTCACCATCTAACATGCTTGATATAAATTCTTAGGTTCTTTATCTCTCAGCTTGTAACTCATCTTTTATCAAACACACACAAGTATATAACCAAAGCTATGGCATCTTGAGGTCTACACTTCTCAGGAATTTTCCTCAATGTCTTCATAAATATGAGATTAAAATTACATACCAGCTCCTCATCTTCAATATGAGTATCAAATAAATCAGTAATCAAATCATATTCACTAACCCATTCCTTGTACTGTTCATTGAATGCTTCTTCCAATTCTTTCTATGAGCTGATAGATTGTGGTAACAAAAATGAGGACCATTCTCTTGACTCATTCATTAAAGACTGTGCAAACAACTTCATAATGATATCCTCATGGACAACATCAAAATCCTCTATCATATTAATGAATCCATTCAAAGGCTTCTCAGCTGATTCCTCTTTTATACCACTGAACTTTGGCAAATGTTTTCTAATTTTGGATAGAATAAGATTCGGGTAACCCGGAATGCCATTGAAATTCAGGGCTGCATACAACTTAATACTGGAACCCTGTTTACTATACTGCTTGGACTTTTAAATGGGCAAGGTTACTCTTAGCATACACAAGGATGGAAATAAACAAAATACATTCCCAAATGTCTTCACCAACACTTCAGTTTGACCATAAAGAACTTGGCCAAACTTTTGAAACCACTTGCATACCACAATCAAAGATGAAAGCTAAAACTAATAACACAGTAGTATGCAAACCATATTTCAATACGTTTCCCTTTTAACTAGTGCTTCTATCACTTGATAGGGAAACAATTCTTGATTCTTTTTCAAAGAAAATGAGGATTACCTGGATAATTATCTTCTTTTTTTTCTTCTTTATTTATTTTTGATTTTGGTTGATCCACCACTGAATCTTTTGAGCATCTACTAAATCCTTGATGCAAGTGTCTCCCACTAATCATCAAATTTGTTTATTAAATACACACTAGTGCAGAGATATTTTAGAGTCGCCACTCACTGCTATGAGAATGAATAAAAAATTGATAGAACAAGAAAAAGTTAGGATTTAAACAAAGATAGGAGACTTTCAGCAAGTCAATTGGATCTGACACATTTCTTTCACAAAGAAAACATTCAGATTTGTTTTAACAACAATAACCAGACTGACAATTAGGATCTGAAGAACTTTCAAATTTACAAACTTTTATAACTCTATCCTCAAATGGATATGGCAGAAATGACTAGATTTATAAATAAATAGGCCAAGAGTCTAGCTCAACTTGATAAACTTGAATTATTTATGACAATAATAAAATAAGAGATTCTTTGGAATTTCAGCAAAATTGCTTACATCTCTCCCTAGTAGAGTAAACATTTTATTGGTGACTCAAATGGGTCAAATAATATAATCAATGAAACACCAGAGATTCTTTAAAAGTTCAGCAAGATTGTTTCATCTATATCCCTAGCAAAGTCTCCATTTTGTTGGTTCTTTTTTATATTGTGATTATTGAACAGTAACCTTTTCACTTTCTGATAGATATTACAAGGATGTGGATCTATCCTTCTACGCTTTAGGTTCTGTAAAACTAAGGGGGGGACACCCTTCAATGCCTTCAATACTCTATTTGGCATCAATCAACAACAATCTCACAAAGGCTATACATGATTGAGAGATACTAGGTGACCGGTTAAACACCCATTGAACATTAACCTTGAAGTGGAGCAGGAGATTAGTACTGTAACACCCCAATATTGGCATCTTGCAACCCTAACCAATTTTGTTGCATTTTTCATTCTTCTGAATCATCAAAGTCCTATTGTACTAGGCAATTATAAGTTTTGACTGACTCTACTCGACCTAAGTGTCAAATGCAGAAAATCCTAAATCTGAATTAATCATAATATTATATTTAATTCCTAAAATATCAATTAGCTAAACAAACCCTATGATTGAATTAATTTAATTATAAAGTCCTAGCACTTTAATTAAATTAAATTCACCCCTTTTAGCTAAAACACATAAAAAGAAATTAAATAATATTTAATTATTAAATAAATATCCTTATTTCAAAAATTGAATTTAATTATTCAAATAATTGAGAAAATACATTTATGAGGTCATATTCTATTTATTTAATTAAATATTCTCTCAAATATCTTCTCTTAAGTTTAGAAATAGAATCTTTGAATTAACTATGCTTTAAAGAGAAAGAAAACAGTTAAAAACAAAAAGAAAATGGTTAAAATCAAAAGGAAAACACTTCATTGTTTTCTTTCAAAGAAAACTTACTAATTTGAACTAGCTTTTTTATATGTTTTATTTCAAAAGGAATATGCATTGTTAGAATAAAGAATTGCTAGTGCATTTTAGTTCACCATCTCATTTCAATTAAGCTCATTTGCAATAGAATAGCTTCATTTTCTTAGATTAATCTCATATTTCTTATCATGTCTTAGTTTAATTTCATTTAGATTAATCTTGCATCTTTCATGTTCTTACATTAATCTTGCATTACATTACATTGCATTCATGGAGAAAAATCCTTCATTCTTGGATTGGTCTAGGTTGTGAGACTCTCGTTCTGAGAGCCATTCAAAATGTCATCTGGATAGAAGGCAACAAGTCAAATCATACAGGCATGCAGGATAAATAAATCATATTCACTTCTGTATGTGGATGATGAACAAGGACTATGTTGAAGAGTATGGTTAAATAAGAAGGAAACATTTAACATATACATTTGTGGTGCCCACCGTGGGGCCAAAAAATTAGTTTTTGGCCTCATTTTATTACACTTCTTTTCATTTTTGCACTCTATCCATACATCTCTGTCAAAGATTTCATGCGAAATTTCACAGTGTCCCGCGCGAACTTTCTAGTTCTTCGTGGGGTTTTATGTACTTCTTTGCATGAGACTGTGAGAATCTTCGCATGAAATTTGACACCAGAGACCTTTAGTTTCTATTTATTATCTCAGTTTTTGAACCGTCTGCTATTTCCTGACATCTATGTTTCTCTAATTTTATTTTTGGAACAGCTTAACGGTGCTTTGTAGGACGCTAAAATAAAGAAGGCAATTACAAACTACTAACGTATTTACTGCAAGACACTTGCCAAAGACACGTATTTTTAGAAAACTCTCATGTTTTTTTTTATTTTTAGTAGTTAGAACGCACTTCGGTGGGTGCTTAAAATGAATCATTGTCTTGCGTGATTGAAGTGTCTTCTAGTTTGTAATTCTAAGAACTATATGAATGTATCCTCTCCCCTCGCCTTTATAGATCTTGGGTGTAAGAGAAATTCATATGATTCTTCTAGAGTGGATACATCTCAAGTGCTTTAATAGAGCCAGTTGTAACCACTTGAATTTGGTCTGTTGCAACTATAGACCCTATTTGCTCTAAGTGTGATCATACCCTCAATTTATGTCCAAACGACCCTGTTACTGCTTGGCATAAATCTTTAAATCAATTTAATATCCTAGGTGATTTTTATCACTGATTTATATTAACTATTATAGCCATACA
>MU227865.1:594012-605941 GCA_018584345.1 Thuja plicata | reverse complement strand
TTTCTAGTTAGAAGGCAATAGGCCGATATTAGTGGTTTCTAACATTTTATCTAACCATTTGAGCTAATGCAATGACCTATTGAGTGTTTGTGTCATTTTCAACAGGTACCCATTTACACACACACACCAGTGAGAGTGGATTACCCAACCGGTAACAGGCTAAAGCCAAGCCCTTCTGAACTGATATATAAAAAATGCCATTGTGATTGATCTTACAATGGACAGGTGTGAATTCGTTGTGGCAACCAAAATCTCCTCTAGTACCCTAGTGGTGCATTAAAGTCCCGACATCGTTAAGGTGAAAGCCTTGCTTTGAAAGGATTGGGAGAGCCCCCTTTATTGGGAAAATGACTTGATCACAACCACCTGAATGGATGTCCTTACTAAAAAAATTTGTTATAGTATCCAAAAACCCTCTATCTATTGACGCAGAAGGTCAGAGACTAACTAAGACACCCCACACTTTTATAGCTCTTAGTAGAGATAATATCCCTTTGAGAAGCAATGCCTTTGGGGTTCGAAGCTTGGTGTGCCTGAGAAGTGAGTGCACATGTAAGGAGGAGCCCGTGCCTCCAAGCTTCTAATTTTTCCACTATGAGTAAGCGTAGCTAAACTTCGATTCAAGTGGGGATTCAACAAATACTGCCCTGGCTATCCTAGGATTTTTATGTGTCTATTCTGGTTCTACAAACATTTTTCTTAATGTTTTTTGCGTGGGTGTATCACTTAAACAATCCAAACAAATGTCAAATCACACAAACTGTCAAACTTGAACATGTCCAAAACAATCTATAACTTGAACTCTCCATCAGAAAATAGCATGATCTTGTCTCGAAAAATGCAATATGATTTTAACTTTCTGATTCTGTAGAATTTTTCTTTTTCACTGCCAAGTCTCATGCAAAATTTTTCCATCTTCACGTCATTATCTGAGAAACTTTGCGTGACACGCTGGCAATTGTCACGTGACATTTTGCAATTAGATGTTATTTTATACATCAGTCAGTCATTCTTATTCACCAGTCTGTCATTATATTTCACGTGGGACTGCATAGTTTTGTGCACACCTGTGAGAATATTTGCACAAGAAAGTACTCCTTCACGCGAGTCTAAAACATTTTGTCAAAATAGTGAGAAATTTCCCGTCTGTCCAGCGTCTTTCTATAAAATCTGATCTTTGTTCTGGGTCTGTTTATCTACCGTCTATCCACACACAGTCTGCAACTTGGTTTCTTGGGTTGAGAATTACATGATTCTTTCTTAAACTGGTCTTGTCTCATATCTTTTGGTCTATTTCTATTGTTTTGTCATATTTTGTGTTGCAATAGTCATCTCTCGTGTGTTCTAGCCTCATTTCTGACAAGTTGCACCAAGTATACTTCACCTTTTGGCACTTTCTATGCATTTACTTTGAGACAGTTTCAAGTGTGGTCCTAGTTCACATCCCTTGTACAATATTTGTCTATGACTGTTACAACTCAAAGTGGAAAAATATTCCCTTCATCTATTACTAGACAAGGTAGGGGTAGACCCATCAATCAAGAAGAATCAGTGCTTTCCACACCATTGTTGGCTACATCTAGTGACGCATCATCTCGATCTCCCTCTCTGGTACTTTGACCTTACGTCAAACGATCATTTCCAATATATTTTAGTCAGGTTCAAAACCCTTTGTTCCAAGAGGATCCAAATTTTGAAGACACTCAACCTTCTCATACTGAGTCTTTACACATTGAACACTTGCATTCTAGCAAGATGGCCGATCATGACCAATCACGTGAACATAGTAGAGATGATCTCTCTAAAACCAAGGGTAAATTCCATTTTCAAGACCCCCCAATGATGAGGAAATGGAAATAAGCTCATGCCAATAAATATTTATGTAGGATGATGGAAGTTCTCCTAGCTGAGGAAAAATATAAATACCTTCTCAAACTAGCCAATCAAGGGGATAAGTTACCCTCCAACTACAATGTAGAGACTCTTGTCACTAAAGAGGAAGAAACCAAAAACTCCAAGTTACAAAAATAAGTTCAAAGTATGCAAGAATAAATTGTTCAACTCATGAAGGATAAAGACAAACCTGCTACACAGTTCACGTTGGAAAGCATTTGTCCATTCCTGTTTGATAAGATTCTATGCATGCCTCCTTTTCCTAAAGGAGTTGAACTTCCAAAATATGATAAATACTTGGGTACCTCTGATCTCCAGGACCATTTGAGAGAGTTTGGTGCTCTCTCTATGGAGTTCATACATGATCAAACCTACCTCATGTGTCTCTTCCCACGTAGTTTGGGTGGGCCATCTATGGAATGGTTCTCTAGGCTACCAACTGGCACCAAAATTTTTGATGAAATTACCAATTTATTTCTACAACACTATTCTCACAACTTCCAACATCTGGTTCACATCTGAGATCTTTGCAACTTGAAACAAAATCATGGGGAATCCTTCTTGACATTTCTCCAAAGATGGAGACAACTTTATACAAGATATTCTCACAAAATACCTGAATCCAAAAAGCTGGACATATTTCTACACAATCTTCTTCCCAACTTTGGGTATCCAGTACAGCTGTAAGGTCCTTTAACCTTCGATGACATGATTAAGAAAGCTATGAGAATTGAGACATTTATGGTCAAGAAAGGAGAACTAACCTTACACAAGGAAAGTAAACAAGGGTCTCCCTCCTCAAGAAAAGATAAACCCAAATTTCCCAACAAGAACCAGAATGTTGTGAATGGTGGAGTTGTATACAATGTGACTCCCAAGCCTTCAAAGGTTTCTTTTAATCTCACTACCACTATGCAGGCAGCCAAAGCCACTAAACAGGCTATGGCAGAATCCAAACTGAGTACTTCACATTTTTCCAGATCTAAACCTTGGGCTCCTAGACCCAAGCGTGAGTTCACTCCTTTAGGAGAATCTCGTGATGTGGTTTACAAGACTCTCTTGGACAACCATTTACTCACTGCTCTGGATAACTCATGTCCTTTTGATCCGCAACCTCAACCATCTTGGTGGGATGAATCTGCATATTGCGATTACCATTAGAACAAGGGTCACAAGATGGCTACCTGCATTCAATTACGACACAAGATCCAAGACCTTATTGATAGTGAGTTTATTGATGTGGGAGGTCACAACAAGAACTTAGACCACCAAGCTTTCAAAGACCCATTTCCTCCTCATGGGAAAGGTGAGTCATCCAAAGGCAAAAATATTGATGCCAAGGTCAACTATACATACACCAATAACGATAATGTCATTAATATGGTTGAGTCTATTGATACTAAATATTGTAATGTTGTCATTCTCAAGGGAAGGGAAGATACTCCCAAGTCCAAAACTCCTTTCATCTTGCAAGGGTCTATGCCTCAGCCCTCTGAACAAGAACAGTCTTAGGTTAGTGAAAATATTGTTACTTGATCTCATGCTAAGATCATCCTCAAAGGCCCTGAGCCATCTACATCTATGTTTGCACCAACACAACCTACAGACAAAGCTCCTGTTGTCTCTACTAACAAGAATCCAAAATTGGGTTCCTCATCCAATGCTACCAATTATAGCATTCTAGATCAATTACAACGTACTAATGCTCAGATCACCATCTTTGAGCTACTAAAAATCTCCCCTGCTCACAGGGAGATCCTTGACAAATCCCTCACCGAGGAAAATGTCCCAAAAGATCTCAATCTTGACAAGTTTCAATCCATGGTAGGTCACTTGACCTCCTCCCATTACTTGTCTTTCTCTGAGGAAGATGGCCATTCTTTGAGTCATGCAGACAACAACCCCTTGCACATTGAAGTCATGATTGGTCAAAAGTGCATTCGTCATGTTCTCATAGATAACGGTGTTGGCCTCAACATTTTCTTTGCTAGCTTTCTTATTGAGTTAGGCTATGACGAAGACTGCATAGATGCCGGAAAAAAGATTACCATTAAGGCCTATGATGAAGAAGAATGAAAATCTTAGGGGCTAGTTGTGTTTCCAATCAAGTTGGCCCTGTTGAAAGAGATGTTATCTGTCAAGTGCTTGACATTCCTTTAGCATGCAATATTCTATTAGGAAGGACATGGATCCACAAAATGCAATTTGTCCCTTCAACATACCATCATTACATTAAGTTCCCATTCCAAGGATCTGAAGTGACTATACCTGCTAATACATGCTATGATTGCAACACACTCACAAAAGCTGCTGACATCTTTGTGCCCACAAACAAAGAGTCTATTGAGTTCTTCGAGACTAAACTAAAGGAAATGGAAAAGGCTCTAACACTCAAGGAAACTGACATGGGAGGATATCAGATTGAACCTGTGTTATCTATTACATCTCTGCCTTTATCTCCACATTCTTTTGGGAGACCTTCTGAGCACACTAAACCTTCTACAGTTCCTCCTCAAACAAAATATGGTGGTACCTTTGTACAGGTCAAGATACCATTAGAAGAAGATGCTGAAAATAGGGCTATCAAATCTTGGATGTATAAAGGGGAGGACACATCTGAACAAACCACTACACCTTGTGACATAAAACCTGAAAAATATGGCAAGGGTCTAACTATTATGCAATGCTTTGGCTAAAAAGGGAATGGTCCCATAAGTGCAAATCATAAAGGATTTCTTGCACCACTTGAAGCTATTGGTCGAAAAACATGTGACTCTACAAGTATAGGCTTCAATAATCTCACATTTCAACTAGGGATAAACAAAATTGTACCTTAAGAAGATAAACGACCAACACCTAAAGATACATCTAAAACTGAAGCATTTAAAGATAGCTATAAGGAGGAATGCTTCCCTTGTCCCAATCCTCCAGATCTAGAAGCATTCTTTGCTGAGCTAGATGAATTTATACCATGTGTCATTATAGTCAAGACTTACAGTGACTCTGATGACACCACTTCACTTGCTCCATTAACCTATGAATAGTGGAAAGAAATGCAAACTATAAATCTAGGTCATCGGGGTGATTTGTACATACCACCACACTTTCAAGAGTAGTTTGAGTAGGAATCCCAACCACTTCTCACTAACCAAGAAGAAAATGATGATGCAAACACTAATGAGGTTCCTAGGTCAAAAGGTGCTCATCTGACTATAGCAGAGGTTCTAGGCAGAACTCATCTGAACTGCGGACAAAGGGTTGATTTCACTCATGTTCTTGATATGATGCCTAATGATGAAATGGACTCTCATGAGTATGAGTTCGACAATCTTTCATATGCCACCTATGACAAGGATATAGACATAGTTCACACATATGAAAACCTTCTTGAAGTAGGTGAAGGGTCTAGTGTAAGGTCAAATGAGTCTGATTCCATTGATGTTAATGTTTTGTCTACTATGGTCTCTAGGGGTCAAAGGAATTCGACTACACCTTTGGACGAGATTGCTCTAGGTCTCGACTTTCTTGTCCATGCTTTCGATGATTATACCATGAATGCACTTGAACCCATCACTTCTCTTTCACTCTGCCATCCCAAGCTTATAGACTGGAACTCTCCCTCCCCATCTAATGAAGTCCTTATGTTCCAGAATGACTACGCTCTTGCATGTTACCTCAATGATGTCAAACCTATAACATCCTCCACTAGCAAAGAAGGTGTCAACATGACTGAGGCCGATATCAAGTATCTTAGTCACAAAATCAAAAGAAGAAAAATAGGCACTTTGATGGTGAAAACCACATTGTGGCAGTGTCAGAGCCTAAAAAATTCAAAATAAAGGATGTATCCAAGGGTGAAAACCTCTCTAAGGCACCTGAGGATGAGCTACTTGATATGCTTCCAAGTCATTTCCAAGAATGATCATATGTGCTAATTGAGCCCACTCAACCAGTCAACTTGGGTACAGAAGCTGAACCTCATATCATTCATTTGGCACAATCATTATCTGAGGTAGAAAGAGAGAAATTCATTACATTCTTTCAGAGAAAAACTATAAACTTTGCATGGAAATATTTAGACATGCCATGGTTATACCCTAATCTAATCATGCACCACTTGTCCATTGCACTAGGTGTCAAGCTTGTCAAACAAAAGCTCCAAAAAATGCATTCACATGTAGCTCTACTTGTAAAACCTAAATTGGAGAAACTTCTTAAGGCAGTATTTATCAGAGTAATTGACTATGCAGAATAGATCCCTAACATTTTTCCAGTATCAAAACATGACAAATCTATCTAAGTCTGCACAGACTTCAGAGACTTAAATAAGGCATGTCCTAAGGACAACTTTCCATTGCCCAATATTGATATGATCATAGATATGACAGTAGGATATGAAATGTACTCACTAATGGATCGTTTCTCTAGATACAACTAGATAAAGATCGCGCCAGAGGACCAAGAGAAAACTGCTTTCACATGTGCATGGGGCACTTTTTATTGGAATGTCATGCCCTTTGGCCTCAAAAATGTTGGTGCTACATATTAGAGAGCTATCACCACTATATTTCATGACATGATGCATAAAACAATGGAAAATTATGTTGATGACACTCTAGCCTAGAGCATGCAATGAGAGAAACACCTTGCGGATCTAGGTCCTATACTAGATCGCATGGAACAGTTCAGTCTGAGGCTCAATCCTAAGAAATGTGCATTCGGTGTAACATCTAGAAAACTCCTTGGTTATATCATCTCTGCAAAAGGCATCGAAGTGGATCCTGAGAAAGTTCAAGCTATCATGGAAATTTTTCCACCAAAGAATATCAGACAAATGAGAGGACTTCAAGGTCAGTTACAGTCTATCTGGCACTTCTTCTTACAAATGGTGGACAAGTCACAACCATTCACCAAGACTTTACACAAGGGTGTGACTTACCAATGGAACAAGGAATGTGATGAGGGGTTCACATAAATCAAATAATATCTTGCGATCTTGCCAATATTGATGCCTCATATTCTTGGGAAGCCGCTTATACTTTACATCTCTGCTATAGATACATCATTGGGTGTCCTATTAGCTCAAGAAGATCAGAACAAAAAAGAAATGGTTATCTACTACATTAGTAGAACTCTAGTCTCATATGAAACAAACTATTATGTTATAGAGAAGGCTTGCCTTGCAGTAGTATTTTCTTCACAAAAAATGTGGCACTACATTTTGGCTCATACCACATGCCTTATTGCTAAGATTAATCCTCTGAAATATTTCTCAGTAAAGCTACCCTCACAGGTAGACTAGCTAAATGGGTCATGCTTCTCAGTGAATTTGATATTGAGTATGTAGAAATAAAATCCATTAAGGGGAAAGTAATTGCAGATCAATTGGCAGAAGCACCTCTAGTAGATCACCAACCATTGAACATCAAATTTCTAGATGAGTCCATATTACTTCTCATTCATCAATCCTGGACTATGTTCTTTGATGGTTAATTCACCCAATAGGGGTCAGGTGTTGGGATAGTGTTCATTACACATCAAAGCTAATCTTTACCAAAAGCATACAAGATGTTGTTTCCTTGTACAAACAACATTGTTGAGTACAAAGCCTTGATCAATGGTATGAAGATTTCCCTTGAGTGGCGAGTGGACAAGCTCAATGTCCTTGGAGATTCAAAATTAGTCATCAATCAAGTAAATGATATCTATCAGAAAAAAGATGACAAGTTGGTGCCTTATAAATGGTTGGTTGATGACCTCACAAAATATTTTGTTCACATCACATTTCAACAGGTTCCAAGGGCAGATAATAAAGTGGCGGATGTAATGGATACTCTTGCTTCCATGCTATAAATGCCATAAAATGACTTCTGACATGAATTCCTAGTAGAGACATTACGCTACCTAGCCTATGATTCCCCTGAGTCCCAGATGATTTGTTCTATCATTGGACATGATTCATCCCACTACCATCACATTTATTCTTACCTTTGTGACTAGATTGTTTTGGGCACTTACACCCAGAATGAGAAATGTCACTTAATCCATAGTGCTTCATAGTTTGTCCTCATAGCTAATGATTTATATAGGCACAGTCTAGATGGTACCCTTCTTAGGTGTTTAGAACTCGATGAGTCCAAGTGTGCATTAGTAGAGGTGCATGAAGGCATCTATGGGTCTCATTCTAACGTCCTAACACTGGCCCCTAAACTTATTAGAGCTGGTTAATATTGGCCAGATATGGAAAAAGAAGCTACACAGTTCGCTAAGTCTTTCAAATAGTGTCAACTACATGGAAATATGATTCATGCTCCAGCCAAGGAGTTTATTCCCTTCATTACTTTTTGGCCATTCCAACAATGGGCCTTTGATTTGGTGGGTCAGATTTATCCCTTGTCCTCGAATGCACATAAGTTCATCATCACACCTACAAACTATTTTACCAAATGGGTGGAGGCTATCCCTCTCACCGTTGCCAATGGAAAATCGATAGTAGTGTTCATTCTGAACTACATCATCTGCAGGTATGGTGTACCCTCAGCAATAATCACTAATAATGGGGGCAGTTCAAAAACAAGGATTTGATGAAGCTATGCTCTAATTTTAAAATCACTCAGCATTGGTCTTCCATCTATTATCCTCAAGGTAATGGATAGGCGGAAGCATCAAACAAGACAATCCCTAAAATCCTACATTGCACAGTTCACAAATTTGGATGAGATTTGCATCCCCAGATCAATCCAGTTCTCTAGGCATACAAGACAAGCATAACAACACCAACAGGGGCTACACCCTATGCTTTGGTTTATGGAGCAGATGTTGTGTTACCAATTGAGGTTGAGATTCCTTCTCTATGATTCTCTTTGAAAGGCCTCATTACTGATGATGATACCAGAATATCCCAACTACAAGAGCTAGAATTACTTGATGAACGTCAGCAAGTGGAGTTTGATCACCTTAGAGCATACCATAAAAGGATGTCCAAGAGCTATAACAAGAAGCTTAGACCAAGGGACTTCCAACTGGGTGACCTCATTCTGAGGGAGAACCCTAAGAATCAACAACAACAGAGCTAGAAGGGAAAATTTGAACCAAATTGGCTTGGTCCGTATGTTGTCACTGCAATGTTTGGGTCTGGCACCTATCAAATTTCTACTACTAAAGGAGAACAACTCAAGGAGCCCATCAATGCTCTTCACCTAAAACGGTTCTATAGCTGAGACATCTGCAATGTGCTCATGTATATAGTAAAGTCCTAAAATAATCCTAAAAATCTGAAAATGTCCTAAAAAATGATCATCTTAGTGAAAACCTAGTGATAAGCGCTTTGATGTATCTCCAAAAAAATTATATATTCCAAAAATACAAAAAAAAAAAAAAAAATTGAAAAATACCAAAAAGAGAAAAAGAAAAAAAGGTGCCATTAATGAAAACCTGGCAAACAGGCATCATGGTAGCAAAAAAAGAATTTCTGCCAAGAAGGTGAAAACCTGGAAAACAGGTGCCTCTTTTTCCACATTGCTATATCTATCACAACACCACTTGGCTTTATGCATTTGCTTTCCTGCTTTCCTGTTTTCCTACTTGCATTTTCTTTCTGCATGCTTTTAGTTACCCAACAAGACACCAACTTACATGGATTGAAAATGGTCATACTCTCAGGGAAACCTTCCTGGTCTAGGGGCATAGTCCTATTATCTCTTCGCATTAGTCACCAGTGGTTCTCACTGTGTCTACCTGCTGATGCCTAGCTATTGCTACGATCTTTCAAACTTGAGAATCTTTCTCGCGTTAGTCACCAGTGGTTCTCACTGCGTCTGCCTACTATCACCATACTATTGAGATTGAATCAATTTATTATAGTTTGAGTTATACTCAATGCTCTATCTATAGATACTTAGCCTTGATGATCCTTTTCTTTAGTTTGTACATAGCTTTCGGTCACTTTCGTGACACTTTGGCTCCTTTGCGAACACTATTGACTTGACATTTATTTAGCGCCATACACCTGGGGGCAACCAAATCTAGTTTGTCCTCATAAAATAAGTCAAGTCAGTCACCTCTACTAAGGGCATGGGTACCCTAATCTAATTGCATCTTTGGTTTACACCCGAGTCACTAATCTTGTCACTTCTCAAGGACAACTATCTATTGACACAAACTGGTGTTTCTCAAAACCCCAATTCAAACAGTGTTTCTTAACACTATCTTTGGACACATCTATGTTTTTCAACACACATTAGATATCACAACATAAACATCTATCGATAAAAATCAAACACAATCCACTCACAAGCATAACGGTGTTTTACAACACCCCTATACACATACATATTTGAAAACTTTGAAACTGGTTGAGCTATGATTGAATCTTTCTTTGTATGTTGTCTGTTCTCATGGATTTCATTGATATTTTCTTTGTCTACTACTTTTTGGTGTAGTTCTGATGATCTGGTAATGTCAAGTAAACAGGGTGTATGTGATAAGAGCTCCCACATTAAGGTGGAAAAGCCTCACATCCCTCGATCTTGTTTATTTGTGCGCCATGGTGAGGTCGGTACTATCTCCTTGACTGATATTTCTCTACTTGTTTACACATGATCAAACTTATGGTTATCTTGGCTTTGCATGCCTTGATACTGTTGTACTCTTGCAACATCAACAAGAAACAATGTTTAGGTCATCTTGGCTTTTGTGCCTTGGTGCTTACGTTCGTTTCCTACATTTTATCTGATGAAATTCATATTCATATTCTTATGGTCACAATGGCACCAATAAGGATTATATTGACTCTGATGTTCAAAAAATGCTCAATGATGATAATTATATGATGGGTCTCACAACCATGTCCTAGAAATTGCATCTAGCATAGGATTGCATTTTCATTCTAGACTTGCATTGTGGCAGCAATTCGATGCTCACTTCATTGCGTTCTCCTCGATTTATACATTGAGGAGTTCTTCTTCACCATTATGGCTTTATCACTACTGCCCAAGTGTTTAATCCTCGCTCTCACTCTTCAATTCCAAATACTTTGAACTGGAATCTAATTTTAAATAGTGTTCCATTTTCGGGATCAAAATCAAAATCGAAATCTAACACTCCTATATCGCTCAAAATCACATTTTCAAATTTTTGGGACTGACGCGATCAGACACTTGTGTAGTCAACTTTCTAATGTCTCTTTCTTGTCAGAATCATATCTAATCAACATTTTTTTCAAATCTTTGACTCTTTTCATCAAATGTCGACTCTGGTCAACCCTAGTCAAACTTGGTCAACCAGACCTCGAAATCACTCAAAATTGATTCTGAATCTTCTGAATTCTTCCATAATCTATTCTGAGTTCTTCTTGATCCTTGATTCAACATCTATCTAAGATTTCTCACTCTCCATCATCAGTATGACATGTCATCTTTCCATTTTGCTCCCGAGGGGGCAGGATGATTACATCATTGAATCTATTCCAATCAATCTGATCTGATTTTCAAAAATCCTCATTGCTAGGGGCATCTCACCACTTGGGGCATGTTTATTTTTCGTACTTCATAGTCAAAACTGGATACTCCACAATCAATAGGGGCATCTTTGTTCCTTACATCTCATCATCTATTAGGTATCAGGGCAATCTAACTCGGATCCCTCATGATCAAGCTTCATTCTGGAGATGATTCTCAAAATCTCAATCTATTAAGTATCTAAGCAATATAACTCAGATTCTTGAGGATCAAGCTTCATTCTGGAGATGATTCTCAAAAACTTATCTATTAGGAATTGGGGCAATCTAACCCTGTAACACCCCAAAATTGGCATCTTGCAACCCTAACCAATTTTGTTGCATTTGTCATTCTTCTGAATCATCAAAGTCCTATTGTACTAGGCAATTATGAGTTTTCACTGACTCTACTTGACCTGAGTGTCAAATGCAGAAAATCCTAAATCTATATTAATCATACATCATATTTAATTCTTAAATATCTATTTGGCTAAACAAACCTTATGATCGAATTGATTTAATTAATAAAGTCCTAGCACT
>MU227865.1:562680-575515 GCA_018584345.1 Thuja plicata | reverse complement strand
CTTTAATTAAATTAAATTCACCCCTTTTAGCTAAAACACATAAAAAGAAATTAAATAATATTTAATTATTAAATAAATATCCTCATTTCAAAAATTGAATTTAATTATTCAAATAATTGAGAAAAAATATTTATGAGGTCATATTCTATTTATTTATTTAAATATTCTCTCAAAAATCTTCTCTTCAGTTCAGAAATAGAAACTTTGAATTAACTGTGCTTTAAAGAGAAATAAAACAGTTAAAAACAAAAAGAAAACAGTTAAAATAAAAAAGAAAATAGTCCATTGTTTTCTTTTAAAGAAAACTTGCTAATCTGAACTAGCTTTTTTTATCTATTTTATTTCAAAAGGAAACTTTCTATTCTGAGCATACTCTCAGTCTATAAAAGAACTCCCATTTCTCATTCAAGAATATGCATTGTTAGAATAAAGAATTGTTGCTGCATTTTAGTTCACCATCTCATTTCAATTAAGCTCATTTGTAATAGAATAGCTTCATTTTCTTAGATTAATCTCATATTTCTTATCATGTCTTAGTTTAATTTCATTTATATTAATCTTGCATCTTTCATGTTTTTAGATTAATCTTGCATTATATTACATTACATTCATGG
This sequence comes from Thuja plicata, assembly GCA_018584345.1. Lineage (NCBI taxonomy): Eukaryota > Viridiplantae > Streptophyta > Pinopsida > Cupressales > Cupressaceae > Thuja > Thuja plicata. The sequence goes on along the minus strand of MU227865.1, from coordinate 574,901 downwards.
AGAAAAATCCTTCGTTCTTGGATTGGTCTAGGTTGTGAGACTCTCGTTCTGAGAGTCATTCAAAACCCTGTCTGGATAGAAGGCAACAGGTCATATCATAAAAGCATGCAGGATGAATAAATCATATTCACTACTGTATGTGGCTGATGAACAAGGACTATGTTGAAGTGTATGGTTAAATAAGAAGGCCGCATTTAACATATACAAGTACAATCACAAACCACATAAAACCTTTAGATATTCGGAGTTTATTTCTTTAAATGCTTAACATAGCCAAGACTTAGCCAGATATGCATCAATACAGAAGATACTACTCAATGATCAGTGCTTTATCCATTGGGCAATCCCCTTTAACCAAATTTAGAAATACAACAATCAACCTCTGTCAGAGATTCCAAGTCATAAACACAATAAATCCAAAACAATACTACTTATAGAAATCCTCTTGTAGAAAATCGAATGAAATTATGTCACATCTACAGTATCATTTAATCTAATCCTAGATCAGAACTAAAGAATGATAACACATACATTGAAAAACTCTATGTAAAGAATTAGAAATTTCAAACTTCACAAGACTGACACCAAGGAGAGATTTGAATCTGGAATTCTCATATTAAGTGTGAAGAATCACATTACTGTACACAAATTTGCAATCAAGAATATACCGCTTCAATAAGCTATAAAAGATCAATGACATTCTATTCTATTTGAATACAAAACTAGTACAATCAACAAACTATATCCCTAATGGAACCATGAAATGACTGGAAACTCCTGGAGCCAGTACTCTGCAACTCTCTGTGGAGACCAGGTTTTGGAACCCTATAACAATGGAAGAAATCTACATAATTAGAATGAGAAAAACCATTAGATTCATTCTCCCTTCAACACCTGTCCCTTCTCCCAAATATCTTGAACTGAACCTTTTACAACTGCACAAAAATCTGATTTTATCTACACATATGTCTTCTCTATTTTTTTCCAAATTTAAGTTAACTCATTGTTTCTTCATTATATTCAAACTAATTTGACCCTGCATCAAAATGGATTGCAAAAATGAACTCCTCATTTCAAGACCTTTCTGGCAGTATATGATACTTGGTATTTTTGACAAAATTTGCCCCCTCAGCCATTAAATCAACTCTTCCATCGCATGCATATTCAGTTTTAAATTTAAATTTGCATGTCTTTTCTCAATAGTTAGACTATTGAATTTAGATGATATTTCACATTTTTTATTTTAAAATTTGCACATATTAAATCCTTTCCTGCACATTACCTCTTATCCTTATTTCTCCACTTTGATCTTTTCATGTGCAATAATCTTTGTTTTTTCTATATTAATCCACTTTAATATGCCTTTTAATCAATGCACATATTTAATTTTAATTTTCCCTTTTATCTCACCTTTATTCCCAGATTTAACAAACTCTCTCCACTTGTTAATCAGACTTAATGGCTTACCTGTTAGATCTCATGCATATTTTCCTTAAGCCATTAAGTCAACCCTAGGATCTCTTTCAACTTGCATATTTTTTAACCTTTCCTTTGTTGAGATAAATTCAATTTTAAATTTCAAATTAATCCCTTTTAATCTGCAGTGCACCAGATTGCACCACATGGCACCCTTTCATTGGTCTGTAGGTCCACTGGGCATCATGTGTCATTCTCTGATTTGCTATGGAAGTGCCATCTCTATACTGCACTGAATCTTGCCATGTGTTTGAGGTGCCATGTGGCCCAATGGCTTAATCATATCATCCTTACAACTTTCTCATTAAGCCATTAAGTCATCCATTGATTTTGGCCACCATGAGATTCGTGTCGAATCTGCAGGTCTATAAACCAACTCATCTACTATGTCAGTCCTATGGGTCCCACCAAAATTTGGGTATTCATCCTCAAGGCATGCTTTCCAATTCATCCACCACCTACGCATGCATAGCCTCTAGCTTCATCTTCATATCACTTAGTAAGAGCTTTACATTTTAAACATCCATATTTTCCCTTTTTTGGTGAATGTGGGACTAATCTTCTGCATGATTTTAAAGCTTTTACATTTTCCCTCCAAAATGATGGGGTCCACCATCGGGTAACATAGCATTCTTTATTTCTCCCACCAAGAGCTCAAGCTCTTTACTCTGAAATACAATGCGAGCACAATGCTATAAAAATGTCAAAAGCTTACCCCACCTGGTGAATGTGGGATAATCCATTTTGTGACTGTTATGAGCAGTTTAGACAGTGCCGCACACAGTCGCCTGTATCTTGCGAACCAAGATGAATTTGGAAGATTGCTCCAATGAGAATATTGATAATTAGATTTTCAACAACATATCCACAAATGAGCATGATCCAACAGTTGAATTGGAAGTTATACCCCCCGCAATATGACTATTTTTCTGTCTCCTACAAATTCATGTTTACAAAATCTTTATTTAATCTTTTCTCTGCATAATCATATCATAATTTATGGGATTCTTATCAGCATAATTGGCTTGTGAAACAAATTGTTACCCCCTAAATCAGTGTACTTATCCTTTGTATGGACTCCTTTTCCATATTGCGCAAGTCTTCTACTTGCTCACGCAGCCTATGGTTTGCAAATTGCATTCAAAATCTGAACTCTTCCATCTTCGAATGGAGCAGCTTTTCCTTCCAATAGTCTCATATTATTTATAATCCTTTTTCACCATGGAAATAATTTGGGAAGACATCACCGTGGCTTCCATTCCTCTAAAGTTATATCATTTGTATTCAAGGTAATGCATACGAAGAAAAGAAGATAGGTGTTTGGGTTTAAAGACTTGCAGTCTAAAAATGTGTCTCCCTGTGCTTCTTTGCAATGCATTTTGATGTATTTCATTGCTCTCCATATTGCACAAGCCCTCATCAATTGCATTTGAGTTATCTTTCTTTAAATTCTTTGCTTTGAATTCTTTAGTAAGCTGCGTAGCATATAAAAATATTTGGTTTTACATCTGTAATGACATTGAAATATCTCCCAAATCTTTGCGCAGGATGGAAGCATCACTTCGGTTCAATTAAACATTGGAGTTGAACAAGTCAGTTCCAATCCCAATCCCAATACTATGAGGGTGATTTTTCAATCTTAAGCATTTATCAAACCACAACTCAATTTCCATATCCTCACACATTGGTTCATCGGCTCCCAATTTGGTGTAGGCAGGAGAAAATATAGCAAAAGTTGTTGAATCCTATTGACACTTGCGAGTGCATTTTCTCAGTAGTTCTCAAGACTTGTCTGTGCTCCCAAATCTTCATATTGTTAACTTCATTGGTGCATATCCATAAAAACCATTATTTAAATCATAAAATGATTTAACATGATAATATGCCCTTTAAGACTTCATAAACTAAGTATTGAACTCCACAAATAAACTGCAAGTCTCTGGGATCACCACTCCTGAAAACCACTTTCACTCTTGACAAAACTAACCTGATCAACTGTGGAACTTAGATTAATGAACTGGAAATCACTTAAAACCAACCTTTACAATTCTGCAATTTTAACTCATTAATGGCATCTGGCCTCTGGGGGTGGCCTTAAAAATTGACAAAATTAAGTAACCAGAACATGGCGCTGGGAACACACATTCCATGGTTGGAATTCTTCCATATTGCAAAGTGACACTTGACGAAACCAAACAGGTCAAAATATTTTAATCACCCAAGTCGCCTCTTCAGGATAATTCTGCAAATTACCCTATCAAAAATAATAAAACACATCTGGTTTTGACTTTGAAAACAAGTCAAGCGACCTTCTGAAAACCCAAGCTTCTGGATATTGGAAGTATGTTATATGATGAGCATGATTCCAGAATGGAAAATCATGATGATCAAATGGTCACATTTGGCAGACCTTTGAAAGTAGCCACTTGGAAATACAAAACAAGAAGACACGAGGAAAACTGATTTCTGCAAATGAAAAGAGTTTGGGAAAGTGTGCATACAAAACCCTCATGATCTGAGACCTTGAAAACTTGAATTAAATTTGGTCTATAATACAGGGGCACCATTTTCTTGATATGACCAATCATGTTGTTCAAGACATAACATCACGAACAGGGCCTTTGACTAAACTGTGCATCTAATCTGCATTAAAATGTTAGAAACTGCAAACGGAATCAGATTGGCAAACTGGGCAAATGGATTCATCATGGCCTAAAAATCTTCATGGTAGCACATTTCCATGCCTACAATACAGGGGAGCATTCAATTTTCTATTCCATCCAACCGGGTATAAACTTGTAAGACCTCAAAGTCAGCAACTTCATAATTCAGGAGTTTCACATTCTGAGAATCAGCATTAATTACAAATGGAATGACTTTGGAAAAATGTGAAAATGAACTTGGGGGTCTGAAAATGGAAAAATATATTCTCTCATGCCTACAAAACCTCAGACCCATCCTTATATCATGAAACTCTATCAAATCAAAGATGCAAGCATGCAAAGTAGGCCATTTGCTATAATTAGGCAATATGCAGAATGTAGATTTAAGTGAACACCTTTAAACAACTGTCTCCAAAACATATCAAATTTGGATTCTAAAAGCTGTGACTCATTTCATCTACCCCATGATAGTTTTTTCACATGTCCCCCAATCAAAATCTCATATAAATCATCAAAACATATTTCACTTGCACTTCAAGTATGCTTCTTCAAAAAGTTTTCAATGGTACTCACCTTGCCTTGGAAAAAATTTTAAATTGGTCACTCCAAATTTGTGCCAAATTTGAGAGTACCAACACCATTTAGGAATGCAGATTTGACATCCATCTGGTATACCTTGAATCCTTTAAATCCAACATAAGAAAGTAAGATTCTAACTCCTTCTAGTCTAGCAACGGGTGCAAAGGTTTCACCATAATCAATGTTGTCTTCTTGTGCATATCCCTTGCATACAAATCTTGCTTTGTTTCTAGTGACTTCTCCATTCTCATGCATCTTGTTTCTGAATATCCATTTGGTACCGATGACATTCTTGTCATCTAGTCTCGATACTAGTGTCCCTGTACTATTCTTCTCAATCTATTCTATTTCTTCATTCATAGCACTGACCCATTCTTCATTCTCAAGTGCATTGTTAACATATTTAGGCTCAAAATCACAAAGTAAACATCTGGTGTTTAGTGACTTACTTCTTGTTCTTGTTCTAACATTTTTGTCTCCTATGATTTGATTATGTGGATGATGTCTTTTGGCATACTTAGCAAGTTTCAGTTCAGATCTCTGTTCATCATTCTGATCAGCTTCTTGAACTTCATTCTGATCTCCATTGCTCGAATCATCATCTTGAGGATTTTCCTGATTTTCAATAATTGCAGCCTGATGCTCGGTTTCAATGTTCTATTGCTCAGGTAGAGTGTTGGGTTCTGTATAAAAAAAACCTGTTGTAGTCCTCTGGTTCCTTTTTGCTTTCCTTATCATTCTTTTATGCAAATTCATCTATTTCCACATTTGCACTTTCAATGGTTTTGTTAGATGACTTGTTAAGACATTTATAAGCCTTGCTTTTGGTTGAGTACCCTAGAAAGATACCTTCATCACTTTTGCAGTCAAGTTTTCCATTTCTATCATCCTTCAAAATATACCATTGACTACCAAAGATTCTGAAGTAACTTACATTGGGTGTATGACCATACCAAAGCTCATAGAGTGTCTTCTTTGTGTCCTTCTTCAATCATAATCTATTTAATGTGTAGATAGTAGTACTGACAGCTTCCCTCCATAAATTTTGAGTTATACTTTTCTTAATCATCAATGTTCTTGCACAGTCAACAATTGATCTATTTCTCCTTTCAGCAATTCCATTTTGTTGTGGTGTTCTCGGTGCAGAAACCTATCTTTTAATTTCATGCTCATTGCAATAGTCAGTGAATTCTTCTAATGTAAATTCCCCTCCTCTATCTGACCTTAAGCATTTCAAATTCTTTTTAGTTTATTTTTCTACTATAGCCTTATACCATTTAAACATATGGAATGCTTCTGATTTATCTTTTAAAAACATTAATGTCATCATTCTAGAATAATCATCAACAAAGAGAATAAAATACTTATCTCCATAGTAGCTCTTTATCCTCATATGTCCACATAGATCTGTATGGACTAATTCTAGAATTACATTAGATGTATGGGATTTACTCTTGAAATTAGATTTTTTCATCTTACCTTTTTGACAATTTTTGCACATGATATGCTCAGGCTTAGTCATGCTCAGTAAGCCTCTGACATTCCTTTTGTTGCTTATCTTTATCATGTTATCAAAGTTCACATGACACAATCTTTTGTGCCACAACCATATGTCTTCGTTTCTAGCCATTAAACAAGTGGTGTTAGTGTCATCAAGACATAAAAGGTTACCTTTTGTTTTCTCACTGGTACCAATCAACCTTCTTGATTCATTGAAGATCTTTGCCTTCTTATTTTCAAATGCTACTCTATGACCTGAATCATTCAGCTATAAAACACTTAACAAATTTTAATTCATTCCTTTTACCCAGTAAGTATTTTCACATTTGATTAGTTTATTCAACATTATAGTTCCTTTACCTTCAACTAGACAAGGTGTATCATTTCCCATTCTCACTGAACCACCATTATAGTATTCAAAAGTCTCAAAATTTTGTTTATCACTGGTCATATGGTGAGTGTAGCCACTATCTATGATCTAGACATCATTTTTACTAACTTTAGATATGAGTGTAGTTTCTACATACCTCTCTTCATCTTCATCTGAATCATCCTTCATGGCTACAAATACCATCTCAATGTCTTCTTCTGATTCGGTGTCAGTGCCATCAACTCTATTCTCAGCTAGGTAACAAGCTTTCTTCTCTTTGTCCTTGTAGTCTTGAGTATCTCTCTTGTCAGATTGCCAGTTGCTTTGGTAATCCCTATTATCACCTCTATCAAACTTCTTCTCATATGATCTGTCATTTCCTTTGTCATCTTTTCTTCAATTTTGACATCTTGTAGCAAAGTGTCCAACCTCTTTACAATTGAAACATACAATTGGTAATTTATCTTTGTATTTACCTTTGCCTCTCTGCAATCTTCTTTCCATTAGTGCTTTAATCTCATTAAGTCCTTGATCCTCATTATCACTTTCACTATCATTTCTAATAGCATGCCTATGACTTGAGTTACTTATCTTTAAATAAGATTTGAATGCAGATTCTATAGATGATAAGACACTATTATCAAAGTTATTCATCTCAAATGAAATCAGTCTACCAATCAGACTATCTAGAATAAATGTATTGTTTGCAACTTCTCTCATTTCTTGAATAGTAGAAACTCTAATAGCATACATAGGAAATAAGGTTCTTAAGATTTTACTTACCACTGCCTCATTTTCAAGTACACCTCCAACTCCTCGGTTACCATTGACTACCTCTTTGATTTTGCAGCTATACTAAGTGATATTTTCTCCTTCTTTCATCCTTAGGTCATCAAACCTCCCTCCTAGGCTTTTTGCCTTGGCTCTTAGTACATTAGCATCTCCTCCATGTACCAACTTCAACTTATCCCACATTTTCTTTGCAGAGGTATGGGTTTTGACATCTTCAAACTCAGCATCGGAGAGTGATGACGCAAGTTCTATCATGATGCAGTTATGCTCATGCTTTACTCTTAATTTCTCAAGAGTGTGAAGTCTTGTAGGAAATACATATTCAGTATCTAATTATTGAACAATATCATTTCCAATACCTGATAGGTGGAGTCTTATTCTTCTTTTCCATGATGCAAAGTTGTCTTTATTCAACATGGGGATATCTCATTTGTTCATCTTGTGATCTTTTGCTTGAGCTGCTAAACTCTGTTTCTAAGCACACAAGCTCTGATACCAATTGTTAGTAATAACTAAGAGGGGGGTGAATTAGTGGCCTCAAAAATATTCCAATAATCAACCCAAAAACTTAGTAACACAATATTAAGCCTCTAGTTATCTTCAGTCCTATAAGATGAATGCCTTCAAATACTTTTATCAAATTACTACTGCTCAGAATGTTTTGTAAAACCTTCTACTGTATGTTTACGGAATAGCAGTCTATTAATTTACTGAAAGATAGTAAATTATCTAGAGTATACTGATCAATCTAGTTAAACTATGTGTAATGAAAAATACTAAAGTAATGACTCATAAACACATTGACACGTGGATTTTTAATGTGGGAACCCTATTAAGGGAAAAACCACTTGGGACCGATAACCCAAAATTTTCACTCTTTTGAAGTAAGATCAGTGAAGAGCCAACCCTGTTATAGGTTACAAACACACTGTTAGGTGTGACCTTGTTAGAGGATTTAAAAGTTTAGTCTATCACTTGATATTGGGCATCTCTATGCTACCTTCCTTGATCAAACACTCACTTGGCCTGTCAATAGGTATCTGGCATCTCATGATATCTTCGTGATCAAACTTTTTGATACTCCTTGTGATGTATCTCCATATAGAAAGGATCTTTAAATCCTGCTCGGTTAAGAGACTTTCTAGATCAATGGTTAAACTGAAATAGTATGATCTGTTCACATATATAACTTATACTTGCATATTTTAATATCTATTGTAATCTCATAAACTAATCTGATCAATATATCCCTTTTTATACATTTGCTCCACTTTGATTTTGCTCAGTGATGTTGTGCTCCAATGCTCGGTGTCCGTAGAAAACTTTAGCTCTTTCCTCAGCTTGATTGATCAGCACTGTATGAAGTTTCTCTTCATCAGTTTCTCTTTAGCATCCTCTTTTTCATTCACTCCCCTTTATCCGTAATGAATCAAGTTTGTCTCTTAAATAGACATGATATCACCGTTGTTAGGTTCTTGATTTTATTGATCTTGGCATGATCCACAATATTAGCCAATTAGATTTAAAGAAAAACTCTTGTTTTATCTTGCAAAGATATTCTTGCCAACTGGACAAAACAAATTTAAATAATTTACTTATGTCTGGCTTATTTTGTTGATGAAAACAATGATAACTACTAGTTAAGTCTATATTTAGCTCTGACAGCTAGATATTTTGTCATTTTTGAACTCCAGATATTTCTGGTGTTTAACTCTTTGATAGCTTCGTTCAACACTCTAGTTCTCCTTAGGCTTCTCCATCGGTTTACTCTATGTTTCTGGCCGTCGGTTATGCTTGTGATTCTTCTCGTCAGTAATTCTCATTGGTGTTCTTGCTCAAGCATCACTGTGACTTGACTATCAGTGCTCTTTGTCTATCGGGTTCCACTAACCATTAGTTTTTGAAGTCACATAGTGAATACTTGTCTTCTATGCATTATTGAAAGCATAATATTTATCTCTCTGATTCTCTAAATTCTTTGACACTTTTATTATAACTGATTAGATTATATCAAGTTGACATCAATGACATAAATACAATCCATTAACTGATTTAATGTCTTGCAATATCTTTCTGCATTTCGGTGATCAACTTAACATCTTCAAACATTAAATCAGTTACATGTCATCACACTTCATTGAATCATTACATGGATAATCTATTCAAAAACATGAAATCAAATAAATAACTAACTAGTCCAGCCAAAATCGACTCATTGCCTTCTAGTAGGCAGGATTTTGGATTTCGCTCTCAGGTCATCGCAAAATCTAGTGACCACACCTATGTTAAACAAAGGATTTGAAAGCTATGATGATGTGAGAATGTAAATATAAATGCATATGCAAATGTAGATTTATTGTAAATCCAAAAGCTAAGTAAGATAGATTTTATACCCAAAATGAGATGTGAGCTAGATTAATTTTAAAACCCAAAACCAAGTGTGCTCTAGATTATGAAATTAGATACTTGAAAAAAAACTAATTAACAATGACAATATTAATTAATGAAAACTAATTTCATAAAAACTCCAAAATGATAAATGCTCCAAACACTAAAAAACTTGTAGAATAACAATATTATAAGAATTTAGATCCTTTGTGAGGAAATGAAGTTGTCTTTTATAGAAAATCTCTCTCAAATCGACGGTTGAGATCGAAACTGAAGAACAGACATGATTCAATTTGAGGAAGCACAATCCATGTGCTCGGAAGATGATTGGTCAAGAGGATCAATCATTTAAGAAACTTCTAAAATCTATTTTATGTTAATTAGATTGTTTCCAAAATGAGAAATAGACAAGAATAAGTTAACTAAATAAAACTGATTTGTTTCTATTTTGATATTCAGTTGACTGAAATGATTGATCAGTCATTTAGGTAAATTCCAAAATCTATTTTTTAGTTAACTAAATTGTTTCCAAAATGAGAAATAGACAAGACTAAGTTAACTGAATAAAATAGATTTGTTTCTATTTTGATATTCAGTTGATTGAAACGATTGATCAGTCATTTAGGAAACTACCAAAATCTATTTTCAGTTAACTAGATAATTTCCAAAATGAGAAATAGAAAAGAATTAGTTAACTGAATAAAATAGATTTGTTTCTATTTTATTGTTCAGTTAACTAACTGATGACATAAGATGCATTTTTAAATATTTAAATGTTTTTAAATGCATTTTAACTCAACTTTATTAATTTAATTCATTTTTGAATTTAATTGACAATTTAGTAATTTATTTCATCAACATTAATTAAATAAATAACATAATGTTTATTTGTCATTGTATTATGATTTTAGGAATTAATTAATCAATCAAGTGCGATGACAGATTAGGACCTAGGGTTCAAGTCATATCAGACTAAAGGTGATGAATTGCCTTGGGTTATGACTTAGATTTATCGAGATTATGGTTTTCTTGATAGGAGATCAAGATTGGGGGTCTAGGGTTTAGATGACCATTTTAGGTCATTACAGGACACATCAACTATTCATAAAAATCCATAATAAAAGCCCCCAGGAAGCAAGGAAACTTGCAACCGAGGGAGGAGGATCCTTATCTTTAGGGTTTCCCCAAACATTGGGGCCTAGAAATGAGCTTGGAATAGACCAGCCATCTTCTTCATCTTTTTCTTCTATTTCTCCTTCCTCTCACCTGAGAGATATTGCAAGAGCTAGGTGAGGGAATTTATAACAAACATTGGTCGAAGGCTAGCCGCTACCAACAACAAAGGGAGCAGGAATAGTAGACCAACTGCCGACCAAGCTTTGGTGAGGAGGAGAAGTCAAGCAAGGTCTCCAATTGGCTCTTCCACTAGAGGAACAGCAAGGGTCCTGAGACTGATGATTCTTGGAACGTCAAATAGAAGAGATACCACCACGACGATGACCATAGGGTGGAGTGTGATCGACAGAAATAGATTCCCACAACACTCTAGCAACTGTACAAGGGGCATTACCCCAATGCTATAATATTATCTCCTACAAGTGGGCCACTTCAAGAGCCACTTTATTGGCCTACAGGTGTATCTGCATCATTACATTATTACATATACAATATTTAGTATACATAGAAACATTAATGTCAAAAAATTTATTAGTAAAAATAACAACATTCCTATCCTTCCAAAGAGTGAAAAGAATCTCCATCCTAAAAGCATGCCAAATATGGGTAAATCTGGAAGGCATTCTGGGTGAATCATCCATCAAAACCATATGCCAGGAAAAGGGAAATGGTCAAAAAGGCTTAAAGAAATCATGAATCCAACTCTAGTATTATTGATATGTTAGGATTAGGTAATACTAAGAGGGGGGTGAATCAGTATTACGGCACTTAATTAAACTTTTTAGCCAATTAAACATTAACCATATGCATGCACAAATGAAAAAAAACATAAGAAAATGACACAGTACTCATAACACCATAATTTTGTTGTTGAGGAAACCCTAGCCAAGGGAAAACCCTAGTGGGGATGGTACCCACAAGCATGCACTAAAGTATAGTGTCCCTATTAGGAGACCTTAGCCCTGTTAGGAGCTAATTATTACATATTATATTTCCTTTTTAAAGGAATAACAACCTTGTTAAAGGTATACAACACCCTTTTAGGAGCCGGCCAACTGAGCTTATAGCTCTTACAAGGTAACTATGTTACAAAATGTTCTCAGTAATGAACAAAACAAGCATCTCTAATGCTTAGATAGTTCATGTTCATAGCTCATCAATTATCTTTTTCATCCTCTACTCTGCCATTCATATCTCCTCAAGACATATCATCCATCCATCTATCACATCTATATCTTCACTCTACAAAAAGATCTCCATATATATATATATATATA
>MU227865.1:537407-562630 GCA_018584345.1 Thuja plicata | reverse complement strand
TATATATATATATCTTTTCTCTTTACCAAGTCGGCTCTCAATACAAATATTACATAGTCGGCTCTCAATACAAAATACATTTAATAAAAAAAATATCAAATGCATAGTCGGTGCTCTTACATAATCAAATTATAGGTTATCATCAATCATTATCCAACTCTAATTTCCAGGATTCCACGTCATACTTCCTTAACCATCGCTTTAGTCCAACTGCTATGTATCACTTTTCTACTGTTTTTTGTTTGTCTTCAAATCTCTCTAACTTGATGTAAACATTACCAAAACAAAATCAATATTAGGTGGAGGTCACACATACCCCATAATATCTTCCTCTAATCTCTCTTTCCATAACTCATTGATCTTATTCTTCGATACCCAGAATACCTATGTATCTTTGCTTTTGTACTTAATCGATTACAGAGTCACAAAAACTCAACTTTATAAGAATCAATTTGTAACCCAGATGTGTTGCCATAAATGACAACCAAAAGTGAATCATAACATACAAAATTGATTAGTTTCCAATAATCTCTCCCTTTGGCATTGATGGCAACACTTAACAAAAAAATGACTAAGTGTTCCAACAAAACAAAACTGTCTCTCCTTCTTTCTCTATTTTTTTTTCTCCTTCCCTTATTCATTTTTCTCTTCTCTCTTCTCCCATTCATTTTTATTCTCTTATCCCCCTTTGACAAAAATGACAAAGGTGCATAAAAAGTAATAAAATCAGTGCTTGCTCACCAGTTTCAGAATATCTTGAAAGGAAACTTCCAAGATCTTCACTTTTGTACTCCATGACTTAAGAAATATTTGATTAACATGAATTAGTCCATTTAATACAAATGATGCAGTCTCTACTTCTTTCAATTATGTAGGCATGGAGTTAGCTAATTATTCTTTAGTCTTCTCCATGTCTGATAAGTGTGCTTCAATTATAGATAGCTTAGGAGTGATTAAACTCTTCAGAAAATTGAATCTGGTTAGTACTCTTCCTTTCTCAATATCCAATACATCTAGTTTTGCAAAAATTATTGTTACTTCCTTGTCCAATTTTGTTACATATTGTGAAGTGGTTTCACAATTGTCCATCATACTGTTCAAAGTTTCCCTATCCTTGGCAATAATGTCTTTAATGTTCTGAACATGCCTAATAGGATTCATGCAATAACTAAATAGTTTCCTTCAATGTGCAATGCAACTCTTGGCATTTGCAGTAGTATTTTTTAAAATGCTCAAGTCCCATGAGATAGAATTGCAAAATTTAGATAGCTTCTTCTACAAGTAGTTCTTTTCTGCCTTCTCTTCTTCAATATTTATCAAGTTCTCATAATAACCATCAAATTCATCAAGTGTTATCTTCAGGTTTTCAATATCATCTTTGTGCTAGAAAACAATAGGTACTAGAAGCAATTTTTTCATAGTATCAATTGCTCTGGTTATTACCTTAGCCTTTTGTCACCTTTTTGCTCTGATCTCTCCTTGGCTTTAGTAAGTGCAGTAAAAGCCAATTTTACTAGCTCATCCTCATCCATGCAATCAACATCAACATCTGTTGGATTATCTTTCCTTGCCAACAATGAGATAGAAGATGTGTTTACCTCAGTTTTGGTTTCATCTTTTCCTTCATGTTCTTTCTGTCCTTTATCTTGTATTGCTTCTCTCTGTTCTTCCTTCAACTCTTCTTCCTCAGCAATTGTGTTTTCCATACTTCCTGCAAATGGGTCCTTCTCATCAAAAGATGTGTCAAGTGTCATAGGCACACCAGAAACATAGAAATATGGGTGTTTATCAACTTCTCTCTTCTCAACACTTGCCTCAGTTGGTTTCAAACTCTCTCCCATTCCTAAGGGTGTAGGAAAAGTAGTTTTAGGAAGTGGAGTCTTCTCAGGAGTAGTGTTCATTAATATTTTCTCCAGTGCTTTCTGAGGTCTCCTCAGTGATTTCATCATATTTTAGTATTATAATCTTAGTTCTCAATAGAGGTTTCAATTCTTTGAATATTATGTCCCTTTCTTGTAATGATATCACAGGTAGCATGTTTTCAATTTTCTAATTTCTGATGGTTTCATCCTCAAATTGTGCTAATTGTTTCCTAGTCTCCAATATTCCATACAATTCTTCAGGTATAATGCCCTCAATTTCCAATAGAGTCTTCTTGAAAACAAGTAAATTATTTACCACAATATCTTCAATCTTAATTTTGTCAGATTCCTCATACCTATCATAGTATTTTTCTATTGTAACTAGCTTTCCCTGCTCAATAGCTCTCTTCTCAATCATTCGCATGTCTAGCTTCCATACGTGTTTCTCATTTTCAGTTTTCTTCTCTTCTCTCACAATGCTTTGCTCTTTACGTTGGATTTGTCTGCTAGATCTAGTGCTTACTCTAGGAGCAATATTTTCATCTTGTGATGTCTACTGTGGTGTAGAGGAGGTGTCAACATTAATGTCTATAGTAGGTGCAGCAGTTGTCATCACAACTTCAGGATGTGGAAAGGCTAAAGTACTAGCACCTGCCAATCAAAAAGATCATTCTGCCATTTTCCTCTTCACTTCCCTCAACTCTTCCTCTGTCAGTCCTTCCTTAAAACCACATTCATGTACAATGTTGTCGATTTTCCTTTTCCTCAGACCTCTGGTTTGTTCCTATCTTACCTTAGCAGATTTTCCTCATAGGTTCCCCATCTTTCTTCAGATGTATCAATCTCAAATGCAACAACATGTTCAACTTGCATAGTTAGTACTTCTGAACTTACCTTATATCCCATAGGATAATACCATTTCTTCCTTGGTGTGATTGCCTCAAAGCATACACAATTAGTTTCAACCATGAAATAGATTGTATCCCTTTACTTCTTAATTATGTCTTTAGGTATCTTGTATCTACCTTTCATCTGCCTCTGAAGAATTTTGATCATGCCAAATAATTCACCATCAACCCATGTCATGTTCTATCTTTTGTAGCTCTGTGAAATTTGAATACCAGTAGGTATCCCTATTCTCCAACCTCAAGGGTGCATTCTTGGGAATCTTTGTTCAACGTGTATGAACATATGCATCAATAGTGAGCCAAATCTGAAGATCTTCGATCTATCTTTCTTTATCAGTTTTACATTCTCCATAAATTGTTGTGCTAACACTTCACATAGATTGTAGTTAGTGTTTTCTTTCACCATTATCCATGCCATCATGACAACTCCATCTGATGACAAATTAGGTCTACTACTGTAGTAAAATTTGTAGCCAAGTATCATAGAAATTAGTCTCACATTCTGTTGAAAGATGTCATTCACAATCATTTCTCGCCTGTCCCATTTTGAGTGAGTTAGGGTTTCAACTTGCTTCTTCACATGTGTTTCTACAACAGGAATTATTTTAGTATTGTCAAAACCAGTAATCTCATGAATTAAATCACTACAGATCTTCACAGGATGCTCGCCTATCCAAATGAACTGATCATGTACTCTGCTCGACAATATCTTAAACCATTCTTCTTCATCGAATTCATATAGATCTAGAATTTTCATAATGCTCAACTGATCAATATGTTTGTATTCATCTCTCATAATGCCTTGGTCAGTCATATACTCGATCTCAGTAGAAATTTCATCAATACCTAGTATATCATACTTACAATGAATGTAAGCCCTAACATCTTCTACGTGTAAAACTCCGTAGGGTGTCTGATAAAATGCTCCTTCGGGGTCTTCTTCACAAGAATTGAATAGATGTTTCTTGAAATTTTACCTAGGTCTATCTACAACATCATAAATAACAGGTGCATCCATAGCTAGATGATGTAAATACCTCTTTCACGTTGAATTCTGAGCTTTTTCTTCAATTGATCACGCACAAAAACTGTAGGATAGACTGAATCCCTCCTCTCTTTGATCTCCTTAGGTCACTCTTGGTCAAATGGTAAGGAAATAGATCATCATATGGTGCTTTATACAATGTTAAGTTATAAAAGTTCACTTTATCCAATACTGTCCAGTCAGTTGTAGATCTCATGGTCAAAATATATGCATCAGCTGATGTTACGCTCTTAACTGTATACTCCATGATGTTGGCCATGTCCATGCCTAAGCTCACTAGATCTCAATCCACAAGATATGGGGTGGGATATATTCTGATGTCTTTATCTAATGCTCCCCCTAAGGCCATGATCAGCTAATTAGGTCGATTCTGCTTTGCTACCATCAGGAAAAGATCCAGTAGCATCTATTGTCTCTCCGTGAACCAATGTCTCACTTGTTTCTTTGATCTTCCATATCTTACCATTGTTGTTATCTTGTGATTTCTTAAAACAACTATCAAAATAATTCTTTAAATCTGCAACACTCTTACCAATATCACTTCCACTCTTCTTTGTATTCATAAGAGGTGGTACTCTTCTGTTGTTTACTCCATTATACCTACAAAAATTCTTTATATGACCTAGTTTATTGCATTTATAACATATAGGAGGTCTTATTTCTTGATTTACTTATAGCTTACAATACTTCACAATGTGTCCAAGATTATTATATTTATAGCATGTAGGTTTCACTCTAGGTTCTCTTCCATTGTCTTGTCTATATCCATGTTGATTAGGTTTCTTGCATTATGCTTTCTTGTGCCCATATCCATTACAATTAAAACAATAACCAAAAAAGGTCTTAAAAGGGGCATTACCTCTGCAATCTCTTTTCATGTGTCCAAACTTGTTACAACCAAAGCATCTACCTTTAAAAGGTCTAATCTTCTCTCTAGGTTCTTCAATAGTAGGTTTTTCAGCATCAGATTTTTCTTCCTGATTCTTTGAGCATTCAGCTTCATTGAAGCCAATACCAGTCATATCACCTTTAGGTTTCTGTCTGTAACTTTGTTCATTAATCAAATCACTGCTGGTGTGAAGTTTCTCAATATGTTTCTTTGCCTCAACAAGTTCACCTTTTATGATCTGATTGTATTTCTCTAGTTCTAGATACTTGTTCTTGTAGTTGTCAACCTCATTCTTCATTTGTTCTAATGCACTATTTAGAGTTTCTTCAGTCTTCTTCTTAGCATCCTTTTTATAATTGAATCTCTTTAGTCATAGCTTCATTCTCAAGTTTCAAAGTTTCATTTTCTTCTTCAAGTTGCTTCATCTAATCTGAATTGTCTTTGTCTGAATCTTCTTTTATCTGAACCATAAGATCCTGTCTCTGAATTTTGGAAAGTTCAAGCTGGTCTCTGAGTTTCTTTATAAATTTCTCAGCTCTTCGCATGCTGAATCTTAATTCTCCATTCTCTTCTTTTTCTTTGTCATGGTCTTCTAGTGCAGCATCAAAGTTTTCTTGCAAACTATCCAAATCCATTCTGATCTCCCTTAAGTTGTTAGACTTTCTCTCCAAGGGCCAAATGCTCTAATACCAATTGTTAGGATTAGGTAATACTAAGAGGGGGGTGAATCAGTATTACAGCACTTAATTAAACTTTCAACCAATTAAACATTAACCATATGCATGCACAAATGAAAATAACATAAGAAAATGATACAGTACTCATAAAACCATAATTTTGTTGTCGAGGAAACCCTGGCCAAGGGAAAACCTGGTGGGGATGGTACCTACAAGAATGCACTAAAGTATAGTGTCCCTGTTAGGAGACCTTAGCCCTGTTAGGAGTTGATTATTACATAGTACATTTCCTTGTTAAAGGAATAACAACCCTGTTAAAGGTATACAACACCCTGTTAGGGGCCAACTGAGCTTACAACTCTTACAAGGTAATTCTGTTACAAAATGTTCTCAGTAATGAACAAAACAAGCATCTCTAATGCTTAGATAGTTCATGTTCATAGCTCATTAATTATCTATGTCATCCTCTGCTCTGCCATTCGTATCTCCTCAAGGCATATCATCCATCCATCTATCACATCTATATCTTTTCTCTATAAAATCATCTCCATATATATATCTTTTCTCTTTACCAAGTCGGCTCTCAATACAAATATTACATAGTCGGCTCTCAATACAAAATAAATTTAATAAAAAAATATTAAATGCATAGTCAGTGCTCTTACATAATCAAATTATAGGTTATCATCAATCATTATCTAGCTCCGATTGCCAGGATTCCACATCATACTTCCTTAATCACCACTTCAGTCCATTTGCTCTGTATCACTGTTCTGCTTCTGTCTATCTGTCTTCAAATATCTCTAACTTGTTGTAAACATTACCAAAATGAAATTGATCTTAGGTGGAGGTCGCACATACCCCATACTATCTTTCTCTAAGCTCACTTGCCATAACTCATTGATATTTATCTTTGATACCCAAAATACCTCTGTATCTCTGCTTCTATACTTATTCAATTATAGAGTCACCAAAAATCAACTTTATAGGAATCGATCTGTAACCCAGATGTGTTTCCATAAATGACAACCTAAATTGAATCATAACACACAAAATTGATCACTTTCCAACTTGGGCTTGGTGACAAAACCAAAAACATATGCATGAAAGTATTTGGGAAGCCACAAAAAGGGCACCTAGGATCAAGGACTCCCAAGTATCGAAGTTGGGAACCTAGAGGCAAACCATGAAAAAGCACACACCAGGAAAAATGAGAAACTTTTGGCTCTATGATAGTAGACCAAACAGTAAAATGGAACCACCAAGTAATTTGGGAAGAAGGAAAATGCCATATGTGATTCAAAGAGTCAACCATCGACAGATGGGGAACCAACCAAGCATAACCCATACTAGGTTTGTAGCTAGTGAGAGGAGTCCAAGGATACCACTTCCAATCTTTCTACTAGGGCTTGACAGAACCAATGCCAGACTTATGCAAAAAATAAAGAGGTATGGCCAAGACCAAAAGGTCAAAAGTCTGTCGATCTGGGCAAGAAAGCCTGAACTAAACTTGGAGATCATCCCAAGAGCGGAGACTTGTGGTGGCTCTAGAAAAAAGATTCTTGGGAGTTATGATGCCCCATTTGTGAAAATGTGAATTATGAAAACCCTGAATCTTAGCAAGCAGAAGCCCTTGCTGATGAAAAAGAGGTGACCACTAGATATTGTGTTGGTTAAAAGAGAGACCATCTCGAAAACCATTTCTTTCCCACCGTATCCAAGGTTTAACTATTTCCCAAGCTCTCCAGATTCTTTTGACAACAAAATTGCCTTGGATGTTCTGACATGACAAGAATGTTTTGAAGACCAATCCCCTTCCAAGATGATCTTTGAACCCAAAATCCTAAAGAGATGCAATGCCCCAACAGGACCTTCCAAGCTTCATCTTCAGAAAAAGCTCTGGTCACCCATTTGTAAAATAGAGATATACCTTGTTTATGGGTGGAAAGGAGCCCAAGACCACTAGAATCTTTGGGAAGGAAATAATATTCCCAGGAAACTTTGTGGAAGCCATGAGAGTCAGATCCAGAGGCCCACAAAAAATCATGTAGTAGCTTTTCATGCTTCATATAAGAAGCTTTAGAGGTAACCCAACAAGAAGATTAATACAAATGGGTAGCAGCTAGCACTTTAGAACAAATCTTGAACTTACCAGTCAAGGATAAAGGCTTGGTAATCCAGTAGTCAAGCTTCTTTTTTATTCTGGCCAAAACAACATTCCATAGATCCACATGTGAAGCCTGAAAAGCAAAGGGAATACCAAATAATTTAAAAACCTCACCATGTTGAAACCATTTCTAGTCGAACTGGGCTATCCAGGGAGGAGTTGAAAGAACGGATTGTGTGTAACATTGTGTCTTGTGCCATTGAATGGTAGAATCAGAGGCTAAATAGAAGGTATCAAAGCATTAAAGAGTGGCCTTCACGTTAGCTTCATCCTCAATGAGAGTGAGAAAAGAATCATCAGGGAAATGTCCATTGAAAAGTCAAGAGCAGGTGATTCAGGAAGGGAAATTCCTTTGATGAGGGCGGTGGAAGTGGCATTGGAAAGAAGATAACAAACCTGTTCAGCTGCAAGAACATACAGGGAAGGAGCCAAAGGGAAAACTTGGAGAATGGATTTGAAGAATCCAAAGAGTACTTCATACTATCAGCCATTAATAGTGATGCAATCAAAGGCATCTCCAAAAAACATTTCAACAGACTGTATGAATATGGGGTCGAAACCCAGAGCTTGAACCATAGCAAAAATAAAAGGCCACTCAATCCGGTCATAGGCTTTAGCAAAATAAATTTTGAGGAAGAGGGCTTTTTGGTTCGACCTCTAGGACCATTACATGCCTTCCCAGACAACAATAATGTTGTCAAAAATAAACTTGTACTTGATGAAGCCAGTTTGTTCTGGGCGAACAATCAGAGGCAGGATATGAAAAAAATTTAAAGCAAGAGCTTTGGCTATGATCTTGTATGATAAATTAAGAAAAGTGATTGGCCTCAAGTTGAAAATATTGTTGGAAAGTAATCAATTTTGTGTAAATTTGATTTACTTTTTGGTTGTGATTTATGGAAACACATATGGGTTTTAGATCTATTCCAGAAAAGATGAGTTTTGGTGATTCAGAAATCAACTAAGTGTAGAAGCAGAGATACAAAAGTGTTTTGGATGTCAAAGATTGAGATTGATGGTTTAGGGAAAGAGAGCTTAGAGGAATACAGTATAAGGTATGTATGACCTCCACCTAAGATCAATTTTGTTTTGGTTGAGTCTACGGTGAGTTAGACAAAATTGAAGACAGACAAACTACAGCAAAACAACGAAATAGAGCAGTTTGATAGTAGCAAAGATTGAGGGAGTATGGCTTGGACTCTAGACAATATAAGTTGTATTTTGGCTGTTGATAACCTCAACATTGACTATGCAAGAGCCCCGACTATGAATTTAGTGTTTACTATATTAAATATATTTTGTATTGAAGGCCGACTTAGTAAATTTGTGAGATATATATATGTATATATATATACGATCTTTTTGATAAATATAGGAGTGTTGAGTTGTTGGTGAATAGTCCAAAGACAATTGGATAAGTTCTTGAGAAAATAGTAGAGAAGAGAATGACAGAGATCACTGAAGAACAATAAAGGAACTATCTAAGCACTAGTGTTGCTTGTTTTTTTCATGACTGAGAACACTTTGTAACCTAAATTATATTGTAAGAGTCGTAAGCTCAGTTGGCCCCTAACAGGGTGTTGTGAACCTTTAACAAGGTTTTTATTCCTTTAACAAGGAAATGTGTTATGTAATATTCAGCTCCTAATAGGGCTAGGTCTCCTTATAGGGACATTATACTTTAGTACATGCTTGTGGGTACCATCCCCATCAGGGTTTTCCCTTGGCCCAAGTTTCCTCAAAAATAAAATATGGTGTTATGAGTATTGTGTCATTTGCTTATGTTCTTTTCTTTACTACAAGTTTATGGTTGATATTTAAATGGTTGAAGAATTTATTTAAGTACTATAATACTGATTCACCTCCCTCTCAGTATTATCCAATCCTAACAATTGTTATCAGAGCTTTGGCCCTTGGAGACAAATTCTAACAGCTTGAGGGAGATCAAAATGGATTTGGACAATTTGCAAGAAAACTTTGATGCTACACTTGAATACCTTGATAAAGAAAAAGTATAGAATGGAGAATTGAGATTCAACATGTGAAGAGCTAAGAAATTCATAATGAAACTCAAATATAAACTTGAGCTTTCCAGAAATCAAAGACAAGATCTTGTAGTTCAGATAAAAGAAGATTCAGATGAAGATAGTCCAGATCAGGTGAAGCAACTAAAAGAAGAGAATGAAAATTTGAAACTTGAAAATGAGACTATAGCTAAGGAAATAAAGGTACAGAAGGATGCAAAGAAGAAAGTTGAAGAAGATTTAAAAAGTATATTAGATCAAATGAAGAATGAGGCTGACAACTATAAGAACAAGTATCTAGAAATGGAGAAATACAATCAGATTATAAAAGAAGAACTTGTTGAAGCAAACAAACACATTGAGAAACTTCACACCAGCAGTGATTTTATTGATGAACAGAGAGACAAACAGAAACCTAAAGGTGATATGACTGGTATTGGCTTCAATGAAGCTGAATGTTCAAAGAATTAGGAAGACAAATCAAATGAGAAGATTGATACTGAGAAACCTTCTATTGAAGAGCCTAAAGACAAGATCAGACCCTTCAGAGGTAGATGCTTTGGCTGCAATAGATTTGGACACGTGAAGAAAGACTACAAAGGTAATGCCCCTTTTAGAAATTTTTCTGACTATTGTTTTAACTGTAATGGATATGGGCACAAGAAAATAGAATGCAAAAAACCTAATCAATTAGGATATAGACAAGACAATGGAATAGAATCTACAGTGAAACCTACATGCTACAAATGTAATAACATTGGAAACATTGCGAAATACTGTAAGATGCAAGTCAATCAGGAAAGAAGACCTCCTATATGTTAAAAATTCAATAATCTAGGACATATAGTGAAATTTTGCAGGTATAATGGACAAGACAACAGAAGAGTACCACCTCCTATGAATTCACAGAAGAATGGAAATGATATTGGTAAGAGTGTTGCAAATTTGAAGAGTGATTTTGAAAGTTGTTTCAAGAAGGCAGAAGATAGAAATAGTGGTAAGATATTGAAGATCAAAGAAACTAGTGAGACATTAGTTTAGGGAGAGTCAGTAGAGGCTGTTGGATCTTTGCCTGATGTTAGCAAGATAGAATCAACCTAATTGGCCGATCATGGCCTTAGGGGGAGCATTGGATACAGACATCATAATATATCCTACCCCAAAATTTGTGGATTGAGCTCGTATGAGCTTGGGTATAAGCTTGGCTGACATCATGAAGTACACATCTAAGAGCACAACATCAGCGGACACACATATTTTGTTTGCGAGATCTAACAGCCGACTGGACAGTTTTAAGTAAAAGTGAAATTCATAACTTAACTTGTATAAAGCACCACTTAATGATTTATCTCTTTACCATTTGACAAAGAGTGAGCTAAGGAAATCAGAGAGAAGAGAAGCTCAGATTATTCTGCATTGGCTATGCGTGATCGATTGAAGGATAAACTCAGAATTCAGCAAAAGAAAGGTATTTTACATCATCTAGCCATGGATGCGCCTATTATTTTTGATGTTACAGATAGACCTAGGTATAAGTTTAAGAAACATCTATTCAAATCATGTGAAGAAGATCCTGAGGGAGCATTTTCCCAAACCCCGTATGGTGTGTTACACGTAGAAGATATTAGGGCTTACATACATTGCAAATATGACATACTAGGAATTGATGATATATCAATTGAGATTTAGTATATGACTGACAATGGAGTCATGAGAGAAGAATACAAACATATTAATCAATTGAGAATAATGAAAATTTTGGATTTATGTGAATTCGATGAAGATGAATGATTCAAAATAGTGTTAAGTAGGGTTCAAGATCAGTTTATCTCAATTGGTAATCAGCCTGTGAAGATTTGTAGTGACCTAATCCATGAAATCACTGGATTGGACAACACCAAAGTCATCCCTATTACGGAGAAACATGTGAATAAATAATTTGAAACCCTAACTCATTCCAAATGGGACAGACGGGAAATGACAGTAAATGACATCTTTCAGCAAGATGTAAGATTGATTGCAATGATACTTGGGTACAAGTTCTACTATAGCAGCAGACCTAATTCTGTATCCGATGGAGTCATCATGATGGCATGGAGAATTTTGAAGGAAAATGTACAGTATAATCTATGCAAAGTTATGGCACAGTAATTCCTTGAGAATGTGAAGCTTGTGAAGAAGGACAAATCAAAAACCTTTAGATTTGGTTCACTGTTGATGCATATGTTCATTCATATTGAGCAAAATTTTCCTGGTTTACATCCTAGTGGTTGGAAGTCTGGAGTACCCACTGGCATATTGATTTCACAGAGCTACAAAAGACATAATGCTACTTGGGTTGATGGTGAATTATTTGGTATGATCAAGATTGTACAGAGACAGATGAAGACAAGATACAAAATACATGAAGACATTGTTGAGAAATACAAAGATACAATCTGTTTCATGGTTGAAACTGATTGTGTATGTTTTTAAGTAGTCATACCTAGGAAGAAATGGTGTTATCCCATGGGTTATGAAGTGAGTTATGAAGTACTTACTATGCAAGTAGAACATGGCCTTGCATCATAGATTGATTCAACAAAGGAAAGATGGGGAACTTATGAAGAAAAGTCAGCAAAAGTGATAGAAGAATAGACTAGATTTTTGAGGAAGAGAAAGATAGAAAATGTTGTACATGAATGTGGAGTTAAAGCTGGATTGAAAAAAGAGGAACTTAAAGAAGTCAAAAAGAAGATGACAGAAAGGTCACTTGGACCTACAAGTGGAAGTACTACATCCCCTCCCACTCCTGAGGTAATTATGGTAGACATTCCACCTCCTCCTCAATAGAAAATAGCACAAGTTGAAAATATCACTTCTAGAGTAATAAGATCAAGCATGCATACATCACCTAAAGAGCAGAGCACAACAAGAGAAGATAAGAAAATAGAAAAACACATTTGGAAACCTAACTTGAAGATGCTAGAGAAGATAGCATTAGAGAAAGGAAAATTGGTCACAATTGAACAATACTATAACAGGTATGAAGAAGTAGACAAACTCAAAATTGAGGACATTGTGATAGAGCACCTACTTACATTCAAGAAGACACTATTAGAAATTGAAGGAAGCATACCCATAGACCTATATAGGAGATTGGAGATAAGAAAACATGTTGCACAAATTGAAGATGATACAA
The DNA here is from genome assembly GCA_018584345.1 of Thuja plicata. Classification (NCBI taxonomy): domain Eukaryota; kingdom Viridiplantae; phylum Streptophyta; class Pinopsida; order Cupressales; family Cupressaceae; genus Thuja; species Thuja plicata. Next base: position 549,877 of record MU227865.1, on the reverse strand, counting down.
TCAGAAACCAAGAAATAGATAGCATGTTTCCTGTGATATCAGTTCAAGAAAGGGATAGAATATACAAGGAACTAAAACCTCTACTAAGGACCAAGGTGAGATTATTGAAAATCGTGGTGAGGAAATATGATGAAGTCACTAAGGAAACTTAGAATGCACTAGAGAAGATATTGGTGAGTACTACTTCTAACAAGCCCTCACCTCCTAAGACCACATTTCCCACACAATTGGGAATGGGTGAGAGATCTAAGGAAATAGGGACATCTACTGAGAAGAGCGAAGTAGATCCACCACCAAATTTCTATGTTTCTAGTGTAGCAGTAACTCTTGACACCTCTCAAGATGAAAAGGACCCTTTTTCATGGAATATGTATACTTTTGTGGCAGATGAGGCAGAATAGAAGAAGGAAGAGCAATAGAAGAAGGAAGAGGAACAGAAGAAGGAAGAAGAGTAGAAGGAAGAAGAAAAGAAGATAGATTAGAAAGTGGATGAAAAGAAAGAGGTAAACACATCATCCATTTCATTGTTGGTAAGAAGTGATGTAAATGTTGACAGCATGGATGAAGTAGAACTAGTAAAATTGGCATTTACTGCTTTGAACAAAGAAAGGGAAAGATCATAACAGAAAGGAGACAAGAAGGAAAAATAAATCACAAGAGCAATTGATACTGTAAACAAATTTCTTCCAACACCTATTGTCTTCCAGAATAAAATATGACATTGAAAATATGAGAATCACACTTGATGAATTTGATGGGCACTATGAGAACCTATTGAAGATAGCAGAGGAAAAGGCAGAGAAACTTACTCAGAGAAGAAGCTAACAACAATCTGCAAATCTATTACATGGGCTTAGGCATTGTGAAAACTTGCTTGACAAATGCAAGAAGTTGCATTGGACATGGGAGAAAATTGTGTAGCTATTGCATGAATCCAATAAGGCATATTTAGAATGTAGAAGACATTATTGCCAAAGAGAGGGAAACTCTAAACAGTATGATGGATGGTTGTGAATCATCTTCACAATCCACAACAGAGCTAGACAAAGAAGTCACAAGGATTTTGGCTAAACTCAGTGTATTAGATAATGAGAAAGGGGGAGTATTGACAAGATTCAATTTGCTGAAAAAGCTTTATCACTCCTAAGTTATCAATACTTGAGGTTCATCTCTAAGACTTGGAGAAAGTGACAGATTCACTGAATAAATATATGCCCACGGACTTGAAAGAAGATGAGACCACATCATTTGCACTGAATGGCTTAATTCACATTAGCCAAATTTTGTTCAAAACATGGACTGCAGAAGTGAAGAACTTGGAAGATTCCTTTTAGGATATTTTGAAACTGGTGAGCAAGAATTAAAACCTTTTGTTGTATATGCACCTTGGTCATTGTTGTCAAAGGGGGAGAAGAGAAGAAAAAAAATATAGATATTATATAGAGAAGAAAAGAAAAGAGAAAAGAAAAGAAAGATTATAGAAGAGACAGATTAGTTGGAACACTTATTCATTTTTTTTTACAAGTGTTGCCATCAATTCCAAAGGGATAAATTGTTGGCAAGTAATCAATTTTGGGTAAATGTGATTTAATTTTTGGTTTTCACTTATGGCAACACATCTGGGTTTCAGATCGATTCTAGAAAAGATGATTTTTGGTGATTCAAAAATTGACTAAGTGTAGAAGCAGATATACAGAAGTGTTTTAGATGTCAAAGATCGAGATCAATGATTTAGGGAAAGAGAGCTTAGAGGAAGACAGTATGAGGTATGTATGGCATCCACCTAAGATCAATTTTGTTTTGGTTGAGTATACGGTGAGTTAGAAAGAATTGAAGATAGACAGGCTACGGCAGAACAACAAAATAGAGCATTTTGACAGTATCAAAGATTGAGGGAGTATGGCTTGGACTCTATACAATCGAAGTTGTATTTTGGTTGTTGATATTGACTATGAAAGAGTGGTGACTATACATTTAGTTTTTACTATATTAAATGTATTTTTTATTGAAGGCCGACTTAGTAATATTTGTAATATTCATATTGAGAGCCAACTTTGTAAAGTTGTGAGATATATATATATATATATATATATATATATATATATATATATATATATATATATATAAGATATTTTTGATAAATATAGGAGTGTTGAGTTGTTGGTGAGCGGTCAGAAGGCAATTGGATAAGTTGTTGAGCGAATAGCAGAGCAGAGAATGATAGAGATCACTGAAGAACATTAAAGGAACTATCTAAGCATCAGTGTTTCTTGTTTTGTTCATGACTGAGAACACTTTGTAACCTGAATTATATTGTAAGAGTTGTAAGCTCAGTTGGCCCCTAACAGGGTGTTGTGAACCTTTAACAGGGTTTTTATTCCTTCAATTGGGAAATGTGCTATGTAATATTCAGCTCCTAACAGGGCTAGGTCTCCTTACAGGGACATTATACTTTAGTACATGCTTGTGGGTACCATCCCCACCGGGGTTTTCCCTTGGCCAGGGTTTCCTCAAAAAAAAAATATGGTTTTATGATTATTGTGTCATTTTCTTATGTTATTTTCTTTAATACAAGTTTATGGTTGATATTTAAATGGTTGAATAATTTATTTAAGTACTATAATACCGATTCACCCCCCTCTCAGTATTATCCAATCCTAAAAAATATCCTCTAGGTCTCCTACCTTAGGTATGAACTTGATGTTTCCCTTATTCATAATATCCCCTAAGGAGTGGGAGTGAAAGGCTTCCAAATAAACTATGTGAAGTTTTGGGTCGATGTCCTTCCAAAGAGCCTTATAGAACTCGCAAGGGAAGCCATCACACCTAGGGGGCTTATCATCTTCCATAGCATAGAAAAATTCATTAAGATCATCAATTGCAAGAAGTTGATCACAAGAAGATTATTGGTTGTTCATAAGATGGTGAGGAACAACAACCAAATAGTATGCAAGCGCTTGGTCTCTTGCCAGAGAATATACCTACGCAGTGAACACTTTGCACATATTACCAAACAAAGTCTTGCAGAATATGAGGGAGTTCTATAAGTAGCTTCTGACCTTATTTAAACATTATCCTAGCGACCAATATGGTGAGATCTAAGAGCCAAAAAAAATCTTTTGAGGCTCGATCTCCAACCTTTAACTAGTAAAGTCGAGCCTTGATCTAGGCACCTATGGAAGAATAATTGTCTGCAATTTTTTTCTGGTGCCAAATTTGGGCAAGATGGATTTTTAGATCCATGTTGAAAGGATCAAGAATTAGAGCTTCAAAGGTAGTACAGAGCTCTTTAATCCTCATAAGATCTCTAGCGATATCGAGCAAGTTGCCTACCATAAATGCGGAAACATCTGGTAAATTCTACATTTGACGAATGTGGGCCAGAGTATGCTTGTAACTTAGTAGAGATGTGTTGAGGTAGAATTGTTTCATGGGAGGTCGTGCCTTAATTATCTTCCATTCAATGACAAAGCCACATCAATAAGCGGAGTGACAGGTAATTTATTTTTGTCACAAAAATCAAAAAAAGATTATGTTGAAATCATGGCATGATCAAACCTTTTAAAACACCTGTCAGGGCCAGCTCTAAAATTAGACCAAGTATGCCAAGTATCACCAGAACAATGATGACCAGTATTTGAATAAAAAAGACCCAATTTACTATGCATGTAAAACCAAGCTTCCCTTTCTCCAATTGTCCAGCGAAAAGGAAAAATCCCATCTTTGTCAAAAGCCACCTCAACCATATTGAAGTCCCCACATATGAGCCAGGTTGCAGGTGGCAAAGAATCAACAAGACATCTCTATAACTATGATCTTTCGACATCATCATTGGGAGCATACACAATAACTGTCCCAAAATAATGATTCTCAATAGATAAAACAACCCATACAACACTCTACATTGGGGTGAATCATGATTAACAAGAAAAGAATGCCAACAAGGGGAAATAAGAGTAGCAACTCCACCTCGACCAGCTTCATGTTGAGAAGAAAGAAAAAGGTTGTTAGGCCAAATAACACAACAAGAAGTTTGAAGCATAAAACCAGCAATTTTCACTTCCTATAGACACAAGATATCTAGGCGAGAAACTTGTTGATGAACATCTCTCACAGAGTACTTTCTAGGAAGGTCTATGAGACCCCACACATTCCATGAGATGTAATTCATGAGAAAACCTCATGCATTTCATCCCCATTCCCCATAGAGGAGAAATTGTAATGCAAAAACTCTGAATGAGGAGCCTCGTCAGAGATGAGACACTACTTCTCTAAAAATTCTCCTTCTTCACTCTCAGCATGCCCAATGGGGCTATGAGAACTGTAGGATTTGAGACAAACAAATCCACAGTTCGCTAAGAACACGTGCATGCAAATGACCTGTTAGAGGAGAGAAGCTGAAGGAAACAAAAAGTAGAGATTGGAAATACTCAAGAAGTGAGAGAAAACAATATATTCCAAGATAATGAAACAATAATTACAAGTTTGACCTTAAAAGGTGAATGAAACCCTAAAGAAAGGAAAATATAAGTTGCGCATTAATAATTAATATAAATATTAATTATAATGCACCTAAGAGATAGCTTAATAAAATAGATTAATAAACAACTTAATTAATTAAACCGATATGATCTAATTAATAAGTGTAAAATATAATTACTCTAACACCCCCCCTTAAGCGAAGCTCAAGAGGTAAGCTAACCTAGCATACCTATGAAATAAGGAAATGGGTCCTGGCAACAAGGCCTAATCAGGTACCCAATATAAGGAAATCTCTGTAAACCAGAGACAAAGGAGAAAACCTAGTGGGAAAAACCCCTCTCCAAAAAGAGATAGAACAAACATGCTAAAAAAACATGAAGGAAGGAAGGCCTCAAGAAGACCCCGCAAGGACAACTTCTGTCACCCCAAGCATAGAATGCAACTGAAGATAGTACAGAGATGCAAAAAGTTTAGTGAAGATGTCAGCAACATGTGCATTAGCGAGAATGTACTCCAAAGTGAGAACACCATCTTGAATCTTCTGGTGGATGAAATGCATATGAAGCTCAATGTGTTTAGCACGTTGATGCTCCACTGGGTTGTAGGAAATGTGAATAGCACTCTTATTATCTCACCATAGAACAGTGGGATGATCAGGGGGAAAACCAAACTCAGTCATCAATTGTCGAAGCCATAAAATCTCCTGACTAGCATGCACTGCAGCTCTGTACTCAGCCTCTATAGATGAAAGTGCACGAGCATTCTACTTCTTGCATGACCATGTGATAGGACCATAGCCAAAACAAAAAACAAAGCCAAAAGTAGACTTTCGATCATCAACATCACCAGCCCAATCTAAGTCAGTGAAGCTAGCAATGTGAGGAGCCCCTGATGTGTAATGAATGCCATACAAAATAGTGCCCTAAAAGTATCTCAAAATACGCTTGGCAGCTTGCCAATGAATCTCATGAGGCTCATGTGAAAACTGAGAGACAAGATCAACTACAAAGGAAAGATCAGGACGTGCGTGTGTCAGGTACAACAAACTCCCAACCAACTATTGATACAATGTAGGATCCATTGAAGGCGAAGTGCAAGAGGTAGACAAGGTAACACCCAACTAAAAAGGGGTGGGAGCAGGCTTGCAAGAAAGCATGTCAAGAGCATACTTGTGCTGGTAAATAAAGATCCTAGCAGAGGACTAAACAATCTGTAGACCAAGAGAGTAGTGTAATGGACCAAGATCAGTCATCTCAAACTGCTCCATCAATGCATGTTGAACATCCTAAATCATAGAAGAAGAGCTACCTGTGATGAGAAGATCATCAACATATAGCACAAGGATAAAAACCTCATCCTTAAGGCGCTAAATGTAGACTGTAGGATAGGAATGGCAGCATGTGAATCCTATGGAAAGCAGAAAAGAGTCCATCTTCTCATACCAAGCCCGAGGGGCCTGTTTGAGACCATACAAAGAACGCCAAAGTCTGTAAACCAAGGAGGAATCCTGCACAAATCCCTGAGGCTACTCCATGTAAATCTCCTCATTAAGATCACCATGCAAGAATGCACTCTTCACATCCATCTGAAAAATGGGTCATTCCTGAGAAGCTACAAGGGATAAGACAAGGTGAATAGAATTCATCTTTGTGACAGGGGCAAATGTCTCAGTGTAATCAATACCCTCAACCTATAAAAATCCCTTCGCAACAAGACGTGCCTTGTACTTATCAATAGAACCATCAGCAGCAAACTTAGTACGATACAACCACTTGCATCACACTAACATTCTTCCCTTAGGAAGAGAACAAAGATCCCAAGGATGATTCTTCATCAAAGAAGAATACTCCTCATCCATAGCACTGTCCCACTTAGAATGTCCTGTCATTTTTGAAAAAGTCTGAGGATCACCACAAATAGCATGACTCAAAAGGCTAGAACCTGCAATATGAGACCGGGTGCGATGGGAAGATGAAGGGTCACCTGTCAGAGATCCTACAACCTCAACTATAACATGAGCCCATTTAGGAATCTATGGAGGATCCTATGGTGGAGGTAAATGGGGATCACCAAGATCATCATCCTGAAGAGAATCTGGAAGAGATGAGGGAGTAGTGGTAAGTGAAGTAGACTCTGGAAGCAGGGTATCTACTGTAGGAAGGCGCTCATCAAACTGGACATCCCGTCGAAATAGGACCTCTCTAGAATCAGGATCAAACAATCTGTAGGCCTTAACATCCTTGCAATAGCCAACAAAAATGAGGTATTGGCTCTTCTGCTCCATTGCTCTCCTCTAAGCATCAAGTATTAATACCCATGCTTCACTACCAAAAACTCTAAATAAAGATACATCAGGATTGACATGAGACCAAGCCTCCTAAGGAGTCATATGTCAAACCGCCTTGTGGGGCATCCAATTTTGAATATAGTTGGCACAATTGGTTGCCTCTACCCAAAAGGACGAATCCATGGACCTGGAGTTAATCATATAATTAGCCATCTCCTGAAGTGTTATGTTCTTTCTCTCAGCCACACCATTCTGCTGAGGGGTGTAGGGAACTGAAAACTGGTGTTGTAGACCATGTTCAAAGAAAAAATCCCTGAAAGCTTGGTTCACATACTCCCCCCATTATCTGTGTGTATCCACCAAATAGAAAGACCAGATTGCTTCTCCACAAATATATTAAAGACTCTAAATGAATCAAAGAAAACATAATTGTACTTAAGAGAGTACACCCATGTGCACTTGGAGAAGTCATCAATGAAAGTAAGCACATATCTGGCACCAGAAAAAGGAGTAGGAAATGACATGAGGTCACTATGAATCAACTCCAGTGGTGCCAAAGCATGAGTAGCTCATCCTTGAGGAAAATGATCCCTATGTTGTTTGCCAAGAACACAACCCTGACAAACACCATCAGTGCAAGAAATCTGAGGAAGCCCAAGAACAAGTTCCTGTGTGCTCATCTGCTGAAGATATCTATAATTGACATGGCCCAAACGCTCATGCCAATTTTTTCTCATTGAATCTGCATGTGCTATAAGACAGGAACCTGTACCATCAGAAGGCTCAAATCCATGAAATCTGTATAGGCGGGATGTAGAGTCAACACTTCCAGTAGCCACAATCAAAACATAATCATGCAGGTCCCGAATAACCACATCATGTGGTGAGAACTCAATTGTCTTACAAGAGCCAAAGTGGCAAATCTGATAGATGGACAATAGGTTTGTCGAGATGTCAAGGACCACAAGAATATCCTAAAGAGAACCCCCAGCTAATGCAACAGAACCAGAACCCAAAACTGAAAGATGTGATGATTTCCCAATAGCAATCTGTGAAGTAGCACAAGGAGCAAGTGAGGTGACCAACTGCTAAGTGTGATTCATGTGGTGAGAGGCACCAGAATCCAAAATCCATGTGGGCCCAGAAGTTGTTTCTCGTGCAATAAGAGCATGACCTTTCCCTATAGGGGATGATATGGACTAAGGAGAAGAAATGTGATGCTCCTACATGGCTTCCCCTAAAGCCTCCAAATGTTTCCAACACCTAGAAACGAGATGTCCATCCTTGCCACAAAAACTACAGGTTTCAACTGATTTCTTCTTAGTCTTAGAGGAAGACTCAACAGACTTCAAAGAAGATTTACCCTTTGAAGGGTGAGTTGGAGGTTTTGAATCATTTTTCTGTGCAGGTTTGGAGGAAGACTCACTACCTATTGAATCTTTCTTTAGTTTGGGTTTCTGTTTTGGTTTCCCCTATGAAGACTGAGCAACCAATGCTTGGCTTGAAGAGCCAGAAGCATCCATCTATTGGATCTTTCCTGTTCCCGTGTCAACCAATCATAGAAGGTCTCAAATGAAGGCATGGTGTGTTAGGCACCCAAAGCATCCATGGTGCAGTAGAAAGTGGAAGAAAAGATCTGATACTATCCTCGCAACTTTGAGAGTATCAGGAAGATACACACATCATCTATCTTATTTTTCCAACATCACTGCAAAATTGAACACAGAGATTTGAACTTCATCAAGAAGTCCTCAATAGTGGGAAAGCCAGTAGGAGTTAAAGAGGTCAACTCTACATCAAACTGTAGTGCCCAAAACTCATTCACTATGTCAAACAAATATGCAAACTTGCCCCAAATGGCCCGAGGAGTGTTCAAACCATCTAGCTAAAACAAAAGATTGTCGGAGATGTTTAGTGCAATTAATCCCATGGCTTCATCCATTTTGTTTTTGTACTGAAAAATCTTAAAAGGATGCTGCAGAATAGGTTGGTTCACATCCAGACATGACCATAAGCCACGTGACATAAGCAGCCTGGTCATGTGTGCTTTCAAGGTGTGGTAGTTATGTGGTGTTAGTCAGGCCACAGAAGGGTCTGACATTAAGAGAAGAAGACAGAAGAAGAATGGTCTTTCTAAAGTAAATTGTAGAAAGTAAAATGCACCTCCCTCCCCCACAATGTATAATTCTATCCTCTATAAACCTAAGAAATAACTTTAGAAAGCACAAAAAAAAGGAGAAAACCTGGATGCCAGATGTAGAGATAGAGGAAACGGAAGCCTCTACTTCGACACCATAATCAATAACTTAGATGCCCAAATTTACAAATGAAAATAGCATGATATTCTCCAGCTCAGAAAAAGCTTTTCGATGATATCTTGTTTTTCAAAAAAGGATACCGTATGCACAAGTTACGGCCACAAAACCAATAGCACCTCTAAAAAACAAGCTCTCTAGAAAATACCAGCCATGAAAAAAAATCTGATGTTCAAATGACCGTCACACGTCCACAGGAAAAACATTGATGGCTACATGCATGTCACCAAGCTATCATGCCAGAAAAAAATTCTGGTGGCTGGAAAATTTGAAAACTTGCCAGAAAACTTGGGAACCCCCAGAAAATGATGTCACTTTGCGGTGACTGACGTCAGCAGCTATCGGGTGGCACTCCAGTGGCGAAGGTAGCGCTGCGGCTGGCGGAGGCAACTCCTTGGCGGCGCAGTGGAGGCGGTCGGGCAGCGCTGTGGCTATAGTTGTTGTCGAGCGGCCAGCCGGTGGCACGCCAGTTGAGGTCAGGCGTGGGCCGGGCTGGAGCAGTGCATTGGTAGCGCGTTGGTGGCGCTTCATGCATGTGCTTAAAATACTTTAAAAAGGTGTTTTTTTAAAAAAAATTTACTTTTTTTTTCTTGAAAATTGTGTTGTACGGCTGGGAGAGAGAAGAAAAATTCTCAAAGGCCACTGCAGCCAAAAAAGGCAAAATTTATATGAAAAAGTGATCTCCCGAGCCTTCTAAGTGCGATGGTGAGGTCCACTTTTGCTCAAAGTGCTCCAAAAAAGGTGCCTCTTTCAGATTGAAGAAAAAACCCCACAAAAACTGTGGTTTTTGCCCTTGAATCACTTCTTCAAAAACACCAGACCAAGCAGCAGCAGTGTGACTCTAATACCATGTAGGATTTAAGAAACAAATCCACAGTTCACCAAGAACACCTGCATGAAAATAACCTATTACAAGAAAGAAGTTGAAGGAGACAAAAAGCAGAGCTTGGAAATACTCAAGAAGTGAGAGCAAAAAATGTTGATCAAGGTTTGAAACAAGTGGGGGAAGCAAAGCCTTGTCTGGAAGCCCAGCAGACAGAGAGGCGCTAGAACCTCCAGAAGCATCAGAACCATCCTATAATTTTGAATTCGGCGTGTGGTTACCCTTGCGACCCACAATTGGAGCTCTAAATTTTTGGCAAAATTTAGAGTCCTATATAGTGATAAAATTCTAAAAATGGCATCCTAAAATCCATGCCCAATAATTGATGATATGATGAAGTATATAAAATGGGATACAAAAAAATATTACATTTTAATTAAAAGTTGAGGGATTAGGGAAGGAAGCTCTGTGATAGGAACAATCAAAGTTTTGTAAGCGAAGGTTTCAGAGATGCTAGAATTTCGACCTGATGTAAAGATGATGTTGACAGAGAATAAAAATGATTAGATATTGCAAATCTAAAAAAGACCCAGTTCGTAAAATAAAATTTCCTATCTCCAATAAAAATCTTAAGTTCGTACAATCTTATTTGGATTTTATACCAAAGCCAAATCCAAAAGATAGGTAGTTATTAGTTAGTTAGTTGATTAGTTTTTCTCAAAAGTGTTTTCTAAATTTTAATGAAAAATTATGTATTTTCACCCTAAAGGGGTATGAAAACTATTCAACCACATATATATGTGGTGTAAAATGTAATCATAAAGGGGAGAAACACATTGTATTATAGAATTTGATCACAATTGCAACATGAACTTCAATGTACTAGTTTTTCAATATCAATAAAGATAAGTGCTCTTCTTTTTATTTGTGGTTATAAGTTATATGTTTTCAATTAGTCTTTCGTATATTCTATTGTATTAGAGTATTTCACTGTGTTGAATTCCCTAAGTATCATAATTCAAAATTAATATATATAGTTTAAATATCAATTGAAAGATCTATGTATCTTCTCTTGTTTTTATCGGTCTCTTAATTTGAGTTAAATTCGATAAGATTAGTTGTATAGATTGATTTGAATTATAAGTCAAGTGGAAGCCTATGAAGTGATAGTCTTGCTTTTTTAAAAGTAAGTTTTTAAAATTGTCTCTAATTGTGCGTAAGATTGAGAGTTATCTGACTCTATAGCCCAAGTTTTTAGAAGGCACAGATCTAATCATTATTTGGAAATTATTATATTAGTTCATGCTTTGTAGTTTGTAGATTATTAAATCATTTATTTCAAAGCCTTACAATTAGGATCTTAGTGATTATCATTTTAGTTAAGTTTCATATTAGAAATTATCAAGAGATTTGTTATTTTCCTCCAAGGATCATTCACCACCTTGGGAGGAACTTTGTTTGTTTCTGTACGAAGTTGTGTGACATAGAAAATTTGATAGTTCAAAGTGAAATCAGGCCTACAAGCCTTGGCTTGATTAAGCCAAAATTGCAAAGGTATCAAGTGGTGCATCACCATTATACCTGTCAGTTGGCCAAAAGCGAATCCGTCATTTTTGGGCACCAACAAATTGGTGACTCTGCTGGGGAGGTGTCTATGAAAGACAATGTTGAATATTACCTAGAAGCTCTGGTGATTTAATTAAGACTCTAATGGAGATGAGAACTCGGAAGATAGTAAGTTTTTTCCTTCTAGAAAGAAGGTGGCGACTCTATTTAACAAAAAAATTTAGTCAGTGACTCTACTGAGGAAGAAGACCTAGAAGGAGATAAGTAAAGTTTTCCTCTTTAAAGAGGTGGCGACTCTATCGAAAAGAACCTAATGTATAAAGAAAGAAGTTACTACAAATTCAGATATTTAGTATGTACCAGGATACATATTCACATAAAGTATCAAACTTTTGTGACCCAAGACCAAAATTTATTATTGAAGTATATAGACCATTGAGTTTTGATAACATCCCTGGTGGTCAAAAAGATTTTCCTCTTAAACTAAAATAATATGTTCCAAAATTTTGTGGAGATAGATCAGAATCACCAACAGAGCATTTGCAGGCATTTTGTAAATTTATTGTAGATTGTCATATCTATGCAAAAGATGTGATTATGAAATTATTTGTAAGATCATTGACAGATCATTCATGTTTTCTTTTTAGTATGACACCTGAACAAAGTATATCATCATGTAGAGAGTTTGAGAAATGGTTTCTTGATATGTTTCATGATGCAAGTGAAGATGATATGCATTATGAACAGGACAAGATTCGGGATCACAATATAGAAAAGGACTCTTACATGTCTCCACTTGATGCATTTTTAGCTTGGAGAGATTTGAAGGGGAGTATTATGCACATTTGCTGATAAGAACGGTGAACATTCTTCAAGAAATACCTTCAAACATTATGCCTTCACAAAAACAAATCATGAGAAAGGTCAAAAAATTGGGAATTACATCAGATGATCCTTCTGTAAAGTTCCTTGTGCATATATTAGAAGAAGATGATGA
>MU227865.1:511905-535407 GCA_018584345.1 Thuja plicata | reverse complement strand
TGTGTGTGTGTGTGTGTGTGTGTGTGTGTGTGTGTGTGTGTGTGTGTGTGTGTGTGTTTGTTGTAAAATGTAATCATAAAGGGGAGAAACACATTGTCTAATAGAATTTGAACACAATTGCAACATGAACTTCTGTGTACTAGTTTTTCAATATTAATAATGATAAGTGCTCTTCTTTTTATTTGTGGTTATAAGTTATATGTTTTCAATTAGTCTTTCGGATATTCTATTGTATTAGAGTATTTCACTGTGTTGATTTCCCTAAGTATCATAACTCAAAATTAATATATATAGTTTAAATATCAATTGAAAGATTTGTGTATCTTCTCTTATTTTTATCGGTCTCTTAATTTGAGTTAAATTCAATAAGATTAGCTGTATAGATTGATTTCAATTATAAATCAAGTGGAAGCCTGTGAAGTGATAGTCTTCCTTTATTAAAAGTAAGTTTTTAAAACTGTCTCCGATTGTACATAAGATTGAAAGTTATCTAACTCTATAGCCCAAGTTTTTAGAAGGCACTGATCTAATCATTATTTGGAAATTATTATATTAGATCATGCTTTGTAGTCTGTAGATTATTAAATCATTTATTTCAAAGCCTTACAATTAGGATCTTAGTGATTATCATTTTAGTTAAGTTTCATATTAGAAATTATCAAGAGATTTGTTGTTTTCCTCCAAGGATCATTCACCACCTTGGGAGTAACTTTGTTTGTTTGTGTATGGAGTTGTGTGACATAGAAAATTTGATAGTTCAAAGTGAGATCAGGCCTACCAGCGTTGGCTTGATTAAGCCAAAATTGCAGAGGTATCAAGTGGTGCTTCACCATTATACCTGTCAGTGGGCCAAAAGTGAATCCATCATTTTTGGGCACCAACACCCACAATGGTTCATTCATCCTTCTTCTCCTCCTTTTTCAAACCCTCTTGAGGACGAGATCATGAATCCTTAGGAGGAGGCTTGATTCTGGGAACTTCCATGGGGCAATCCTTAACCTTGTGCTCCATCAACTAACACCGATAGCAGGTATTTGGCAAATTCAAATAAAGTACCTTCTGGGTGAAGGTATTACCACCCACTTGAATCTCAAGGGTTTCCTTTAAGATATCAGGAGAGATCAACTTCAACACAAACCCTTTTTTGAGGGCGAGCATTAAAAACACAGTCATGTTCAAGACAGACCTCTTTACCAAGCTTATGCACAATGGTTTGAATAAAAGGCCAGCAAGGCAAGGGAAGGTCAACGAACTCAACCCACACAAGCAACCAAAGCTTCTTCTCATCTAAGACGGTGAAGTCTCGAGACCATCGTTGAAACACCAAAAGGAAAGACCTGACATTCCACGACCCACAAGCGAAGATAGCCTCAACATGGGCAGGGTTGGAGAACCAAAATAGAAAAAACCCTTTGGTAAGGTTTTAAATGTCGTCCAGCTGGGCTCCATGAGGAGTCCAAGCTTTCGCAATCCAGTCTTTGAGCATGCTTTCAAGAGGGGTTCTTCCCACAAAATAACCTATCAGAGTGTGTTTCTCTAACCATGCACATGCATTTTCAAAATCCTGAACATGAAGTACTACATCAGGAGATGACATACCTCATGAAATACCTTCAGTACAACTTGCAAGGTCTCTTGCTCAGAGTCGCCATGATTATCTGTCACCACTCCAACACCAGCAACAACTGTTGAGCTAAAGGTGGTTGGAGTCATTAAATACCTAGGCTAATCTTGTAGTAAATGCGGTTTGAAAGGATAGAAAGAACGCAGAGAAGCAATGCGCAGCACTAAACCCTAACAGAGCCACAAATCCATGTGTGTGTGTGTGCACGCGTATATATATATATGTATATCTATATATATATACATATATATATGTGTGTGTGTGTGTGTGCACGCGTATATATATATATATGTATATCTATATATATATACATATATATATATATGTGTGTGTGTGTGTGTGTGTGTGTACACACACACACACACATATATAAAACAAAATTCTTTATAATCCAAGACTCATTGATCATGATTAGAATATTTTGAACTCATAGGTGGGTTGTTTAAAAGTGGATGAGGACAAACGAAAGACAAAATGACATTTTAGATAATAAAAAATGTTACTCATTGAGGAAGTTGGATTTGTGAAAAAAATCAAAAGCATTATAATAGGGTGCCAAATTCAAGTTTACATGGATGGCATTTTTACTTCAAAATTTTAAGGTGGGAAGGAATTTGGGATAATTTGATTGTTGCATGAATTGCAAATAAAGGTTCATAGTAAAAAAATGCATGAAATTTGAATTAGGAATGAAGGTTGAAATGAAAATTAAAGCAAGGACCCCAAATTTTAAAAGAATAAGGGTGTATTATAGAGGCCACAATATATACCACTATTAATGATGGCATGTGTGGTTTTTTTTTTTTTTTTGGCCGAAGACTCCATATTGAATATTTGTTCATGCTCTCTAAAGTGTCAATTGGTATCGTCATATTGAAGCAATGTACCTCTTATTCAATTTTCTCTACCTCGTCATAATCTAGTATTGCTTGTACACTAATGAATTGTTGTACACAATAATCTTGATTGTTGTAAGAATTGGAGCAATAGAGGTTTCATCATTGGTGACCTTGGGGTCACTTCCGTTTCTCCCTATTTGGTGATGTGCTAAGGAAAATTAAAGTTCGACATGTGACGTCTATGTAGTTCATTCTAGCAAAAGACATGAGACTAGAAACCATTCTCTTGTGTGAGTTCTTTCATTTGTTGTTTGCATCTTCACCTTACCTTTTATTTTGGGCACGCTATGCAAAACCTAACCCAAAGTGTCAAAAGTCGTGAGCTTACACCATTTTTTATTTATCACGAGGACTTAATTGCACAAAAGTGGTTTTCAAAGTACCTAGCACGTTATTTCTCATCTTCACCTGTCAATTTGCTCTTGTTCTCAATTATGTGTACATCAACTTGCTCTTCTTCGTAGCTTTAATTATATTTTATAGTTTTTCCAACAATCTAATTATTGTCTTCATCAATGAATTCGTACGACTCATTAATGGGGCCCAATTTAATTGAGAAATGTGCCATCCTCTTTTGTTTCTTTTCTTGACAAGTGTGCCACCCTATTTTTAAGGGTACCCCTCCATTTAATCATTTCTAACGATCTCCACATGACTCTCACCAAGTAGGACCCCCATACTATACACATCTAATTAGGTAGAGAAGGACTATTATCTCCTCCAACAAGAATTATGATAATTACATACTAAACTATATCTTCCTAACAAAACATGCAAACTCACACTTCCTTCCGTTTTAAAAAGCATGGAACCATCACCTCAACGAAAGATTATACATTTCCTACTTAGGATTATGACATTTATGAAAGTATGTTGGCCTACCCCCTTTAAATGAAGAGCATCAAATGTACCTATTTTAGTCATACTTGATTCCACAATTCAAGATAACTTATTATTGACATAAAGGTGAGAAAAAGTCATATGGGATAACTCAACACAACATGTATTGGTTTTCTACAATTCTTGATCCTAGTCATACCTATACCAAATAATAAAAATATGATTTTTTTTTTCATAAATAAGATAAGAATAGTTTTAGATTTAATGTGTCAAGTTTTTTAGTTTTAACATTTTAAAAGTTCTAATTTGCAGTCTATTATCAAGATAAAGAAAAATAATTAATCATAAAATATAATCTAAACTATTAATATTGAAGTTGATCTTAAATATTATTGTCTTAATATACCCAATATTTTAATTGGTCCACAAGTATGGGCGAAATGAGTATCAAAAGATTTATAGTTGGTATGAGTTTTCAAAAGTACATGAAGATAGATGCATGATAACTTTCAGTTCTAATTAGGTGAAAGGATACGATAGTTAAGCACGTTTCAATTGTTGTTATAAAACTTGTTGATTCAATGTCCAATATTTTTTACAATATTACACCAATAGTTGTGACTTTAAAGTTGTTATTGTTGATGATAACTACTAGTAATTGAATGAAATGTATCCCTTAGATCTAAAAAGCAACAAATCATGTGATCGTTGTAAGCTTGTTTCTAGATTAGGATGTGTATGTATTTTTGCATCAACGTTTCGGATCACACTCTGTGATCCATCATAAGGATGAAAAAAGAGAGCATCAAGAGAAAATCCCTCACTCCTCTCACCTCTCTCCTTTTTAGTTAGTTGAGTCCGCTACATCATTCATTCTCTCTTGTGTGATCCGAATCATTGATGCAAAAATACATACACAATCGAATCCACAAACAAGCTTGTAATGACCATATGGACTGTGAAAATTTACTTGCTCTTAAATCATGTGATGTCACGTTAGTGCACTGATAAAACATGACTTAGTGCACATGTATCAGTCTCACTTTTTTTAGGGCTTTTTTGGTCACCTTGTCAAAAAGCACAACAATATGCCATCATATTTCATGACTTTACCTAACAACGGGCTTGCTAAAATAAGACATCGTCAAAAATTAAAAGTACTTTGAAATTTCCAAAAGTAAAGTTCTCAACTATTGAATCCTCTATCAACATTTTAGAACACATTGACATTGATGAAAAACAATGTCTATAGACAATTAAAACTTAAAAACTATGACTAACACACCCCATGAATAAATGCTTCTTGAAAGCATATTTGGATGGAATTGAGACAAAAATCCTACTTTTCTTAAAAACTCGCATGATGACATTGTCCCTTTTCTACCCTCTCATTGAATGCATATGCAACAAGTCGTATAATAACTTTATAATAGTACTAACTCCCAAATGTGAAAGGTGCAGATTCACTCCAAGGAGCTTGGAATGGAATCGTATAACATCTCTGACAAATATAACTGCGCAATTCTGGGAGTTAAAAAGAGATTTCTGGCCAAGAAGAGTGTAACCAGAGGGCAGCAGTTCAGTCGCATTCCAATTAAAATTCCAATGCAAATGGTACAAACATTAAATGTCAAATGTAACAGGGAATATTTCTGTTAAAGGGATCTCTTTACCGTTGCATTGTTTAACTGCAGCTGTAAAAGTGGTCTGTAAAAGTGGGTTGATTAAATTTACTTTACAATTGATAACAGAATAATTATTAACTGTAAAAAAATAATTAAAATAATTAAATTTTATTAATATTGTATTAAATTTCATGTAGTTGTGAATTTTATATTAGAATGGTAAAATTCAAATTAATATAGGTCTTGGAATCAAAATATTAAGTTAGTTCTATTCAAGGTAGTCCTCCACAGTATCATATTATATAGACTCAATTCACCTTAGGATCTTGTATGTTCATTATAAGATTACGTAGTTTGCTCTATATTCATTACAAGTTTGAAACCTATCTATTATTTCTCAATGATTGAACGAAACCTTTTAACCATAGTATACCTACTTCAATTAATTTTATAACTCAACAATTTAATCACATTTGTTATAACAAAATAAGTGAAAAAAACTACATGAAACAAAAACGGCTACTATTACTTATTAAATGCTCTTATTTTAATTGTTAAAATTTGATTTATTCATATTTCTTAATAATATCTAATTATTTATTATATTTTTTCCAATTAAAAAAATAATTTGGCTAAAGTGGCGAACCTAGTCTGCTCTGCTAAAGTGGCCATCCTCTTGTGCGATTCTGGCCGGGGAACTAGTGACTTCGACGTTTGCAGTGGTGGGAGTTTTAAAAACACTATGGCGGGCAGAGGACAAAAGCAGGGACGGCCAGCTAGCGATGGGATCTCCTCCATGATAGGTGTGTGCGTTCCAACTTGCAATATGAATAACGAAATTAATGGTAAATCCTCTCCGTCTGCAACCGTACCCACTCCCTCCTCCTCGGTTTCGCCGAGTGCAGAAACCATTAATGCCAACCTTAATACTCCCATTTCCTCTGTTCCAATTCCTAAAACTCCTTCTGCGCGACCTAGGTCCTTCTCGGAGGCAGTAGCTAACACTGGCATCTCCACCAATGCTGAAGACAAATTTGCCGTTACTAATGGAGCCCATAACCCCGGTAAGGTCTCTGGGACATCTGGTTCTCCTTTCTCTGTTTCTCCCAATTCTGAAACGCTTGCTGAAATCGTTATGGAGAAGAATAGGTTAAATAAAATTGTGATATTGTTATCAAGATTCATTTGCGTATGTTTTGAATCAAACTCATTGACCCATGTTTCATGAATACAATAAAATTATATCATCCTAAAAAAATTATTATGCAAAATTACATAATTAAAATTAAACAAACTACCCATAATAAAAGAGTCGAGCAATATAAAGCTACATCACCATAAATAAATCTCACATGCTAAGAGCGTCCCTTTTCTAGTCTTGTACACTGTGTGTACACCTCTCCTTCAATGCATATATAAGAAGTTTGTTAAAGCTACTTTTAACTAGTACTAATTTCCAAAAGTGAAAGGTTTAGATTCACTCCAAAGAGCTCGGGGTGCAGGTACACCGTCCAGTATATAAATTAAAATACAAATATATTTGAGCAATTGTTGAGTTAAAAAAAGAAATTCTTACTATGATAGTCTGTAACGAGAAGGGCAGTGTTAAGTCGTATTCCAATGCCAATTCTACAAATGTAAAAATGTAAATCTTTTCTCATTACATTGTTTAACTATAACTGTAAAAAGGGGCTACTAACAATTTTTTTTAGTTTGTTTCTTACATCAAACAAGTAAAGGGAAATAATTAGTTTTTACCTTTGCTCTACTTAATTCAATTGCTAACAAAAATTATATATGTTCATATCTGATTTGATTAATTAAGTATATGTTAAAATTTATAGCGAGGATATTATTAACTCTGACATTTTATATAAAAATAATTATAATTTATTTTATAATAAAATACTATTAAATTTAAAATAAAATGTGATTTTTATATTAGAATGGGGAATTAGTATTTGTCTTTGAATTAAAATATAATATTGATTTTACATAGGTATGAGTTTAACAATAGACAATTAATTAACAATTGGAGATCTATTATGTACCCACACTCTTATATGATGTAAGCATCAAACTTATGTTCTCCACTTCAATTAATTCACCTTGGCTTCTTTTGTGTCTTTTAATGTATGATGGATTGTCATTATTTATAAATATCTTGATAGAGATTCTAACATGTCATAAGGGGACATGTTCTTCTAGGCTAGCACATATATGCGTACAAATGATAAAAAACAACAATATGTAGCTCATGCATATGCTTTTAGGAATGATTGTGCATATCTAGGTTCCTTTAATTACTTCAATTGAAGTATGAAATGATTGTTAGATGATTACATTGTATGTAAATGTGTGCATGCATAGGTGTAATGAATGAGTGGACAAGGTGGATATACATGGATCTGTTAAAATGTGAATAAATGTATTGGAATGTGTAATTTTTAAGTAGATAGCATTGGAAAATGCACTTGACTTATCATAAAATTTTGGTATTTTTCAGTTTATGTATGAGGTCGACTCTTCTCATCTCGGGCCCAAAATTAAATTAAACATGACATGCCTATGCAAATTTTATGGTTACATTTTGTACCCACCTTGAAGAGGATGTGGATCCTAGAATGATTGTGCATCTAAAAATATGTATTAATAGGATAGGTGTTCTACACCTTGCATAAAATTAATATTTTGGAAAGTTGTCAACCATGTTGGAATGGGTTGTATGGGTTTCTCCTTAGAGGGTGTAATAATTCTTTAATCTAGAGTCAAGATTAGGCACCTAACTTTTAAATATCACTTAGTTGCTTTGATTAAGAAAAAAAATTTGTTGATTGTTATTTACTCATAGAATACTTGGGATGATATATTCGTGGTGAAGTAGTTGGAAATTAGGGAGATGTTGTGGGATATTCTCCATGACTAAAGAGTGTGGATTCCTTGTTGTTATTGTAGTATATGTATGGATGTATAAATATGATGTTGTGAATTGTTCATGGCTTAGAAGACATGTGATAGAGGTGATAGATCCAATATTATTTTTATCCTTATATGGCGCTAAACTCCAATATCGTATTGTAAAATTGCTTTTTTTAATGATGTATTAGGTGTGCTTTAGATTGAGTTTTTATTTGGAGAGTTTTGTTGAAAATCGAGATGAAACACATGACGAAAATTATGCTAATAATTATTGCAGCCAAATAAACATAAAATAATAAATTGCATGAAAATGGATACAAAAATAGATGGAAACCATAACTCAAGAAATTAAGTCGGAAAAAACTCCACACCCAAAAAGATTCAACTCTTGTATTAATCCTCTAACTGAGTTCCATCAATACAATCTATGGATTATCATACATATGCTTCAACTCAAGCATTAAATATATAGGAAAAAGATTAAAACACAAAACACAAAATACAAATGGTTTCGAAAACCATCTTGGGCATGAATCACATAAAATAGAAACTTTTGTCTTTCTACTTGTGATCTTATCCGCCTTTTGAAAGATATTCCTTATCATCTCCAAGCTTTCATTAAACTTCCCATTTTTCTATGCTCTTTATATTCTCACAAAAAAAAATATTTTACAAGTTGTCATACTTGGTTTTAAAAACTTCCATGACAACTAAAAGATAATTACAAAATTCCAATAATAATTAAATACAATTTAGTAAAAGCAATGTTGTACATTTTCTCAACAAGTTTTACTAAGTATATCTACTATTCTATATTTATATCTCTAATAGAATATTTCAACTCTATTTTATCTTACACTAATTTTTTTAATTAGATTAATATGGTTTATTACAATTACTATCAATGTTAACTTGTTGAGGTTGGTATTTGAGCTAGATTTATTACATTTGGTATCAAAACTAATTGTAGCTTGGATCATAGTTGATCCAAGGGAGGTGGGAAATTTTAGCCTTATATTAATATTGGTTTTGGTGGGATTATATATTTTACATTGAATATTTTTCAAGTGTAGATAAATGACGAGCACTTCAAGAAAATAATAAAAATGTAGATTGGAAGAGGTTGTGTAGAGGTTTTAGACTTGTCTTGGATGGAAACTTGGAAGATCTTATAACAACCCCCATATACTTGGATGACACAAGGCTATTGTTTTGGTCTCTTGGTGACATGGAGCTCTTAGATAACCCTAGAGAAATGTTATGATTTCATGATGTTTGGATTTATGAGGCACAAATTTGTGATATTTGTAGCAAGTGTTTTGGATGCATTAATAGATCAAAAATTTTAAAGACGTGGTTCACATATATGGTTTTATAAGTTTACCAGTAATCACATCTAAGTTAAGTATTTTTAGAATACTTTCTTCATATTGTAATTATCGATGGCTTCTAGATGGAGACGAGTCTAAATCTATTTGTAATTTCTTGTTAGGTTCATGAATAATAAAAAGTTTCAAGTTGTGGATTTTTTGGAATATTAGATCTTTGAGTGTTTACATATTTATCATTTGCACTAGTGTAAGAATCTACATGTTGCCTTCTTTACGTTATTGTTGATAAAAAGTTGAATCTACATATTTTTATGTCTACATTATTTTTAGTGGATATTGTGTAATTTTAAAATCTATGAGTTTTATGGCCATTTTCTTTGGTTTTAGGATGAGCACTAACTATACTTTATATTGTCTTTAGAGGTTGCATGATTTCTATTTTTTGTACAAATTGTGTTTATGCCTACATGTTGCAAGAGAAAAACTTAGAGAATACCTATGGAATGTCATAATTGATTTTGGTTAATTAAACCTCAAGCATTATGAAGTATTAACATGTTGAGTAGTAGAAACACAATTAAAAATTATTACTAAGGTGACATCTTGTGAAAGGATTTCTCAAAGGACGCCTTAAACTATTACAATGAAAATATCTTGGAGGACATGAAATTGAGAATTTTCTCTTAGAAGGGGACTAGAAATTTTCCTAAGGAGACAAGATATCACCTCCACTATGCTTTGAGAAAGGAGAAATAAAAAATTCTTAAAGGAAACCTTCATCTTCATAATACCTTGGAGGATGAAGAGTCGTGTAGGTGCCAAAGTTTTGTCTCAATTTGTCACTAGTTCAAATACCTTGAAGGGCACAAAATCTTATCTTTACATGGGAACAAGAGAAGATGTCACCTATGAAATAACTTTAGGAGATTTCTAGATTGTGGATTTCAAATCATCTTCAAAAATTAAGCAATTTTGAAAAATATGGTTTATAAATTCAATTTTGTATATAAAAGTCATTTTGAGTAGACTTAGCATATGTTATGTTGATCTATATGCTTGGATGTTCTATTTATTAGCATTCATTCATTCGTTTGAAAAGCATGTGTGAACTTGTGTAAGACATCATAAAGTGTTATTATTGAGCACATTTCGAATATGATTTTTTGGAGAATAAAAAGAATCTAACAACATTTACATTAAAGAACATAAGTTGACCTGATTAATGCATGCTTGTTTGTTTTCCTCAATCATTTCAATTAGAATCATAAAGTAGAATATTAGGGTTTGACCCAAGAGAACATGACCTTCACAATTTGGAAAATTCTCCAAAGACCTATTAATGAATATCGAGTTTCCTTACAATAAGACGACATCAAAATTAAGGCAAGTGAATTATATCAAACCACATTTTGTCAATTTAGATCTATGTGCATTAGTTCAAGACCATGCCATAGTTTATTTGTGTACACATGGAGAACAAATTTGCATTGATAGATATGGGCTAGGTTAGAGAAAAGCCAAATTGTGGAAACAAAGATCTCTTCATCTAAGTTAACCCTTAAAAATCTAGAAAATTTGCAAATTGATTCTTGTCGTTTGAATCACAACCTTTTCATGCTAAATAGCACACTCAATTTATTTTAATTCTCTATTTTATCAACCCTAACAATCTGAACATTTACAAATTGATTCTTGTCATTTGACACAACTTTTTCGTGCTAAATACCACACTAAATTTATTTTTAATTCTAAATTTAACTTTATTACACTCAGAAACAATCTACAAGGACAACAACATTCAAAATCGTATATCATGACTACCAACATAAAACTTTTAAAAATATTTATAAATTAGATATTTAACCAACATAATTACATAGAAATATAAAAGAACAAAACAAATATATTTTTGTTTTATTAATAATTATATTTTAATTTTTATTGAATTTTTTTTTATCATATTCCAACCAATAAAACTAAAACAACTTTATCTCATCATTAGAATGTAATTAATCATTGTCAAGTAATCTATGGAGTGAGATTCATACTTTATATAATAAATTCACAAAATAACGAAAGTCATTTGATTCTAGTTGTAGGTTGAATAACTCGATAACGAATCAATGGGGCCTAGTGGCTTTTTAAAAGGTGGGGATATTTATTATTTTCAAGTCATTATCATTTGCCCATTGAAGCTCATAACTAGTTTACGCTCTAACAAACTTTTTTGAGTGTAGAAAGTGGCCTCATGAATGGGAACTACTAGATTCTTGGTAACCACCACTATTTAGTTTTTCTATGGTTTGATAGTGAGGAAAAGGGACATGGAAGTAATCATTAACAATGGTTGGTAACCTAATTACTAATTCCATTTGGGTCAAGGCTGAAGCAAAAATTGATTCTTAATGTTCCTTATCCACTGCTAGGAATCATTATCATAACTTCATTTTCTATGCCCAAGTTGACTTTGCTCGTTAATGGCCCCTACCCAATACCAAGGATAAATATCTGTGCCCATAAAGCCCCTTCATTTATTCCAACGCCCTTCCTTCTTTTACAAGTAAATGTACCACACTTGAAGATGGTGCTCAAAGCTCATTATGCATTGGACAAAAACATAGTTGAACCCATGCTTTAATAAATTCTCTCAGAATTACACAAGATACAAGACAAAACATGTGTTAATATCCAAAGTTTTTAGTGGATCAACAAAGAAGCATGGCCAAGGGTTTGAATCATTTTTCGTCATATCTAAAAAGGAAGCTATCCTCTTTATCTACCCTGGCAGATAACCGATATCAAGTTAGACGGCACCAACATATAAAGTCCACAAGATAATCCAATTAACTGGTTGGCAGATACAAAAGCCCATCTGTGCATGGGATAGACGCTTCTTAGACTCTTCTGCCAAGATTGTGATTTATCAGTGGGGCAGCATATGCGTGTCGAACAAGGAAGAACTTGACTGCTGCTAATGGATACTTATTATTATATTCCCATTCTTGACAGCCAGTCACGAGATTGGTGAGATCTTCCCTCAAAATTTGTCGTCTGTATATTAAAATGTGAAATCTTATTTCCATTTTTCAATATAAAAACATGTGAAATCCAGTCACAATAGCATTAGGAACTACGACTTTTTAATTAATAAGACAATAATTTATAGGCTACATCATTTTAAAGGCCATGTAGCCTTGAAAATCACTGACAAGGGTAAACGGTTATATTTTAGATCCCATCAAAGCCAAACCTCACCAAGGAAATAAGGAAATAACTTCTCAAAGTTTATGAAAGCTTTTGGATTTACACAATCAAATTTAGAAATTTCATTTCTTTGATGGATTGTGGAAATCATGTAGTGTGATCCTAAGGGTTGATGATAAACAAAATTTACACAATCAAATTCAGAAGCTTTCATAAACATTAATATGAATTGTGAAAATCTGATAGCTTTGACTTCTCAAAGTGGTTTTTAATTTTCATATACTTCAATGTTTTTCTACATGATGTTTCAGATGACCTGTATAGAGACAATGTGGATGGGAAGAACATCAGTTATAGTCTATGTTGTGAAGATGACAATAAATTTTTACAATTCATATTTTTGAATTTGAAAGCTTGTCACTTTTATATATCTTTGCACATTCTAAGTATTCTGATAATAGATCAAAGACTGATTACAAACATTGATACTAAAAGTCACACAATCAAACTCTAAAAACAATTATAAATGATATTAAAATAAATTGTGAAAATCTGATAACATATGAACTAGAGATAACACAGTTTCTAGATTTGATTGTGTGTAATTTTATACGTCAACATTTTGAATCTTTCAGCTCTTCTCATCCCAATAATAGATCAGGGAGTGTGATTTCAAATGTTGATGTAAAAAAGATAGATTGTAGAAATTTCCTAACATTGAATATATTTACTTTTACATCATAATTCCAGATCTTATGATTTTTTCATTTCACCAACTCAATTTATCCATGTGATAAAAACATTGATATAAAAAAATAAAATAAAATAATCAAATCCCTGAACTATACAATTTTCTTCCAACTTCCTTTACTTCATGGATGAAATTTGTCTTAGAAAATATACCACTCGAATGAATAATTTATAAATCCTTTATCGCACAGCTAATGCATTGATATTTTAATTTATAAAAAATAGGGGCTTCAGCCTTGAGCATTGTCTTTATATTTTCTCCCCCTTGGATTGTCCACTCACAACCTTCTGTTTTGTCTCCATCTCACATATCAATAATGATAACCTCAAAACAACGGATTCCTCTCTTTTAGGTCCCTACAATTGACAGCCCTAAACAGAACAACAAACCCCTGAAAGACATTATCACAGTGACAGCTATATGATGGAAAATTAAAAAAATCATTAAAAGTATCAACAAGATGTTTCAGTCTATGCATAAGAAACTGAAAACGGGAAAAAGAAGGCTATAACAATCTATGCTTATTTCCATCCGAACAAAATAACAGTTGCAACATAAGATGTGGCAATAAAATCTTGGTTCCATCAAACATGAAAATCAGCTGCTGCCATGGCAGTACAGGGAAGAGCCGAGGGATAAGAATTTCTTTATTGCAGAAAATAATGAATATTTAATCACAACCCGGTTCCAATATCAATGGCTGCCGAGTCATTAAAACCTGTAAAACACAAACAAATATGATCTACATGTTGAAGCAACTGCTGTTCCAGCCAAAACCTTTTGATGGCCTCGTTGCCACACTGCATTTTCCAGGAAAACAATTTTTTAAGTGAATTTAATACAAAACCTAAATTAACTGAAGTATTACGGGGGCTAGCGAAGAAATTTCGCCAGGCCTCTGTGGATTCAAAATATATCAAGAATCTCGACAATAGATCTGTTACAGAGTGGACATGATCCTCTGCTAACCCAAAGCTCGCGGGTACAGAGTCTGCAGAAAGTGTGGCCGCATGGAATAAACGCCGCCCCCTTTCGCCGTACCATGCAAACACAGCATAATGAATCATCAACCCCTCCGCCATTGCCGACCGCTACTTCGTCCTTCGAATCCCATTCTTCAAGCAAGACTGGGACCGCGGTGCCATTACGATCGTCTGCCTCTTCTAGAAGAGTCATCAGCGAGACTCGAAACGGCGACCTGGATCCCTCCCTATTCTCCATATCTGTCTGGAAATCCGTCAGAATTTGAGGGTGGTTGCCCAAGGTCGAAACACCTGAGACTACAGCGGAGGCCATGGCTTCCTGTTCTTGTGCAGCCCGCAGCTGCCGCTCAGCGGCCAGTGCGGCTGCAAGATTCATGCCCCCCCTTGTCTCCTGTCGCTCAGCTGCTTCTGGCTCAAGTGCTCTCTCCAGCAAGGTAATAAGCTGTTCTCTGCGCTCTCGACGGGGTTGCACTGACACCTGATTAACTGTCCGTGTCTGTACCCCTGTTTCTGGATGATATGGAGAATTCAAGCTAAATGTGGTGCGGGCAGATATTTGTTCAGCGCTCTCTGTTTGCCCACTTCTATACAAAGATCCGAAATTAAATCTGGCGCCGATGGATGAAGAGGTTTCAGCACTTTCTGTGTCTGGATGATAAGAAGTGGCGATGAAGTTAACCCTGATAGGGGTTTCACCTATTACGGCGGCTTCTGGCTCAGCCATGGTGCATGTCTCAGCATCAGAATCACCGCCATCAATACTAGAGTTGATGTTGCTGTTATTGTTGTTTTGATGGCGATCGGGATCGATCCTGTGACCACTGCCGCTCCAGCTGTTCTCGTCGTCGTCGTCGCGCTGGGGCAGGACGACGGGCGTGGCGGAGCTGAGATTCGATCGCGCGGCGCTCCAGGAGCTGCCGCAGCACGCAAATTTTCGCAGTCTGAGTTTGTGCCTCAGAGCTCTCCATCGCGGCCGATCCATCATTTGTCTGTCCGTGCCGTGACTCGAACCTCCGACCAGAAAAACCCTAACCGCGCCTTCAAGTCTCTCTCCTTCCTCCTCTTGAAGAAGCCTGTCTGAATCGATCACCGCGCGGGCGGAGTCAACAATGGTGGGCGATCGTAGCGACCTATTATTGCCCCAGCTTTGCAGCAGTCTGAGCGTTTCCTCTTCGTCTTCGAATTCTTCGAGTTCTTTTATTTCGTCCTTCTTTCGGGCGACCAAACGCCTCACGTTTTTCAAAATACCGCCGGAAGAAAGTTCCTTTGGTTTTTCCGACTGCTCTGACTGGAGGACCTCCCACAATGTTGTCCTACCCTCGGTATTATCTTCTTCTTCTTTTGCGCTTACCAGGCCGCCCAAAATTGATCCGATGGTCTGCCTTCGCCGCTGCGAAACATCTTCATCATTGACTTCTTTGATTTCATCTTGATCCTGCTCTTTCATCAAATCCCGCAAATTCAATGAGTTGAAGCCTGATAGTTCTTCTCCCAGCCTCATTGTCTTACGCTTGCTCATTGCCCCTGAAAACAAGACCAAAAATCAAACTCTTCCACGCGAAGAACAAAATTCCATGTAAACATCCCCCTTAAAATTCCCGAATGCTAATGAATGTCAAGAATTTATCTCAGATTTTAGCAAATGCGGAAAAATTATGTTTTCCATGACGAATTTGAGCAAATCCTATCCAGATGATTGTAAAAAAAATCTCTTCCTGGCCGAATTTGCGCAAATCCTATTAAAATACAGGAAATCTATCTGTTCCTTGACAAATCATCTGTGACTCGTGGCCAAATTCGCAAGAATTCCTAACTTGCATAAATCCTAACAAAGCCAGCAATATTTTATCTCCTCCTGGAACAAATTTGCACAAAGACCTCTGTCAAGAAATATTATCTTTCCCTAGCAAATTTGAGCGAGCAAGAAAATTTGCTCCTCCTCCTAAACTTTACATAACACAGCCAGAAAATTTTGTACAAGTCCTAAAAAGACACTGTAAATTTCTCTATTCCCTTCACAATCACTCATTACAAAATACAGAATCTTCCAGTCTGTAACAGCCTTGCTGC
This sequence comes from Thuja plicata, assembly GCA_018584345.1. Taxonomy (NCBI): domain Eukaryota; kingdom Viridiplantae; phylum Streptophyta; class Pinopsida; order Cupressales; family Cupressaceae; genus Thuja; species Thuja plicata. The sequence goes on along the minus strand of MU227865.1, from coordinate 519,161 downwards.
CAATTTTTTTCTCTTTCGTACAGACTCTAGCATGAATAAGAGAACCTCCCTGTCAACAAGAACGCCCGGCATGATGACAGCTTTGGTACCTTGGCCGGCAAAATTTGACAGTGACAGGCACGAAAAGCGAAGAAAAACGCCAAAACAATCACAAACAAAGTATTTTCAAATGTCAAGGATTGAAACGAAACTTACAGAGTACAATCACGCCGAGCGGACTTACTTAGATCCAAGAAACGCTTCTTTTGGCTCTTATAGGCCATCAGGAAACCCTCGTACAAGCTAAAGAACATCCAACTTCAGCCATTCAATCAACTATTCTCCTCGATAATAACTAGCTACCTAGTTTCCTTCTCTTCTGCAGACAAAGCAACAGCTACTAAATGTCACTCTACAATGCAATATAGCCTCTCCATCATTCAAGCCACAAAATTTCCCCGTACACCTTTTCCCCATGCCAAATTTACTAAAAAAACAACTAAAAATCGCAAGCAATCACGAGAAGTTTCCCTAAAACTTACCGGCAGCATTGATTGAAATGGCCGGGTACTGAGAGAAAAACTAGGGATTCATCATTAAAGTTCAATAATTCACAGCAAAAAATACTCAATCAATGAAAATACTTACAGATTCCGTATGGAAGAAGCCAGCGTTTACTGATTACGCCAGATTTAAATATTTTCACTTCTGAACAGCGCGGAAACAAAAGCTCCGCTGGCCTTCCATGGCGCGCAAGAAAAACGGATTTTTGAGCAGAACGCGCTACAAAACAAAAGGAAAACCATAGAAAATTCTCAGTATCTTAACAAACATTGATATAAAAAGATCTGAGACTCATGACAAAAGGGTATCTGATCTGCAGGAAATCTGTGGATGGCCTTATCAATTATAAATGCCTTCTGCTCTGCAAATCGATTAAACAATTATTTTAATATCTGCATGCTAATTTTTTATTCCTGAATATTTGGGTTACGCTTTTGATTAACTTATTTAATAATTAATTTCACCCTTTGGATTAGCTTCGTTGGCAAAATAATTACAACCTTTAAACACTTCATTAGCAATCAAGAGCGTGACAAATGGAGATCAAACCGAATATTTGTAATTTTTAAAATATTTCTTTGAATATCTCTTCTCCGTATTTAGATGAGAAATAAATATTCGCAGCTCGCTATTTTTTTTAATTATTATTTTATTGGAAAATTCATTTGACAAATGACTTATTGCAATTCTGTTGACGAATTCCATTGGAGATCTCCTCAAAAAACGGAGGACCCTTCATAGGGTTTTTCTTTTATAATTTTAACAACATTAATATTTATAATTTGATTAATCTATTTCAAATGGAATTGAGTTGTAATGTCACATGTCCTTTGACTTGGACTTTACAATCTACACTTATGTGAAGGAAGGATTAGTTTAGGATCCTTCATCTATGGAGTGTGATCCTCTATTAGGATCTTTCATCTATGGAGTGTGATTCTCTGTTAGGACAACTTCTTGCTTAGATTCTCCTTTGCTTTGGTTATGTTGGGATTCTTCCAACGTTTATGGAAGCTATTAGTGTGAAGATGGTGTAGGGTATGATTCTAAATGTGTTTTTTTTCTTCTAAATAGGTCTATAATTTCGATGGATTCTGAGGGATCTATATTTGGGTTTCCTTTTCAATTGGGACCAGTCTAGTTTATTAGGAAAATATTCCTTGGTTACAATTGGTTGAGATGATTTTTGTAGTTTAGGGATCTACATTTCGATTTCCTTTTCAATTAGGACCAGTTTAAATTATTAGCCGTATACTCTTTGGTTGTAATTGGTTGAGATGATGGTTGTAATTTTGTGCTACTATGGATGGTCCCCACTAATTCCAAGTCTTTATCTATTTTAACTCAACCACTCTAATTGAGGATACATGGCTTTAGTTCTTTAGCTATTTCGACACTATTTTGGTTCAATATATCTTTTTAGTTGTTTGGTGTTTGTGCCTTTTGATTATAGTTGATTCAATCCTCCATATATATTGTTGATTCTTGTCGTTAGTATATTCTTAACTATTATTGGTATTTAGCAAAGTTAGTTATTGCTTTTTTCTTTGTCAGCAATTATGTTTGTTTAAATGTGTTTGACATCTTAATCTTTTAATGTGCTTGTGTTAACTATATATTTAACCGCTTGAATCTAGTAAAAAAATAGAAAATAATCACTTCTTAAGTTTAACAAGGGCTAAATGAAAAAAATGTGTGCATATGAACATAAATAAATTGAGACTAACTAATATTTGACTAAGAGTGATAAATTTAATATGATATTTTTGAATAGTAAATGAAAGGGGTGGTGCATTTAGTTTGTACAAATAACAATGAAAAAATTAATACAATGTTTAAATCAATGATTTTACTTTGGAGATAAATGATCTATATATGGCGTGTACTTAGATATAGAACGATCTTCAAATTCATTATGGATCGGTGATGTGCCTTGTGCAATAGATCTCACCAACAACAGGATTGAACTTGCCAACAATGGACATGTCTATGCTAATTAATTCCATGTGAACCTAAAATTAAATTTTCTTAGAATTGTTAACCATTTATGCAATGCAAATCAAATATTCTTATCAAAATACTCCATAGACTAATATTTAGTACTTGAGTCAAGAATTTTTTATTAGATAGCTCCTATGATCAAGAGAGTCAACCTACAAGATCCAATGGGTGACATAATGATAAAAACTCCAAATTATATTTATATAAATTACTTGTGACAATTATTCTTTAACTTTGAACAATTATTCTAAGATTATTTGTAAATGAAAATAGGCCTTAAAGGCACAACACAAACCCATTTTATCTATCACTAATCCACTCTATGTTGGCTATTAGCGAATAGATGGGGGGTCTTTGTAAAGTAGAAAGATGTACTTTTTTGACATTTATATATGCACCCTTGATACAAACATAACTTATCTATTCAATGAAACATGGGAAGAATTCTCAAACTGTGGGCTTTGATAATTAAAAATCATCCTCCAAAGAGGGTTGGTTCCCTTAATGTTTCACCCAATCAAACATAAGCTATTGCTACTTACTAAGGAAAAGGGATAGAAAGTGACATAAATATGAAATCTAAATCTTAATGGAGCTGATAATGTAAAGTAGGGGATTTGCTACCCTCAAGATGATGGGATCTCAAGGAGTGAATTGTCCAACACTACCTCAAATTACTAGTGGTCTTGTGAGCTAGCAAGATCAATATAAGAAAGAGAAATTAACTATACTTACAAATTGAAAATGCCAAATAACTAAGAAACACAAAGTGATAAAAATGTTTTAACTATTGAAACTAAAAGAGAAGGTCAACACAGTTACCTGGTAAGCTCTATGCACTTTCTATTCTAGATGCATGCACAGGTCTAGGATGACAATGCAAGTCAAGGATACCACCACGCGACAAAAGAATTTTGTATAGACGAAACACAAAGATCATAGCAAACAACACGAGAATGACTAGATATGGTTGCAAAGTACTCAATGGAGAAAAAATGTAATTAACTAAATGAAGAAATACAAGGATAAATAGAAAGAGAAGGCATCACATTGAGTCCAACAAATGAAACCTCCAACACACTACTTCATTCTAAACCAAACCTTCTCACACGATGAACAAAGATGAAAATGTTGGGGTTGTGATTTAGAGTTATGCCATATTTAGACCCATGTTTTGATTTTCCCACCTCCATGGATAGCCAAGATAGATATATTATAAATGATAATAGATGAATGATCAAAGAATTAACATGAATGAAATACAATATCAAAAATAGATAAATCAATGAAAAATGTGATGGAAGGAACTCCCCTTCAACACCAAGAAACTAGAGCTTTTTAGAGTGAAGACGAGCTTGGATGCTTTAGATGAATGGAGCTTCAATGGTGGCAATAATTGAACAAGTGAGTAGAAATTTTATGAATTAGACATAGAGAAAACTAGTAGGAAGAGTAGTAGAAAAAATGCTGAAAAAATTAGATTTTAGTATTTCCCAATTCCATCCTGATCAACTGGCCTATATCCAGGACTTTGGGTCTCGCAAGATCCCGCCATAGGCACGCTCACATGCACATGAGTGAGCATAACCAACTCCACATAAACAATGAAACAACAATGTGCAAGGGGCTATATCCATGAAAAGTAACAAGATGGTAAAAGCCAAAACACACTCGGGGAACATAACTGAGTGGAAACCAAAAGGATAAAAAATTTAACACATAGCTCAATCGACTATGTTTCCAAGAGCACGGATTCTCATAGAATCCATAAGTCATCTCATTAGCATACGCAGATGACACACAATGCCCAAAAGAAACCAATCAGTCAAAATTCTGGTAAATCTGACAAAAAGGGAAAATCCACAAATTAAGCTTGACGGAGCACTTTCGGATCGTGATATAAAAATACTTGGAATTTCCTCTATCTATTTTGACTCCACAATCTTACTTCTTGTAGCAGAGTGTTACCTTCATTTTTTTTCAGCTCCCGGTTTTAGTCTTGGTCAGTAAAAGTCTTTAAGTTGAACTTGAACTTGAACTTTGTCAAGTTCAACCCGTTATGTCTTCTGAGTCTTGTAATGCCCATGTTTGTCTATCCCTCAAAAGGTCTGTCGGTCTCAAAGATGAACCTGAACTTGAACCTAGTCTTGAACCTTAAGTTAGTTCAAGTTCAAGTTCACGTGTGTAATATGATAGCTTATACACGGAGAATTCGACGGGATTGTCTTCTCTTCCAAAACAAGGTTTCTATTTTGTAGCGCTCTGAGTATTCATTAAGTTTTAGAAGTTGCCGTTCAGAGATTGTCCCATTCAACTAGATGGCTCGTGCATGTGAGAATTGGAAATGACAGTTGGCGACGTGACGTGGAGGGAGTCATTAATATACAGATATGGCTGTCAGAGATTTTCCTTGGGAATTGAGATATTCATGCTGAAATACCTGGTGGATTAATTAAGAGTGGCTGGACATGTTAAATCAATCATTCTTCCATTAAAACATTTATTATAGACATGCTTCAAAGCTTTATTAAGGATCTCAAAACATTTGTGAATAAATGAGGAATGATTAAGGCTTTTTTGTTAGTTATTTTGTCTGGAGAAGGAGAAGGAGCGACGGAATTGGTGGTGAGAAATTTACAGAAAACTGGTGCACAGGAAATTGGTGAGTTATCTTTCCCCTTTGCAGTTTTCAGTTTTCAGAGGTTCTTTCTATGTTGTAAGTCTTTTCTCTTCAAATTGGTAAGATGTCGTTGTTCCATCCAAAACTTCTGAAAGAGGAGAGTAGAACCCACCTGTTAGTTTCTCTTCCAGACATAGGGGATACCTTCTTGTTGAATGTAAACCTAGGGGAGCTTTGTGATAGAGTCTGAAATGCTTCCAAGGGTTCTTTTTCTAGGAAGCTAGCAGGAAGCGGACTTTTAGAAGCTATTGCATTTCCTCCGGCTCTAATTTTCCCTGAATTGGTGTTGGAGTGTGCTAACAAATATGACGCTAAGAATAGATGTATTAAGGATGCGTCAGGAGAAATCTTAGTCAAAATCAGTCGAGAGACATTAATGGCGGCCCTGCAAATTCTAGATAAGGAACCGTATGAACCATGGACTTATGCGAAAGCAGATCATGTGTACAAGGCGGATAAGAAAAAATACAGCTCCTTGATAGCCCAGGCATGGCTTGAAAAACCAGAGAAAAGAGGATCCAGGTTGCCAAAGCCTCTGACAATTGAGCACCTTTGAAAGGACATAGATGATATGGTTCTTCTTCTAAATAGGGTGAAAGGCAATTCTCATGCATTTCATTGGTAAAACTGGATGTACTGTTTCATCCAGAAGATTATAGAAGGAGATAAGTTTATTGATTGGGTTGACCTAATAGTAGAAGAGCTCCACAAAGATCTCTTAAACGTGACTAATTTGACAACATTTTATATGTCTTCCTACCTTTTTTATGTCTTAGCATGTTGCCGAGCTTGGGAGGGATTACCTCATGAATTGTGGACAAGTGATATGAAGATATACGATTACTTCACATGCTTACAGAAGGAGAAGTTCTCCAATGTGTTCAAAATAGTAAATGACAAATTTTCAAGAAAGTTAGTTTTTGAGTTGCGAGGGAAAGAAAATTGTAGGCTTTCTGAAGAAGATAAATAGGTGATCAATGTTTATGGCTGTCATTTCATACAGTTCCCAAGGTTTACCTATCTTAGGGTTGGAGCGTTTGATGAGGAACCCCTGCGGATTCCTAGATTTTGTTTAGACGATGTATTCTTAATGGAGCTATGCAAGTAGCTCGTTCTAGTTGAACAAAAGGCTAGGACCCCAAAGAAGACTTCAGGTGTTCTTTTCCCTATTGAATTAGGGTACTACAAGTGCAAAAGTTTCCAAGATGCTATGACTATAAAAGAAGAGTTGGACGCCCTCTGTTTACAGACTTATACTCCCAGGGTCAATTTTGACTATAGAGGCTTTGCAAGAGAAAATCTCAATGTCCCAGAGACATTCATGCACATCCCTGAGTTAGAAGAGTTTTGGGCCAACTGTTCTGATGAACTAGAGGTAAGGAAAAAACTGTGGTCCCGATTCACTTTGAAACAAATCATCACCTTCAGGCTGGATTTGGATATAGACGGAGTAGGAGAAGACAGTGAGATTAATGTCTTAGACTCTCAATAATTAGAGAAGGTCGAGGCCCTCCCTATTCCCGAATTAGATTGGATGGTGTTGGAAGAAGATGATTTGCATAAAAGAATGAAAAGGCTGATTGAAAGAACAAAAGCATGGTTGTTGAAGAAAATAGCTTCTTTTACTCCTTTGCAGTCAGCCACGAAACAAGTAAAAACCAAAAAGAGGAGTTCAACGAAGATGAAAACTTCTATTTTAACTAACTTAAGTGTTGATCAATCTTATGTAGGAAAAGCTAAACCTGAAGTCGAACCTGAACTTGAACCAATTTCTTCACAAGTTCAAGTTCAAGTTCAAGTTCAAGTTCAAGACCAAGCTAAACCCAAAGTCCGATTGACCAAATCAAGTCTAAGGGTAAAAGAAAGGGCTCAGAGGTAGAAAGCTACTCCAAGTGTCTTCATGGATTTAGACTCATCAGACCCTGATCCAAAAGCAGTTCCAATTGAAGACCACAGTGTACCTGAGATGGTGGATGATCACCAGATATGGGAGGAAACAAAGGACACTCCGAAAGACTCGCTAGTTCTTTTG
>MU227865.1:475800-511129 GCA_018584345.1 Thuja plicata | reverse complement strand
ATGTTATAAAGGAATGTATAGAATGGAGAAATGAAGCTGTGGCCATGGGAATTTATGAGGTAAAGGATCTCATGAAGGGGCTAAGAATGATTAAAGAAATCATCTCTAATGATATAAAATGGATTGAGGAGTGGTGCCAGGAAGCTCAAGAGGAGTCAGATAAACCGGTTGAACAGGTAATCAAGGATGTAAACACATGGTTTGATGAGCTCAAAAGGATGAAGGCACCTACAGACGAGCATTTCACAAAAGTTGCATGGATAGAATCAATGATGATCCTTTAGCAAGGTCATTTGGTTATGCACAAAGAAAAGGTAGCTGAGATCAAAAAGGAGAAAGAAGTCTGGAAACAGAGGATTGATTTTATCAGTTTGCCACACCAACCAATAATATCCGCATTTACAGCCGCATTTGAAGATTGGAGTGCAGCGCGACTTGTAGCGACCTCAACTCCTTAACCGTCTGGAACACTTGGCAACTTCTTGGAGGCATTTTTTGCTCCCAATCCAGTTTTTTTTTCTTAATGCTTAGGATAGTTATTGGATCTAGAAATATTTACTTTCAAGAAAGTCAATTTTTACTAAGTTAGTTGTTGAAGCCCTACATGGCTATTTATTGAAAAAAATTTAACTGTTTAAGGGTTCGGCTCTCTGAGTTTGAGAGAAACTATTTTCTAAAAAACTTAACTTCAAGTTTTCTGAAGACGAATATTACAGAATATATGAAATATCCTATGGTGTTACGTATATGTTTAAGCTTTTAAAATGATAAATACTACTGTTTATCTTATCTGATTTATTTTCTTGTGGATATAAGTTATGTTGAATAAAGCTTAACTGTGATATGGATGGATTCTATGCTTAGAAGTGACAGAGAGAATTGTTACTGAAGTTTAGACTCAAGAAATTTAAAGTTTGAGATTGGGATAGAAGTAGATGTTTTCTCTAAAATATGCACATTCTTTTCATGTTGATGGATTGAGTGTTTTCCTTAAGTGTTTTCTGGTGAAAAGCACACATGATGTTACTTTTCTATGTTCAATAAGATCATATTGAAAATCTTTTTAGAAGGTAGCTGCACCTTGTAATTTGTAGAGAGTTTGCTTTTAGCAACTCATTTGTTAGTGTTAAGATTTTTTCTCTTCTTCTCGCTCTTTAAAAGAAGTCTGAGATTAATTTAGAGAAAAGGGAAATACTGTATACTAACAATTTTTGACGACTCTACTGAGGAGAGTCTATGAATAGACCAGGATTGGTAATTTTGCATTCAATGATCAACTATGGTGTTACCCGCTGAAGTTATCCTTGGTCAACAAGAACTTCCTCCGGTTTTGCAACCAGGCCTTGATTTTTCTAATACTCAAGAGGATATAATCGCTGACCTTAATGCAGTAGCTTGGAAACTGAGAATGAACAATCAGAAATACCATCAATTAAGGTTAGTCCTCGAGGAAGAGGAAGAAATTGGAGAGTGGCTCAGAGGTTTGACTATAGCCCAGGAGGCTGCTATAGTTGACAGGGCAGTTCGAAGGCCCTGAGAATAATTGGTTTTTTTATTTGTTCCAGCTTAACTCAATAAGTTGGCTGATAAAAGATTTACAAGGGGAGATAGAGCAAAAGGTCTTGTAGATTTTGATTTTGAAGATTTAGCGAAGCTTGATTTTAAACCCCATACTCCTTCCAGGAAAAGACATTATAAGACTGCTAGTAGACCTTCTTCTCCCACCAAGTCTCCTCCTCTAACCACTTTTAGTTCCTTGGTCTCACCAGGAACCGTAGCTCCCACTTTTATAAATTTATATCCCTTGAATTTTATCTTACCTCCCATGGCACACAATCAACCCTGGGGTGCGGCCGTAGGACCTTTAAACTTAGGAGAAAATATGGGAAACCTACCTAAAGGGTGTGACATCCTACCCAAGTTTAGTGGTGATGGAAAGAAAAATCCTGAGGATCATCTTAACGCTTTTAACACAGCATGTGGAGTTTTAGCAGTGGGCACTCCAGATGTGGCTGTCAGGCTTTTTGTCTTGACCTTAACTAAGGCTACAGCCGAGTGGTTTCACAGTCTACCACATGCCTCCATTACAGACTGGGATTCTATGAAAACAACATTTGAGACAAGGTTTAAATCAGTTGATGATGCAAATACTCTTCTGATTCAATTAAGTTAAATAAAGAAGGAGATTTAAGTACCTATGAGGGAGTTTGTAGCAAGATTCAACAAGGGAATTCAAGTGATTCCAGCTTCAAGTAGACCCAATGATGAAAATCAGAAAGGTTTTTTCTTAAATGCTATGCCTCCTGATGTTGCATTTCCTTTAAAAATAGCAGCTGCCCAGATTCTCGCCATTGAACTGGAGGATGATCTCATAACAAGTGGCAAATGGAGAAAATATGTTCAAGCATCCAGCTCTCAACCTTCTACTTCCTCATTGTTAGACACTGTGATTCAAAGACTAATGAATGACTTGATAACCATGAAGCAAAAATTGCCTAAAACTATCAGTACCTATCAAGATATCCCACGGAAATATCCAATTTAGGGATCCTCAAACTCTGGAAAGCAATTCAATTTGCCTCCTACTCAATAGAGATTGCAAATTGAACCTTCACCGAATAAAAGCAACATGTGTGTTTTCCATCTTACTGATGAGCATGAGGGAGTTTCATGCCCTAAAAACATAAGACACTCACAGCTTGAAGCTGAGATGGAAGCAGCAGCAAAGGTGAATGTTGAAGATATAACCTCTGAGGTGCTTGGCGACTCTAGAAACTTTTACCTTGAATATGAATCAGACTCCAAAAAGGGGGGAGACATATTGGTAACTTTAGAGGATACCTCTTGCTCAATTTTGACTAGAAACTAGCGTGGAGGAAAAGTGAGTAATTGGGCAAATGCAACAATTAAAGGTAGTGAAGGGCAAGCCAACAATCATCCAAAGAGCCTGAAAGCAAGCAGTTCGGAGGAACAAGTCATGAAAAGGTCTGAATCTGATTCCTCTTTTAGTATAGTTGATTTTTGTAAAACTTCAAAAGTGCAAATTTATGCTACAGAATATCTAAAAATGAATCCCTGGGAGTTAGATAAATTGGTTACTTACGTCAAAGGTTCTCCTACCGAACCAAGGGTCCAACAGACAAACAATGCATGTTTTAAAGGAAAGTCTCTAAAGAAGGAAGAGACAGTTGAGCAAAAGCCTGCCGAGAAACCCGTTCCTACTATTCCTATTGGCTTGAAACCTGAACCTTTTTATGTGTCCCAATTCATTCATGGATTCAAACTAAACAACTGTATCATTGATTTAGGGGCATCAGATGATATTATGCCTTCATCTGTGGCCAAAGCATTGGATCTCCCCATAAATGATACTTTTGGGCACTGCTATTCTATGGATGGAAAACAAGTCCCACTCCTAGGTCAAATCAAAGATGCCCAGGTTGCTTTGGCAGCTTTCCCAGATAAGAGATTGAAATTAACCATCTTAGTAGCTGATATTCCGGCCAGCTATGGTATGCTTCTCAGTAGAACCTTTTGTAGGGATCTTGGTGGTGAAATAAAGTTGGATTGGTCCTAGGCCACAGTCCTTATAGGAAATAAGAAAGTTACTCTTCTTCCAGAACCCAAATCCAAATACACGGTGTTTCCCTCAAAAGACCCTAAATCCCAGATATTGTACCAAGAATTTGAGTTTGCTAATTATGTTATCTTATCAGAGGATAATGTCCCAAATTTAGTGGTTGCAGATGAAGAAGTTCCTTGGACTCTTGAATTTGATGGCAGTTGCTCTTCTACAGGCTCGGGGGCTGGAGTAGTCCTCATTTCCCCTGCGGGACTCAAATTCCCTTTTTCATTCAAACTTGTGTTCGAGAACACTAACAATATGACGGAGTATGAAGCTCTACTGTTAGGTTTAGAAGAGGCCAAGAAGAAGGGGATTAAGCTTTTAAAGGCATGTGGTGATGCGGAACTTATTGTCAAACAAGTCAAGAACATGTTTTCAATGAAGAATGAGAGACTGAAGTACTACAAAAATAGAGTGTGGGATGAACTTGAGTGGTTTGAAGCCTTCTCAATTGAAGCAATTCCCAAGGAATATAACTCAAGAGTTGATGCTTTTGCAGGGTCAACATCTTTGCTCATACCACACCTAGACTTTACAAAAGATCGTTACACAATTGAAGTCATTCATAGGCCTAGTGTTCCTGATAATGCCCGTTCCTGGAAAGTGTTCAGAGACGATGCTCAAATAAATAAATTTTTGTAGGGTTTGGATAAGTTTTCAACCAATTATTATGAAGGGTCGGAGTCTGAGTGCCATGAATTCTGTCCAGGAAAGAAATCTAGTGCTTTAGAGGAAGTGATTCAACTCAGAGGAAATTCCATACCCAAAAGATTGGTGGAGTTAGAGAGGCTATTTGATAGGAGATATTGTTATTTAAATTCATCTGGCCTACCAGACACCACTCCTTCAGGTGATTATGAAAAAATAATATTGGTGATGAGTTCAATCCCAGGATGGTTAACTTAGGGGTGTGTTGTGATGAAGATGAAAGAGTTCATTTAACTAAGTTGTTGAAAGAATATGGTGATGTATTTGCTTGGACCTACAATGATTTAAGGAACTTTAGGCAGGGTCAGTTTACACACCATATTCACTTGAAGCCCGGTGCGTCACCGTTCTGTCAGAAATTAAGAACATACAATCCGAAGGTGTCAGATGCCATTTTTAAAGAAATTGACAAAATGCTTCAAGCAATAATTATCTTTCCAATACATCATTCCACATGGGTGGCCAACATTGTTCCTGTGCAGAAACGGAATAGAGAAATTAGAATATGCATGGATTTTAGGAACCTCAATTAGTCAAGCCTTAAAGATAATTTTGCCTTACCTATGATGGATCAGATGCTTCAAACAATAGTTGGCTCGGAGATGTTGTCATTGCTTGATGGTTTTTTGGGCTCTAACCAAATCAGTGTTGCAGAGGAGGATCAGCACAAAACAACCTTTACCACACCGTGGGGCACATTCGCCTATAAGAGAATGCCTTTTGGCTTAATTAATGCTGGAGCCACATTTCAGAGGGCCATGAATTCCAATTTTGGCCGTTTGTTAAACAAGACCATCACCATTTACTTGGATGACATGACAATTTTCTCTAGGAGGTGTAAGAAGCAACTAAAAGACTTGAAAGAAGTTTTGGAAAGGTGTAGGGATCACAACGTTTCCCTGAATCCAAAGAAGTCAATTTTCTGTGTGACGGAGGGCAAGTTGCTGGGTCATTTAGTTTCAAAGGAAGGCATTAAAATCAATCTAGAAAGAGTCAAAGCTATCCAACAGCCGTGTCTACCTTTTAATCAGAAAGGGATTAAATCCTTTTTCGGTCAAGTTAACTTCTTGAGGAAGTTTGTACCTGATTTCACTGAGACATCAAAATCGATCGTAGACCTGTTAAGTGAGAAGAAGAATTTCAAGTGGGATGAACCAGCTGTCAAATCATTTGGTAAGATTAAGGAAGCCATAGCCAATGCTCCATCATTGATACACCCAGATTTCAAAAAAGACTTTATCATCTACTATTATGCATCAGAACACACAATGTCTAGGGTGCTATTACAAAAAAATGACAATGGTGAAGAAGTGCCTATCTCCTTCACAAGTGTGCCGCTCAAGAAACATGAGTTAAATTATTCACAAATAGAAAAATAGGTGTTCGTAGTAGTGAAGGCAGTTAAACAATTCTGATACTACATACTCCATTCACATTCTGTGGTCTTTGTTCTGAATTTTGCTGTCAAGACCATCCTTACTCAACAAGAAGTTCCAATGAATAATAGGGCTAGCTGGGTTGCAAAGGTGCATGAGTTTGATTTGGAGATTAAGCCCATAAAGTTGGTAAGGGGATAGGGCCTGTGTAAACTGATGGCAGAGAATCAAGAAGAACAAAGTCTACCCAATTGCTTGTTCGTAGCGACAAATGACTCATGGTTTTCAGACTTAGCCTTCTTTCTGACCTACAGAAAGCCTCCAGAACACCTATCAGCTAAAGAGAGAAGAAATCTGAGGTTGAAGGCAGCAAAGTATGTCATAGTAGATAATGTTCTGTATAAAAGGGGATTGGATGAGATGTTTTTGCGATGTGTTGACAAGGAACAGCAGCAGAAGTTATTGCAATTGTTTCACAATGAAGCATGTGGGGGGCACTATTCTTCCTCTGTGACATCCTTTAAGATCTTGAGAAATTGCTACTATTGGCCTGGAATGTTTGAAGATCCATACAGGTGGGTGGAGAATTGTGAGAAGTGTAAACTTTTCTCAGGAAAACCTCAGTTGGCTGCTTTACTGCTAAGACCTGTGGTTATCGAAGAGCCCTTCCAATAGTGGGGGTTGGATTTTATTGGTCTAATCAACCCAACTCCTAGTGGTAGACACACACATATCTTGATAGTGACTGATTACTTTACCAAGTGGGTGGAGGCGATAACAGTCAAAGTAACCACTTCTGAGATAGTCTATAGATTCTTAAAAGAAAACATTTTCACTAGATTTGGAGTTCCCTTGAAGATAGTAGCTAATAATGCTCAGAATTTCTCCTCTCGAGAGATTCAACTCTTCTACTATGATCACGGTATAAATTTATCTCACTCTTCAAATTATTTTCCGCAAGGAAATGGCCAGGCATAATCTACAAACAAGAACCTGATTAACATCATGAAGAAACTAGTAGATGAAAAGGGAAAAGACTGGCACAAGAAGTTATACGAGGCATTGTGGGCGGATAGAACCTCTCCAAAGAGGGCTATTGGTATGATGCTATTTGAATTAGTCTTCGGAGTTGAAGCACAGTTGTCACTTCCATTAGAACTAGCCTCTTCCAAGTTACAAAGGTGCGTTGAGAATGAAGTCTTCCAAAATTCATTGGAGAAGAGGATTTTATATCTATCAAAAATAGAAGAGAGGGCAGAGTTAGTAGATCACATCACCAGCCATCAGTTGAAGGTGAAGGAGATTTTTGACCACCGTGCTAGGCCAAGAAAATTTATGGTGGGCGATAAGATCCTTCTCTGGGATAAATGCTGAGAGCCAAGAGGAGCACATGGCAAGTTTGAGTCTCTCTGGAAGGGACCGTTTGAGATCTCTCAAAATCTAGGTCCGAATGCATTCAAGCTAAAATATATTGACGGAGATGAACTACCCCTATCCTATAATGGGTAGGATCTCAAGCTTTACCAGTTGTAAGTATTTTCTTTTCCTTTCTTGTATATAAAGTTTTGGCTTGTGTCTGTAGGATTAGAAGTTTGACTGGGTTGACCTAATAGTAGAAGAGCTCCACAAAGATCTCTTAAACGTGACTAATTTGATAGCATTTTATATGTCTTCCTACCTTGTTTATGTCTTAGCATGTTGCCGAGCTTGGGAGGGATTACCTCATGAATTGTGGACAAGTGATATGAAGATATACGATTACTTCACATGCTTACAGAAGGAGAAGTTCTCCAGTGTGTTCAAAATAGTAAATGACAGATTTTCAGGAAAGTTAGTTTTTGAGTTGTGAGGGAAAGAAAATTGCAGGCTTTCTGAAGAAGCTAAATAGGTGATCAATGTTTATGGTTGTCATTTCATACAGTTCCCAAGGTTTACCTATCTTAGGGTTGGAGCGTTTGATGAGGAACCCTTGCGGCTTCCTAGATTTTGTTTAGACGATGTAGTCTTAATGGACCTATGCAGGAAGCTCGTTCTAGTTGAACAAAAGGCTGGGACCCCAAAGAAGACTTTAGGTGTTCTTTTCCCTATTGAATTAGGGTACTACAGGTGCAAAAGTTTCCAAGATGCTATGACTATAAAAGAAGAGTTGGACACCCTCTATTTATAGACTTATACTCCTAGGGTCAATTTTGACTATAGAGGCTTTGCAGGAGAAAATCTCAATGTCCCAGAGACATTCATGCACATCCCTGAGTTAGAAGATTTTTGGGCCAACTGTTCTGATGAACTGGAGGTAAGGAAAAAACTATGGTCCCGGTTCACTTTGAAATAAATCATCACCTTCAGGCTGGATTTGGATATAGATGGAGTAGGAGAAGACAGTGAGATTGATGTCTTAGACTCTCAATACTCAGAGAAGGTCGAGGCCCTCCCTATTCCTGAGTTAGATTTAATGGTGCCGAAAGAAGATGATATGCATAAAAGAATTAAAATGGTGATTGAAAGAACAAAAGCATGGTTGTTGAAGAAAATAGTTTCTTTTGCTCCTTTGCAGTCAGCCAAAAAACAAGTAAAAACCAAAAAGAGGAGTTCAATGAAGAAGAAAAATTCTATTTTAACTAACTTAAGTGTTGAATTGACAAGTTCAAGTTCAAGACCAAGCTGAACCTGAAGTTTAATTGACTAGATCAAGTCTAAGGGTAAAAGAAAGGGCTCATAGGTAGAAAGATACTCCCAGTGTCTTCGTGGATTTAGACTCATTAGAACCTGATCCAAAAATATTTCCAATTGAAGACCACAGTGTACCTGAGATGGCGGATGATCAGAAGATACAGGAGGAAACAAAGGATACTCCGAAAGACTCGCTAGCTCTTTTGAGTAACTATGATACTCAAAAGAAATATTTTGTTGTCCCACCATGGCTGGAGACCCCGGTGGCCAAGAAAAGAAATGTGGTTCCTTTATCAGTACCCATTGATGATGTAGTAAGCAGGTGTTTGGGAAAATCTTCTGAGGTTAAGAAAATGAAGATGGAATCCAGAATTGATTTTGATGAAAGCAGTGGTCACTGGATGACAGAGATTGCAAAGCCTAAAGAAGAAAGCTGAAGGAGAAGCTTCAATCCAAGATTTTCAAATATCCAAGGTAGATTTAGGGAGAGACACTAGAGTTGGTGATATGAGATTTTTTGAGGTGTCAAATAAGAAAATTGCCAATAGAGTCTGGAAAGATGCCAAGGACAAACAGGAAATGAAAGAGCCTATGAAGAGTATGGCCCAATACATCAATGCCATCCAACATCCTGAACCCTTTCCTCTGAGTGAAATGTCGGCCTCCATTGATGTGAAATCCCCTGATAATCAATGATTTCTTGACCAAATTCAAAGAAGCAACGCGGTGAGCAAAGCATTTGATGATTGGGTAGAGTGTGTAAAATCAGAGGTTGTCAAGCAACTAAGTCATTTAGATCAAACCCATAATGAAGGAGATCACCTAGCAAAGAAAGCAAAAGTCAGCATTGAAGAATGGGAGCTAGATAAGACTACTTGGACCAGAGAGCTCCATTGGATTGAAGAAGTTGAAGAGTACGGTTTGCAGAAGTTCCTCATGGAGAGGTCAGTGCCAGGACTTGATGACAAAGTTATTTATGTTATAAAGGAATGTATAGAATGGAGAAATGAAGCTATGGCCATGGGAATTTATGAGGTAAAGGATCTCATGAAGGGGCTAAGAACGATTAAATAAATCATCTCTAATGATATAAAATGGATTGAGGAGTGGTGCCAGGAAGCTCAAGAGGAGTTAGATAAACCGGTTGAATAGGTAATCAAGGATGTAAACACCTGGTTTGATGAGCTCAAAAGGATGAAGGCACCTACAGACGAGCATTTCACAAAAGTTGCGCGGATAGAATCAATGATGATCCTTTAGCAAGGTCATTTGGTTATGCACAAAGAAAAGGTAGCTGAGATAAAAAAGGAGAAAGAAGTCTAGAAACAGAGGATTGATTTTATCGGTTTGCCACACCAATCGGTAATATCCGCATTTGCAGCCACATTTGAAGATTGGAGTGCAGCGCGACTTGTAGCAAACTCAACTCCTTAACCGTCTAGAACACTTGGCAACTTCTTGGAGGCATTTTTTGCTCCCAGTCCAGTTTTTTTTCCTTAATGGTTAGGATAGTTATTGGATCTAGAAATATTTACTTTCAGGAAAAATAATTTTTACTAAGTTAGTTGTTGAAGCCCTGCGTGGCTATTTATTGAAAAATTTTTAATTGTTTAAGGGTTCGGCTCTTTGAGTTTGAGAGACTATTTTTAAAAAAACTTAACTTCAAGTTTTCTAAAGACGGATATTACAGAATATATGAAATATCCTTTGGTGTTACGTATATGTTTAAGCTTTTAAAATGATAAATACTACTGTTTATCTTATCTAATTTATTTTCTTGTGGAGATAAGTTATGTTGAATAAAGCTTAACTATGATATGGATGGATTCTATGCTTAGAAGTGATAGAGAGAATTGTTACTGAAGTTTAGACTCAAGAAATTTAAAGTTTGAGATTGGGATAGAAGTAGATGTTTTCTCTAAAATATGCACATTCTTTTCATGTTGATGGACTGAGTGTTTTCCTTAAGTGTTTTTTGGTGAAAAGCACACATGATGTTACTTTTCTGTGTTCAATAAGATCATATTGACAATATTTTTAGAAGGTAGCTGCACCTTGTAATTTGCAGAGTGTCTGCTTTTAGCAACTCATTTGTTAGTGTTAAGATTTTTTCTCTTCTTCTCGCTCTTTAAAAGAAGTCTGAGATTAATTTAGAGAAAAAGGAAAAACTATATACTAACACAGAGGATGCTAAAAACATAATTCAATTTAAGCCAACAAGGCGACAGATAAATACTAGCTGGCATGCAAAAAAAGGCGACACTAAAATCAACCAAAATTCAAACATTCCATATTTTGACAAAATAAAAAACCCACTTCTAAAATATACCCAAACTTCCAAAAATAAAATAAAATTCAAGTTACAGGAACACATGCAAAATTGGCATCACAACTAGGTAAAAACTTCAATTTCCTAAACATGGAATCACATAAATAATCATGCTCGCCCAACCGGGTCATGGAAATGCATGAAAAAGAGGGGAAAACTAGTTCTAAATGTTGGAATTGTTTCTTTTTGAGCTGTTTACACTCATTTTTTTCATTGATGTCAACATATGTTTCATTTGGTTTCATCAGGAGTATCAGACAGACTAGTTATGACAGGAACATGCAGGTCTAACAAGGTGGTATGAACAATTAACAATGTGTCACAGTTCACGAGCTTACATTTGTGTAGATAAATGAGTATAGATCTTATGCCTAAGGTCACAATTTTTTATCTGGTGAAGACTGGTTACAGTGTAGTGATAGAGAATTATGACAGAGTTAGTCTCTGTGTTTTTGGGATAAATTGGATGCGAGAATGTTTTATGGTATGAGAGATTGAGGCATGGAAGAACATATGTTGGAGAATGTTACTTGTGATTCTTGGGTCATTGGGCTCTTGGTGATGTGAGTTGTGGCGTGTGATCTTGCGAAGACCTATTTATGGCCGATTACAAAGGTGTAATGTGTTTAGAGGATGGAGAGCATGGATTATGGATCTTGGTGCGTAATTGATGATTTATATTTGATCTTTAATTATTTAAGGTATTGTGTGTATCTTAGCAAGGGTCTATGTATTTATTTGTGCATTGGGGAAGTCTTATGGCCGACCTAATCGCTTGTTGTAACTTGTATAAAGGAAAGTCGTTCCTTGTTGTTGTAAGGTATGGAATGAATGCTACGAGAATGTGGATGGAAGTTATGTTGATGTAGAGAAATGATTATATTTTTGATGAAATTCATTGGAACTGTATAAGAAAAGAAAGTTACTATCAGTCAGTTCATTGTTATAAGTATATCTTTATACTTCTTCTTTGGATAGTAGATCCAGAAGGTGGGTTTAACCTTCACATTTGAGCAATGTGCTTGGGTAGTGAGCCTCATTGTATTACCCCTAACAGGGTTCATCCTTTAATAGGGATTTGTACTAAATGTAATACTCAACTCCTAACAGGGACATTATACTCTTAGTACATTATTTTTGGGTGCTAATTCCCACCATGTTTTTTCCCTTAACAGGGTTTTCCTCGACAACAAATACTTCTCTTATGTTGTTCTCGAAGATTCAGATTTGCATTGAGTAATTGGTGTTTAATTTTAAAGTTTATATTAATTGGGAACACAACTGATTCACCCCCCTCTCAGTTGTGCTAACAATTGGTATTAGAGCTTTTAGTCCTTTGAGAGAAAGCTTAACAACTTGAGGTGATCCAAAAATGGCTTACTATAGGAAGAAGAGTCCAAAATTTGATGCTAACATTTTTGATAGTTGGAAGAACAAGATGAGAACTCATTTGATCTATATGAAGATTGATTACTGGATGATTATAAAGAAGGATGAGAAGATAAATCCAAAAGATGATCTACCAAGTGCTACTAAAGATGAGAATAAGATATTTCATTGTAATATGCTTGCAAGGGAAACATTGATCAATGCGCTCTCTGAGGCTAAATTTACTGAATTTAAAGACCTTGATTCTGCACACAATATCTGGACAAGGCTAGAAGTACTGTATGAAGGAGATTAGTACACTAAGCGGGTGAAGTTGTAAAATTGGAATACTAAGATGGAGAGTTTAAGAATGTGAGATGATGAGAATGTAAGAGCATATGTATAGAGGGTTACACAGGTTGTTACATGCATTAGAAACTCTGGATGAACATATACTGAAGAATAAGTGATCACAAATATTCTCAGATCTTTGACATCTACCTACAAAATAAAATTACAAGCAATAGAGGAGATCATACCAGTGACTAAGAACTTCAACAAAGAAATGTTGATTGCTAAACTAACCACCTTTGAGGCTACAGAGTTGGAAGTTACTTTACTCAAGGTTGAGTCTGCATTCAAGGCGACTGGTCACAATGACAAAAGGACCCTATCAAGCCTTGCGAGCTCCAGTAGAGGCAATAGACATGGATAGCTTGGAGAATATGCTATTGAGTGGGAGGAGATAGAAAAAGATGAAAATAAACTGGACGAAATTGTGGCCCTAGTATCAAGAAGGGAAAAGAGAGGTAAGGGTAAATTTAAAAGAAAGTTACCCATGAAATGTTTTTCTTGTAATAAGATTGGTTATTTTGCATCTAGATGTCCTTGTAAGGGTTCCTAAGTACAATCCTAAGTTTCATAGGCCCAATTACTCCAAGGATAAGGAATGCTACTATGCTCATGAAGGTATGTATGATGATGATGTTGTGGATGATGATGAAATGGGATTTATTGCTATTAAAGATGAGGAACCTGCTCATGAAGAAAAATCCCTAGCGTCGCATGTTGAAAATAAATCATAATGGATCATTGATGGTGAATGTTCACATCATATGACTGGTGATAAAGATAAATTTGTTAAATTGAGTAGATATGATGGTGGTTTAGTCAGATTTGGTGATAATACTCTGAAGTTGATCATTGGAGTAGGTTCAATCTCTCTTTATGGGAAAACTAACACTAATGATGTCTTAGATGTTGATGGACTCAACACAATTTTTTAAGTGTTGGACAACCTGTAGACAAGGGATATCACTTATAGTTCATGGATGGAAAATGTACTATTAGAGGTCAATCTGGAAAATTGATCACATCAGGTACTAAATCAAGAGGTAATGTGTTTGAGATGAATAATATTGAGGCAACTTGTTTTTTTGCGAAGGTAGATGAAAGTTGGTTATGGCATAGAAGTTTTTTTCATATAAATTTTGATAATATTATAAAGGAAAGTAACATTAATGCAGTCATAGATTTTACAAAAATTGTGAAGCCTACTAACACTATGTGTAGAGAGTGTGTAATGGGGAAACAAACTAAGAGTAGCTTTAAGAGAAAATCCTTTACAACAAAAGAGAAGCTAGATCTGGTACATACAAATCTATGTGGTCCTACAAGAACAAGATCTTATTATGGTGAAAGGTACTTTATACTCTTTGTTGATGACTATTCTAGGATGATGTGGGTTGGATTTATTAAAGAGAAGTTTGAAGCATTTGATAAGTTCAAGATTTTCAAAGAAAAAGTTGAGAATGAATCTGGTTTGAAGATAAAAGTTTTGAGGTCAGATAGAGGTGAAGAGTTCACATCTGATGTGTTCTATGCTTATTGCAAAGAGCATGGGATATATAGATATATATTTTCTCCTAGGACACCACAACAGAATGGGATTGCAGAGTAAAGAAACATGACTATATTAGATGATGTTAGGACTATGGTTCTTGAAGGAAATGTTCCACATATGCATTGGAGAGAGGCAATCAGTACCGCAATCTACACTTTGAACTAAGTACAAATTAGAGAAGGTATGAATAAGACACCTTATGAACTTTGGTTTAATCATACTCCCACAATGAAATATTTCAAAATATTTGGTAGCAAATTTTAAATCAAAAGGGATGATGAGATAGAAAAGCTTGATGATAGAAGTGATGAAGGAATTTTCCTTGGATATTCTACAATGAGTAAAGCTTACAGATGTTTCAATTTAAGACTGAGGAAAATAGTTCAAAGTGCTAATGTGAATATTAATGAAAGGTTTTAGATTCAAGAAAGAATGTATGGCTGTGATAAGATTTCAAAAAATAAGGACATTATTTCTAGACAAGAAGAAAATCAAAATTATGAGATTGACAATGAAATAGAGGTATGCTTGAACGAATCTACTAAGACTCCAAAGTATGCTTAGAGAAATCATCCTTAAAATTAGATTATTGTTAATGCTGATAAGGGCATGTTGACAAGATCAAATCTTAGGAATGAACTTTGTCTGATTTCACAAGTAGAACCTACGACTACTGATGAAGCATGAAAAGATGAATCTTGGATTAAGGAAATGTAGGAAGAATTGGATCAAATAGAGAAAAACAACACTTGGGAATTAGTTCCTAGACCTAAGGATAAAAATGTGATTATTACTAAATGGGTTTTCAAAAATAAAATGAATGAAGAAGGCATGGTTGCAAGGAATAAGGCTAGATTGGTTTGAAAAGGATACTCACAACATGATGGAATAGATTTTGAATAAACATTTTCCCCTATTGCTATATTAGAAGCAGTGAGATTTTTCCTTGCTTATGTAGCACATAAAGACTTTTAAGTATATCAGATGGATGTGAAGTCTGCATTTCTGAATGGTGATCTAGAAGAAGAAGTTTGCATTGAGAAACCTGATGGTTTTTCTTTGACAGATGATAGAGATATGGTTTGGAGACTGAACAAGGCATTGTATGATCTGAAACAAGCTCCTAGATCTTGGTATTCTCGATTAGACAGGTATTTGTTACATCTTGGTTTCAGAAAAGGTAGTGCAGATAGTAAATTGTACTTAAGAGCTAGTGAAGATGGAATCTTGATTATTGAAGTATTTGTGGATGACATTATTTTTGGAGGCAATGATGAAATGAGCAAGAAATTTTTTGAAGAAATGAAAAGTGAATTTGAAATGTCTATGATTGGTGAAATGAAGTTCTTCCTTAGTTTGCAAATTACTCAAAATGAACATGGCATTTTTATTTCTCAAATCAAGTATCTTAAGGAGTTGCTAAAGAAGTTTGGGATGAAAGATTGTAAACATGTTGGAACACCCATTTTTATTGGATGCAATCTTACTACAATTGATGAATCTCAATGTGTCTTTTAGACAAAATACAGGTCCATGATTGGAGGTTTGCAGTACTTAAATCAACCTAAACTAGATATAGATAGTGCAGTTGGAATTTTTGTGAGGTTTAAAGCTGATTCTAAGGAGACTCACCTTGTTGTAGTTACTTGAGGATATTCAGATATCTGAAAGGAACATTGGAATATGGATTATGGTATGAAAAATATGATGATTTTACACTGCATGCTTATACTAATGTATATTGGGCATGAAGTATTAAGGATAGAAAGAGCACTAATGGTCATGCATTTTTCCTTGGAAATAGGTTGGTTTCATGGTTAAGTAAGAAGCATGATTGTATATCTCAATCTACTGCTAAATTAGAATATGTAGTTGGTTCTATAAATTGTACATAGAATGTTTGGATGAAACAGATGCTAAAGGATATTGGGATAACCTGTGAAGAACCACTAGCTATACATTGTGATAATATAAGCATAGTGAATATGTCAAAGAATCTAGTTATGCATTCAAAGACTAAACATATTTTAATGAAGTATCACTTTTTGAGAGACAAGGTTGCAAAAAAGGAAGTCAAATTGGAATACATCCGTACAAAGGAGAAAATAACATATATATTCACTAAAACTTTTCCAAAAGATGTCTTTGAGTATCTCAGAGGTATGCTTGGGGTGAGAACCCATCCTTAAAAGAACTAGATGATGTAGCAATGAATCGGTCCAGTAGTTTTCAGAGCTATACTATTCACTGGAATTGATTCTTGGATCCACTCCTTGGGAGGAGTGATCTCTGGAACACTACATAACATATTTGGGTGCTCAAGCACTTGGTTTATTGCAGGCATGAAGATTTGAAAAAGATACATCTTGAACTGATAGATTGTACAATGAAGGGAAGTAATTGTGGCACCCTTTTCCATTGATGTCAAAGGGGGAGAGATTCAAGTGAAAAACCTCTACTACCTTAGGGGGAGCTTTGAAGAGGATATTGATAAAGTTGTATTGAGAAAGGTACTTTTTGGGTGGAAGGTTTTTCACATATGTTGTCATCAATGCCAAAGGGGGAGAATGTTGGACTTATTTCTATTTGAGGTTTGGACATTCATGTTTTGTCATTGATGTCAACATATGTTTCAGTTGGTTTCATCAGGAGTCTCAGATAGGCTGGTTATGACAGGAACAAGCAGGTATGAGAGGGTGGTATGAATAGTGTACAGTGTGTTATAGTTCGCGAGCTTATATTTGTGTAGAGGAAGGAGTATTTACCTTATGCCTAAGGTCGCATATTGTTATCTATTTTTTTGCATGAGTTATGATAGATTTGGTGAAGACTGGTTACAATGCAGAGACAGAGAATTATGACAGAGTTACTCTCTGTATTTTTGGGATAACTTGGATGAGAGATTGTTTTATAGTATGCAAGCTTGAGGCGTAGAAGAATACATGTTGGAGAATGTTACTTGTGATTATTGGGTCATCACACTCTTGGTGACATCAAATGTGGCGTTTGATCTTGCGAATACCTATTTATGGCTGACTACAGAGGTGTAATTTTTTTAGAGGATGACGAGCATGGATTATGGATCTTGGCACATAATTGATGAGTTATATTTGATGTTTACTTGTTTAACATGTGTATCTTTTCAAGGGTACATGTATTTATTTGTTCATTGGGGAATTCTTATGGCTGACCTAATTGCTTGTTGTAGCTTGTATAAAGGAAAGTCATTCCTTGTTGTTGTAAGGTATGGAATGGATGTTGCAAGCATGTGGATGCGAGTTATGTTGATGTAGAGAAGTGATTATATTTATGATGAACTTCATTGGATCTGTATAAGCAAAGCAGGTTTTTATTATTCATTTCAATTTTATAAGTATATCTCTATACTTCTTCTCTGGACAGTGGATCTAGAAGGTGGGTTTAACCTTCACATTTGAGCAATGTGCTTGGGTAGTGAGCCTCACTTTATTACCCCTAATAGGGTTCATCCTTTAACAGGTATTTGTACTAAATGTAATACTCAGCTCCTAAAAGGGACATTATACTCTTAGTACATTATTTGTGGGTGCTAATTCCCACCGGGTTTTTTTTTTTTCCCTTAATAGGGTTTTACTCTACAACAAATACTTGTGTTATGTTGTTGCTCTTGAAGTTTCAGATTTGCATTGAGTAATTGGTGTTTAAGTTTAAAGCTTATAGTAATTGGGCACACAAATGATTCACTCCTCCTCTCAGTTGTGCTAACACTCAACCCCCAAACATTTAGCAATTGAAAGAACTCGACAAAACATAGTAAAATAATAAAAATGAGAAAACCCTACCTCACTCCAATTGCTCAAAAATTGGAATGAAGAGAAGAAAATAGAGAATACCTCAAATGGGCTGAAAATCTCAAAGAAGATGGAGATCCACGCTATGCATCCAATGATCCTATCCTCATGACAATCCGATGAGCCAATCTCCCACAACGATAAAAACACTAAAATCTCCAAAGAGGGTTTTGGAGCAAAACTCAAATTCTCAAAATATAAAAATGAGAAGTGAAATCTAAAAACTCACTTTTTGCATCATATAAGCACTTTTTAAAAAGTGACTTATAAATTAGAATATTAAGCCACTTATTAACTAATTGGCCATTTCCCAAATTAATTAAAACAATTCCAAGCATTTGGAATTCAACTACGACAAATCAGCCGGTAAATAAATAAAATAAATCAAATCATTAAATGTCCCCAAAATATAATTAAATCAACATTCAAATTTAATATTTTTTGTGACGACTGTGGAACCCTAAATGCATAGACATGCTCACTGGCCAAATCACATAATGCATTATGAATTTGGATTTACCACAATAACCAGAGGTTTAATAATAATAACAATATTATAGATACATCACCCATATAGGGCCGACATTGGATGAGCATGAAAGGTCAAGGTCACTATCTCCTAGTGTCACTGGCGGGGATATAGGTACACACTCAAATCCTATAACTCAAGATGAATGTACTGGTACCTATTCAATAAAAAAGAGAAAATCAAGTGTAGATGCTCAACATATAAATATCCAAAGCACAAACAAACACATTCTCATATTGAAGGAGAATGAGACATCGTGTAGATCTTGTAAGCAAGTGATGCAGAGGGTTTGATACTCTAGAGCTTTTCCTCACTCCAAGATGCTTGTTAGTCTATTCCAACCATCAAATGGTTGTTCCTTGTTGAATCTTTCTTCAATTAGGATCTCCAAGAGCCTCACTACCAACTTCTCCTCCAAGGTATAGTTGGTCTTTAGAAGATTCCAGATTTCCTAGGCTTAACTAGTCCAACTAGTTCACCAAATGCCTAGTTTCTTCACTAGAACTCCTCCTAGAATGACAAACATCTACTTAGGATCTTCACACACATCTATCAAGACTCCTATAAATCTTCTTGACCCATCCTAGGTCATTTTGAACTCATCCCAATACTCCAAGACTCTTACCAATCCAATTAGTCAATATTTCACTAGGAGGCCTAATTGCCTAATTCCTAGTAGGACTATTTTCACAGTTTTAGTTCTATTACTCCAAAAACCCTCAAATGACCCCACTTAAGACCTTTAAAGATTTAAGGTATCAACCAACACTATCAAAACTCAAAACCCTGACTTCTGAAAGCACTCATAACCCTAGTTTCTTGCAGGCCCTATATTTCAGCCTATTAATTAGGCCTCTGGACCAGTCAACATAAACAATTATCAAAATGATCTCAAATATTTGATTCAACTCCTTCCACCTTTAAATCCTTTTAGGAGACTATCTAGAACATCTAGAAATGACACTAAGTCTTTCCCAAAAGGTCATGAGTGCTTGATCAAATTCCTTCTTCTCATTGTCCTGGCTCACTTGGATTCACCATTCAGCCATAGGGCTTTCTACTTGATCTAGGAGATCCACTGCAACTACAAGGAAGGAAAAAAAAAACCTATCTATAGACACTAACCCTACTTCCCCCATGGTTTTAGTCAATTCCACCAGTGGGATTCTAGGGTAGAGCCATTTCTAACTAGGTAGCACTGTGTTGTCTCTGACAGACCAGTGACCTACAAAATTATCTAACTTTACAATGAAAGAACTTGAAAACAAACTAACTACTGCATATGAAAGATAAATGAATCCACTACACTCCCATGGAGCCCGATCTCCTCTCCCAATCCGTACACACTCGTACAATAGTAGAGAAATAGTGCAAATTACAAGAATGTAGATACAATCATCCATACAGAGGTGTCAGAAATAAGTGCTACAATACAAAATATCATTAACCATTCGCAAACATAGAATCCATTCTCATATACCGAGCATGGGGTAGTTACAACCAATCTAAATACATTTTGCAATTTATTGCAAAAGTTGCTCGAGCAACTTTTTGCACTTTGTGCATTTTGACTTTCCTTGTCAAATCAATGGGTGATTTTGACTTTGATGACCCTAGATAGGATATTTAGGATCCTAAAACAACCCTCAAACCCATATTTCACTAAAATATCAAATTTTCCCATATTAGCCCAAAGTGACCCTAAATCACCTAATGAGCACTAAGGCTCTTACAAACATGAAGTTAATTTGTCATTGCATCCAACCCCTTGGAAATTATTCCAACACACACACAAACACCTAAGACAACCCTAAATCACACCAAAACATCAAATAGGGAGGTGCCCTACACCAACAAGTGACTACGATTCCATGTCACTTCATACTAGCACCAACATGCAAAATGCATAGCAGTGGTGCATTATTGCATAACAACATATAATCACATGATATAGCCTTTAAATTAAAGAATTTAAATAATCGTTTAAAACCATCTGAGCATATATATACTAAATGTAAAAGACAAATATCTACAACATAAAATAACCATAATAAAGAGTCCAATAACATCCATCAAATATAAATATAATCCCCAGTCCAAGTCTGAATACAAAATAAACTAGGCATCCTCATAAAGCATCATGTCACATTACTAGCATCATCATGAAAATATGATTAAAATATTACTAACAACATTAATCTAACATTTAAAATTAG
The DNA here is from genome assembly GCA_018584345.1 of Thuja plicata. Taxonomy (NCBI): domain Eukaryota; kingdom Viridiplantae; phylum Streptophyta; class Pinopsida; order Cupressales; family Cupressaceae; genus Thuja; species Thuja plicata. The sequence goes on along the minus strand of MU227865.1, from coordinate 490,575 downwards.
CAATGATACATGTAACTGAAATAAGGTACGGTAGTCAGCTACATCACTTAGTGCAACCACCGAATCAAATCACATGGATAATAATGGAATAACAACATCATGGTAGAATCTAATAATTCCCTATCTATATAGTATCTCAACAAGGTAAGCGGTCATAATTAGGTAATCAATGACACATATCTCAGTGAAACCATGAAATCACATCACAAGTTAAATAGGCAAATAACAATCATAACCACAACAGTAATCTCAGATTGAGCACAAGAATAAACTAAAATTGGAGCATCTCATAATGAAAACATAATACCATCACAAAGGAATAATCATTGAAACACAATGAATCATCAAAACTCAAAATAAAATTCTCAGAAGAGTTAGCATCACCAATAGTTATACAACTAGCATAAGGACATAAACAAGTTGTCGATGCAATAGCATAGATAAGATCACCCCGAAGGTACAACCTCTCATGGGTCCAATATAATTATGATATACAACATATAAAAAATCAAGGCCGCATCCACCAAAATGTTATACAAAATGAATATCAGAGAGGCACTACATCATCCCCCCCAAAGACTAGGCTTACTCTTAGAAGCCACCAAGTCAACCCCAAAAGATCACACCAAGTGTGAGATTGAAAACCAATATGAAATGCAACAATAACCATACAAATACTCCACAAGTCTGGCCAAATAAAACAAATTCCTTACAAGTCAGCCCCACAATTGCTGAAAGGATCAACACACACCTAAGAGCATCAACATTATCTCAAAGTCCATTTAAACAGAACTTAATATGCACTAGGAAAGACACATCTTGTCATGATCTCTGCCAAAAGATACATAACACAATCCACTCTACCTCATCACAAGGCATATGACAACAAAATAGTTCCCTCCATGATCACTCCAAGATCGAAGCACCAAGAACTTCCAAGTCATCAACTCAGGAACATGGGAAAAATTATCCCAAAATGTTAAAAGAGCACCATCATGCCCATCTAGAGCATTCTTAAATCCAACCAGAATCTCACTAACTCACCCAAAAATCTTAAAAGGTGAAGATTATCCACCAAAATTGCACTCTTCTAAGGGATACTACATCCAACTCAGGTGTACCATGGGATAAAAATGTACAAGGTCACCTCTCACAACCAAGAGCACTCAGAAAACAAAGGCTCATTAGTGCACCCCTTCTACTTAAAGGAACACTCAAAGCACAACTAAACAATAAGCATAGGAGAAATATAGTTTCTCCAATGCCAAGAGCTTAGCTATAGCTAGATACTAGGGTCACTTAACCCCACTAGACCACGATCTTACTTTCAAAAAGGTGGAAATGAATCCAAAAGGTGAACATCATCTTAGAGTCAAATCCATAACCAAGCTCAGGATTGTAAGATACACCCAAAACTACTGTGTCCTTCTAGCATAAAGCTAGGATTACCATACTTCCATCAATCCTTTGGCAACCCAATCTCCAACATTGAGTCTCACCAAGAGAGAATAAATTAACCAATATAATATCATATATGTAACCACATATGTATAAGGTCAGGGGAGTTTCATGACTGGGAAGGGAAACTCTCTCTATCCCCAAACTAAGCCATCCCAAGAAGAATTGGGAAAACCCACAACCCAAGTAACCGAAAGAATACTCACCGGAAACAACCAAAAAAATAAGGCGTATCAAGCTCCTCCACATCCATCCTAACAAAAAAAGCACAAGGGAAAGGTATAGTCTCAAAACATGCAACCAAGATTATCCCATAGGTGAACCAAGTCGCACCCAACCATCCAGAATAACAATGCCAAGAGGGAATACACTCAAGATCTCAAAACATAGGCATGTGAGAAAACAATAATCTTGCTAACCATACACACTAAAACCAATACAAATATTTAAGCTCAACCAAAGCCACACAAAATTTGCCTTAATAACATAAGTTAGAATATATAAAGATTCTAACTAGAGCACAAATGAAGGTAAGCCAAAAGATCTACCACTAATTTACACAAAGATAATGAAATTTCTAATCCCACAAATATGGCAAACATCTACCAGTTAGTTTTCACAATGCAGGTATTAACATCCATACACAAGAGGATTTTTTATACAGTGCATCTTTCAAATTGCATAATGATAACACACAAAAACACCATTTTACAACTCATACTTCCTTTCGTAAGCAAAACAATATTTTATCATAATTCAACTAAGAGACATTCTAACTATCATCTTTACAATTACTCAACAACACAATATAGTATGTTCTCTATGATGTTCTCCCTTGTACATAATATTAGAGGTCCGCATTGAACATGATAGAGTCACAAAACACAAGACTGGGCATCAATACCAAACATTTAGACTAGTCACCAATAAACTGAAAAGGAAAACCCAAGTGGGGGAATCGTCAATTCCAACAATAAGTTCCAAATATGCGCCAACTTCCACAATAAATCAAATGTGACAAATGCCACAATTAGATAGATCAAATTTTTTTTATGACTAATCCAAGAACAAGAATACCAAAAATTCAATGCTCACCCACACAACACGTGGAATAATCCACCAAGAAAAAATAAATCACCAATCAAGAAGCACATTTACAAACATAGTGACCAAAATCAGTCACATAAAAGGGAGTAACTGCCCAACAGTACTGAGGAAATGAACATCTCAGCAGTGTTAGAGAACATACCCACACACACCAAACATTGGATCATCTAATATCTCATCCCTATGCATCACCATGGTATTAACAAATGCATTAATATTCTTTCACAATACAATTTCCTTTACTTTCACATGCAATGCAATAATTTTATCCATGTAAGGTTCCAATCAAAAGGATGGTTTGAACACATCCTCAAACACATATGTGAAACATGAAGAAGGATCACTAGGAGGACAAAACTCAAGAGGGTAATCACAACTATGGGTGATAGAAACATGAGGCCAAACATGACTAATTGATCTTTCACAAGGGTACTCAACTTGCTCGCATCAAGGTCAATACTTAATGATGGAAAATGGAATGATTGTCCAACAACCATGTAGGTTCTTCCCACATCAGGGGTATGCATAACTAGCATCAAGGGTCACCATAATTCGCTGAAACATGGAACACCAAGGGGAACACAAGGCTATAGTCATAGTCAAACACAACACAAGGGACCTATTAAGACTGTAATTTGTTTGATTTAAGTGGTGCTCTTCCTGCCTTTTTATGCAATGTTTTAGACCTGGTTCTTAAGCCCTAATTGTAAAATTTCTAGCCCTTGGTTCATTTTTGCCAAAAAACCCTAGGTATCCCATGCTCTTTCTATTTTCATGTTACTTTTCAGTCACTTAAGTTTCTTTTCCTATGGGTTTAAGTTGTCGTTGCAGGGCCATTTCCTAGAATTCCCTATGTCGTGCGTGAGGTTATTTTTAAAATTTCCTAAGTCCTATGTCCTTGCTATGTTTTATTTATCCCAAGTATCATGCAAGTCTTTTTTGATCTAATGGCAGGCACGATTCCTTAATTGCAAGATGCGGCCAGTTTACTTTTCAAGACATTGCACCTGAGTGCCATGTGTCTTTCCTGAGATTGTGAGGTCACATTTTTCAAATCTTTCAACAGGATTTTGCACCGCCAGATATGTTTTCATCAGATAGTGTGCGTGTTTGCGGGATCAAGACTTGTAGGGAGGTTATTCTTCATGACATTGCGCCTATGTGACACATGTAAAGTGATCGGGATATAAGGAGGATAAGGATCAAGCTGATCAATTTAGATCTAATGGTGGGCGTAATCCCTTAAATTAAAGTTGCACAATGATTATTCAGTGCAAGATCGTGCCATATTTTCAGGTGTCAATCTGAGATCATGGGGCCCGCTTCTTCTTAGCTAGTAGTAGGGATAAAGAACAGTCATATCAGTTTTGATCATGTGGTTGGTATGATTCCTTTCTCTTAAGTTGCTCGTTGGTTATTCTTTGCGGAATCATGCTTGGGTGACATGTGTCTATTTTGATCAAAAGGTCAAATGAGACCGAGATGCTACAAGGAACTGCTAGGTGTCTTGTGCTTGCGAGTGTTTTTAATGAAGATCGGTGACCATGTTTTAAATTTATCCCACAGGGTTAATATGGGCCATTGATAATGTTTTCACACCACAGTGACTGTTGGAGCAGTATAATTTGAATTTTCAAACCTGCGTAGAGGGTTTTCTAGAAATGGCAGCTCATTCCAGGTTGCAGAGAAGTATATGGATCAACCTGATCTTATGGGTTACATTTATGTGGTCGTAGGGTGCCAGAGAGAGATTTTCTATGACTGGGGCTTCATATATGTTTGTTGGTGGTGACTTAGGTTTTTGATCATATTTTATGTAACCCTAGTCACCTCCATGTCTATTCTACATTAATGTTGGTTGGGTTTCTGACTTGTGGTGGTTGTGTTTTAGGGTTCTTTTTTCCCTAAGGTGGTCCAAACTTGTGGTGTCTAAGGAGTATAATTAGGGTTTTTTAGGTCTTTTGTATGATGGGTTTTTTATGCCATAGAAGGCTTGTAAGCTCTGCATATTCAGATTAAGACTGTTAGTGGTTTCCTTGGCTTTGATTTTATATGTAGTTGATGCTTTGATATCAATATATGTTTGTAATTCTATGTCATATGTTTGATCTTATTGAATAGTTGTCTTTGTTCTAACTTTTATACTCATTTGGATTGGTTTTTAAGGACATCTGAATCCATCACTTTGTAGGGCAGAGTGTCTAACTGGTTTAGGGTTTATTTCAAGGAGAATTAAAATCCTTAAGGTATTTTTAGTGAGTAAAGGGTTGTAATGAATTGGATGATTATATTTTCTTCTAAGAGTGTGAATTAAGTATGTAAGGCATACTCAAATTCACAGGTCATTGTAGGTTTTACATTTGACGTATCTTGTTATTAAAGGTCTTTTCATTTAAAGCGACTACATACCCATTAGATAGGGAACTTTTCTGGTATGTTAGAATGTGTGGTTCTCATCAAATATTTATAAAATATGTTACTATTTACATGTTTTATGTTGCATCTAATATGCCTGCCAGTTTATGATACTATTGAATATTGAAGGCAGAAGATAGGTAGTGCCCACCTGAGTATGTGGAGCTCAAAGTGTAGAAGGGTCAAGAACCTTGTTGAATGTTGTTTCTTCTCCTTGTTGAATCAATGTTTGGGCCTATAGAGGAATATACCTAAGCCACAGGTATACAAAGGGATCAACAAGAAAAAGAACCAACAGAATTGGCGACTCTGCTAGGGATAACGAACAGAAAGGTCTTGTAGACTTATCAGAGAAACTCTAGTATAAATAAATAAAATCAAACTTTTAGATAGGGGTGTGTTGTGAGTTTTCTGGTTTTGAAGAATGTCAAAGTTGGGAAAGAGATCTCAGCTAATGAAAATTTGTCCTCTAAAAATAGGTGGCGACTCTACCAAGAATTTTAGAAGGTGATTTGAAGGTGACTACACATTAGTAGTTTTTGCAGATACTAAAACATATCTATGTATCTCATTTTTAGGTTATAAAATGTTCCCTTATTAAGTGATTTAAGCACTAAGAAAAGGAACAAGGTGTGGATAAAGGTTTGTATGCTTCAAGATTATAATAGCATTTTGAAAAATCAAGTAGAAGTATGTTAATTTTCTTCATGATTGCATAAGTTAGATAGAGGATTATGGATCTAGATGTGGTTCCTAGATTTGTAAATTATAGAGCACATCTTGAAGAAATTGATAAGGATATTGTATTGTTCAATCAGAGCATCCAAGAGAAAGTCGTATTATTTTTAAGAAGAAAGGTAGGAGAGAGGGAGGAAGAATCAAAATATTTGTTTTATGAAATTTTTTGTGATGCATATGATGAGCTTCCAATGGGTGTTGAATTTTAAGGAATACCATGTATTCATTTATTTCTAAAAATTTGCATGTCTGAATCAATCAATTGGCCTACATCCTTGAGGGAAGAAGGTATTGAGTATGTCAGGAATTGGATAAACAATATTGAAGATTCTAAATCCAAGGTTGCACATAATGTTGAGTTAGATAATGCAAAAGATGGGTGTGAATTAAGAAACAAAGATAAATATCAAGATTCTTATGACCCTGCTAATCACACTAACCATGTACTTGATTCAAAACAGAATGTGAATAAAGAGGACTTGTCTCAAACAGTTGTTATTCCTCATGTTAATGATGAAGAGGTTCGTAAGAAATATTGTAATGTTGTTGATACAGAAAGGGAAATAATTTTAGACTTTATACCATGTGAGGAACATTTAAAAGGTTATGCATCTGATGACAATGATACTAGTGTGCAAATTTCTGATGGCATTGATTCAGTCTCACCTGAATCAGTTTTTTGTAGTGACTCTGCTAAAGAGGAGGATAAATATCATGACATGTAATTTTCATGTCTTGAAGATGATAGTGTTGAACACTGTTCTTGTTCAAATGTTGATATGTCTTCTCTTGCAGAAGGTGGATCTGATAATATTGATACCAGCTATATGGCAGAATATGAGTGCTTTACCTTTCAGCTGGATGGTGGTTTTCCAAGATGTGGCATTGAGTTAGAAAAGGATGAATGTTGCACCCAGTCTGATTTCATTGTACTTAATGCATGAAACATTAATATGCTACATGATCTGCATTTTCATTCTTTGTTTGATTGCCATATGGGATCTACTGATGAGTATGGTGATTTATTTTGTATGGTGAGTTAATGGAAAGTGTCAGTAGGCCAGGTCAGGTAGATGAAAGTGATTTTTTTAGCTTGTTTCTAGTGCAGAGAGTAGAGAGTTTTTTTTTTTACAGAGGAAAGATGAATTGAAATTTTATTGATGGAAGAGGCACCATCAAGCCTATTTTGATTCCTTCAAATCATGAAAGTAAAGGGGAAGAGATAATGTGATTCTACTAAAAGGGTGAATATTTGCATATATTCTTGGTTTTTTATTTTTAGGGTTTTGGTGTAAGCTTTGGTCTGCATCCCAGAGTGTTGGTTTTCTAGTGTTGGACTTGCGTTCCACCTTCCTTAGTCAGAGCCATTGTTAGGAATGTAATTTTTTTTATTTAAGTGGTGTTCTTCCTGTCTTTTTTTCGCAATGTTTTAGACCTGGTTCTTAAGACCTAATTGCAAAATTTATAGCCCTTGGTTCATTTTTTCCAAAAATACCTAAGTATCACGTGCTCTTTCTATTTTCATGTTACTTTTTGGCCACTTAAGTATTTTTTCCCATGGGTTTAAGTTATCGTCACGGGGCCATTTCCTAGAATTTTCTATGTCGTGTGTGGGGTTGTTTTTTAAATTGTCCTAAGTCATGTCATTGCTATGTTTTATTTATCCCAAGTGTCATGCAAGTCTTTTTTGATCTAGCGCCAGGCGCGATCCCTTAATCGCAAGATGCGGCCAATTTACTTTTCAAGACATTGCACCTAAGTGCCATGTGTCATTCCTGAGATCACGAGGTCAACATTTTTCAAATATTTTGATAAGATTTTGCACCATCAGATCTTTTTCATCATACGGTGTGCATGTTTGCAGGATCAAGACTTGTAGGAAGTTTATTCTTCATGAAATTGCACCTATGCAACACATGTAAAGTGACCAAGATATAAGGAATATAAGGATTGATCCAATCAGTTTAGATCTAACGGTGGATGAAATCCCTTGAATTGAATTTTCATGATGATTATTCAGCGTAGGATCATGCCATATTGCCAGGTGTCAATCTGAGATCATGGGGCCTGCTTCTTCTTAGCTAGCAGTAGGGATAAAGGATGGTCATATCAGTTTTGATCATGTGGTTGGTGTGATTCCTTTCTCTTAAGTTTCTCATTGGTTATTCTTTGTGAAATCATGCTTGGGTGAGACGTGTCTATTCTGATCAAAAGGTCAAATGAGATCGAGATGCTATGAAGAACTGCCAGGTGTCTTGTGCTCACATGTGTTTTTTAATAAAGATTGAAAACTGTGTTTTAAATTTATCCTGCAGGGTTAATCTGGGCTGTTGATAATGTTTTCATGCCACAATGACCATTGGACCCAATATAATTTGATAATTTGAATTTTCAAACCTGCATAGAGGGTTTTCTAGCAATGGCATCTCGTTCTAGGTTGCAGAGAAGTAGATGGATCAACCTGATCTTCTAGGTTGCATTTATGTGGCCATAGGCTACTGAAGAGATAGATTTTCTGTGACTGGGGCTTCATAAAATTTTTTTGGTGGTGACTTAGGTTTTCGATCATATTTCTTGTAACCCTAGTCGTCTCCCTATCTATTCTTCATTAATGTTGGCTGGGTTCCTGAGTTGTGCTAGTTGTATTTTAGGGTTCTTTTTGCCCTAAGGGGGTCCAAACTTGTGGTGTCTAAGGAGTATAATTAGGGTTTTTTAGGTTTTTTGTATGATGGGATTTTTATGCCACAAAAGGGTTGTACGCTCTGCATATTCTAATTAAGACTATTAGTGGTTTCCTTGGCTCTAATTTTATATGTAAATGATGCTTTGATATCAATATATATCTATAATTTCCTATCATATGTTTGATCTTATTGAATAGTTGTCTTTGTTCAAGCTTTTGTACTCATTTGGATTGGTTGTTAAGGACATCTCAGTCCATCACTTTGTAAGGCAAAGTGTCTAACTGGTTTAGGGTATCTTTCAAGGAGAGAATTAAAATCCTTAAGGTAGTTTTAGTGAGTAAAGGGTTGTAATGAATTGGATGATTATATTTGCTTCTAAGAGTGCGAATTAAGTATGTAATGCATACTCAAATTAATAGGTCATCACAGTTTTTACATTTGATGTATCTTGTTATTAAAGATCTTTTCATTTAAAGTGACTCTATACCCATTGGATAGGGCACTCGTCTGGTATGTTAGAATGTGTGGTTCTCATCAGCGTAACTTTTAGTGGAAAATATTCACCTTTTGGAAAACTCTGGGCAATACCTTTTATGGAATTGGTGAATCACACATGTTATACGTTACCCAAATCACCCAATCTTGACACTTTACCAGTTAAATATTCATTGGAATAGCCAACAAGATTTTCTGTTTGACAAGGTTGACCAATCTATTTGCCTTTAACCAATGTGACGTGGTTATTTTAACGGTCTCTTATTCGCCAAGGGTATTAATTATGAATTGCATACAAAATATAAAATAGCCAACCTGTTAATTAATTGTTTTATAGATCATGATCTATTTCGTCAACTGTTAATTATTTGTTATATTGACCACGGACTGTTTTGCCAACTGTTAATTATTTGTTATATATGACCACAGGTTATTTTGCCAACCATTAATTATTTATTATATTGAATATGACCTATTTTTCCAACCATTAATTGATTTTTATATTTACCACGACCATAATTCACCCATTGTTTGTTAATTCCTACATTTAGATCGGCCAATTTTCGCCAAAATCCCAGGAATTGAAAAAATAGAAATTTGAATCATGCATTGATATAAATTAATATGAAATTTGTTAGTCTTGACTCTTATATTTTTCGTGTCACCTTACAAAAATTTGGAGGGCTAGATTTGCAAATAGCAATCTTGCAACAGTTTACAGAGGATTCACTTTCAGCATTTTAGAGAATCATAATTCAGAGGAAGCTGGACCAGGCCACAAGGTAAGAAATTATTTGTTCAGTGTTCACATTTCACAGTATTGCTATTAAATTCCTAGTGACTAGTGAGAGGTCAAGATGTCAGATAAGGGTGACTATCCTGAGTATCATTAGGCTGCTGAAGGGATTGAGATGTCAGGGGAGGTTGAACTTAAGACTCGGACTTGTCACTGTGCTCAAGGAAGTGAAGGGATTGGAAAGCTAGACAAGGGTAAGAATCCTGATCATCAGGGTAGTGAAGGGCAGGGTAAGACTCCTTAGGGAAGTGAAGGGTCTGGGAGGCCATCGAAGTGCCCAAAACTTAAAGATACTACCATAAAAGCTTTCTTTGGAGTTGGCAATGTTTCAGCTCCATCAACTTCTGCAATTGCAAGTGCAAAATCCATTCATAGTATCTCACCAGTACCACTACCACAAGATGGGGTTGTCATTGAGTTAAATGAAAATCAAAATACATCAAATGAGGATAACAATGGTGGCATGACATAAGATGTTATAAGGGATACACAAAACTAGTTGGATGAAAATGCTAGCAATGAAGATAATAATGATGTTGGTAAGAAGAAAAGAAAAAGGGTAGTAAAAATGGGGCGGGAGTGGGAAATGAGAAGAAATTTTAAGGTTGATTGGGTAGAAAAGTACTGGTTCATTGAACTAGTCCTAAACAATGATGAACAACCAACATAATGCAGGTGTAAGATTTGTACCTGGAAAAATAAAAGAGAGAAGAAGTTGCAGCTAAAGCTTGACACTATAGAAAAGAATATTGGTAAGCTTTATGAAAAATAGATCAGAGATGGACAAGAAATATCAGTAGTGAGATGGAAATCAAAGGAAGAATGTCTTCATGTTGAGTATGCCATAGAATATGAAGAGCATACCAAGAGAATGACAAAATTGCTAGTAGTGAAAATCCAATCAAGGCTAGGTTTAAACATGCAGCCAATGAAGCAAACCTGGCAAAGACCGTTCAGATGAGTATTGTTTTTCATATTATATCCAGAGGGCATCCTATGAGAGACTTATCAGAATATGGTAATTTATTATCCTTTTTGAGAGTTCCTCACTATCCTATGTCACATTGGTCAACAAATGTTAGATGGGAAATGGCAAACTATCTTTCTGAGGTGGAAAAGAAAAATTTACAAGAGAAAGTAAAACAGTCTAGATTCATTTCATTATCCATAGATGAAATTAATGCAGTAGATAACACTACTTGGGTCTATATGCATGTTTATATAGTAAAAGAACATGTCTACCAAGCTCATCTACTGTGTGTTCATAAAATGAGGGGCAATTCAACAACATAAAACTTATATTTTGAAGTGAAGAATGCTTTGAATGAAGTTGCTGGTATGGATGATTTGACAATTGGCAAGAAGCTAGTGTGTGTTGGAGATGATGGAACTGCAGTAATGCAAGGCCAAAGGAATGGTCTTTGTGCAAGATTGCAACTACTATTTCACCTTACATGCTTGGCATACATTGCATGGCCCATCGAATTAATTTAGCATATAAAATTGTAAGCAATTTTCCTAAAGTGTCAAAAGTTGAAGATCTAGTTCATGAGCTACACTCTTACTTCTACAGAAGTCCAAAATGTTTTGCAGAATTTAAGATTTTTTTAGAGGGAGAAACACCGGGAAACAATATTCTCAAGGATGTTGAGACTAGATGGATCTCTTTGCATGGACCAATAGAAAGAGTTCTAATAGAATATCAATCCTTGATCGGACTAATATATGAGCAACGCCTCATAGTAGACAAAGCTCCTGATTTGTTACATAAGTTAAGTGATATAGAGACTCTGTTAATTTTAGCCAATCTTCTCCCCATGCTAGATTTAATGAAAAAACTTGTTAAGAAAGCCCAAGACAAAACTATATATATCCATGAGTATAGAAGTTTACGTAAAATGACATGCATTGCCCTGGATTGTCTATACTTAGATATGACAACAATTCAAAGCCCTTTTTTTAAGGTGGCTAAAAATTATAGATTTGAATCATGCTGAGAATGTTTTACAATTTAATGCAAAAACTAATTTATGTGTGTTTGTGAAAGGATATGAAATACCAATGCACCAATCTAAGACGGGAAAAAGGCAGACTACTTCCAGTTAAAAGGGCTGAATTTGACAGGATTTTTAAATCTGTTAGTGATAATTTGAAGTCAATTTCCTACCAACTTTCAAGTGAGATTCATGAAAGATTCTCTCAAGAAGAAATTCTTGAAGCCATGGGTTGTGTGTTTCCTCAATTTTGGAAGAACTTCGGAGATAAACAAAATGATGCACAAATCTTTCATAAAAATATTAATGAATTGATCAGAGAGTTTTCAAAACATGCAGATTGCAATGGACAACCAATTGAAGGAATTTTAGATTCATCTAATCTTAAAAAACAATGTAGACAATTTGCATCATGTATGAAATTGCAGATTAAAAACTTGGAGAATCCATTTGAACCTGGTGCAATAACCAGGCTTTGGAAAAGGATAGAGAAGAGTGAAGTATTGTGTGATTCAATATCATAATATTTCAAACTTGCTGATTTATGTCAAACAATTATATTGGGGTCGGTGGAAGATGAAAGAGTTTTCAGTGCATTGGGGTTTTTGAAATCAAAGATCATAAACAAACTAGACAGAACTTTGTAAACTTGCTTGAGGTTGTTTGTAACAAAGTACAATGTTAGAGACTTTCCTTATGATAGGGCATTGACAATTTGGAATTCCATGCATGAAAGATGAGGGCTTTTGAACACTTCAAAACCTGGTGGTACTGGTGCTACTGCTAGTTCTGAGACAAACGATGGATCTTCCCAGACTCAGAATGAAGATGAAGAATTTTTTGATTTTGAATACCCAACTCAGAATGAAGAAAAAGTTCTTTCTACTAGTCAATTTTAGGAGCTGGATTCCATGTGGGATATAGAAACTGTAGACTACTCACTGAGTGAGTGAAGTGATTTAGAAATTAGAATTAGCATTCAAATTTTGGTTAATACTTAATAGGTATTTATACACTGTATACTTATTACCTTTTAGTTATTACTATACTTGTTGGACTTGAATATTGACAATTTAAAATTGACTCATATTACAAGTAATTACTAATAAGTATTGTTCATGATTTTTGTAATTTTAATTTATATTTTTGTAATTTGAATTCATGATTTTTGTAATGTATAATGTGTTGGTTGTTTTTTATGCTGTGACATTAAGACAACAACCTCTTCTTCTTCTATGCAATTTTAGGAAGTAGCCAACTCCAAATATTACTTCACATCAAGAAAAGGACCAATTGACAAACACTCTGATAATGTTTCTACACTTTAGGTCTTACTTCATATCAATATGAATCTTTGAATGATCAAAACTCTAAAAAAATACACATACACAGATAAATTCTATGCTAATGAATTAGAAAACTCATAACTCACAAGATAAGATGACACATGAGAGATTGGAACCAGGATCTTTGTATTAAGTTACAAGTATAGAAAATCACATCCAGCATAGTAGCATACAAGTAACAAAATGTATTCATAAATAACCTCTTCAATAATTTTCAAGAGATCTTTTAACTCTATTTATATTTATCACACTTAACTAGTACAATGTCTGCTTAATAAGCTTACAATACAAAATTTTCCAGCCCTTTCCAATGATCTTGTTAATCCTCTTATAGAGAAGGATTGCAACAAGCTTCGAATCAATTTTTTGGAATTCTTTGTCTTCTGACCACCTGGCCTCTTTAATTTCTTTGTTTCTGTTAAGAAGCTGCCATATAAAATTGTTGTTGTCACTCAAAAATGGAAAACCACCGATCAGTTAACTCTCTTCATTCTTTTCCTCCAGGGCACCTGCTGCAAACTTGTCTTTCCATGAAGTAAACACCTCATCACTAGGCCATGCAAAATTGAGGATCTTCGTTATGTTACCATTTATCCTCTCCCAATTTCTCTTTTCTCGCTCAATTTCTTCCCTCCAAAAATTAAAGAATGCTCTAGCTTCTTGAATAGTGTCAATTGTTTCTAAAAATACTACTTTACTATCCATATTTACTATGCTATTTATCCTTATAGCCATCTCATCACCAACTTCTTCCCTCCATAGTGGCCCTCTCTTCAAATGGCCATTCTTTTTAAATATGGCTGGGAATATTTCAAAATGTAAATGGGAGTATTCTTTTCTTAGGGCTTGTACCTTCCTGATTATTACACTCCTCTCAATGTCTAGATTGATAAAATCTTTCAGAAATTTATAGATAGAGGTTAGGACAATATCCACACCATCATTCCTTTTTTGCTCACCAGAAAATGACTTTAGCTCGCCCTTTCTATCCTTCCATTGTTTCATGAGGGCATCCACCTGGACCTGATCTTTATCATAAGAATTTATTATACCTCTTAAATTCTTTCCCTGAGAATAAATAGTTGTCATATCTAATCTATCAACAAAGGCATGACAGTGGTCCTTAACTTATCCTCATATAACTATTTTACAAAATTTTGTCCCTCTCTAAACTTGGTGCTTTCTTCATCCCATCTTTTTCTGGCCTTCTCTAAGCTTGTCCTTTCTGCTAGCAGTTTATTCTTTTCATATTGTAATTCTACTTCTGAGCTGAAGCCCGTAGGAGAGGGAGAAGGAGGAAACTCTATTATTGGGCTAGAGGAAGAATGTTGATATGCCTCTGCTGCTATCATTCTTTGAGGTGAAGCTTGGACTGGCAATTGACCCCTTAGCTGGGCTATGATTTTGTCCTTCTCCAAATTTGACAATTTCTGTTCATTGTACCCCTTCAAAACTGTGCTAAATCTCTCCTATAGGGTTTTATTTTCATCCTCTAACTTTTGGGCTACTTTCACCCCAAATTTTGCTGATTCTAGAGTGACGTTTGCTGCTTCCACAACCCCTGTATCAACAACTCTCTTAACCAGCAGATATCCTGAATGCTCAGCTTGGTTTTCTTTAAATCAATCAGATTTCCACAATCCATAAGAATTTACAATTTGATTTCTGGATTTGATTGTGTGTAGTTTTTAGCATCAACGTTTCGGATCACACTCCGTGATCCATCATCAGGATGAGAGCAA
>MU227865.1:456958-471362 GCA_018584345.1 Thuja plicata | reverse complement strand
CTGAGAAAGAAAATGAAGAACTTAAACTAAAATTTGATGGCTCACAAATGCTTATCAAGAAACTAAGGAAAGAACTAAAAGATTGCTCCACCAATGATTTGAAACTGAATGAAGAGAACATGTCTCTTAAAGATAAGATAGAAGAATTGAATGATCAGTAAACTGATAGCTTAACAATAATTGAAGAGAAGAACAAAGAAAACAAACAGTTGGATGAAGAACTCATGCAAGCCAATATGAAAATATTGGAATTGGAAAATATCAAAAACAAAATAGAATCTGAATTATCAAGAGCAAAAGACAAGATTGATAAACTACACACAAGCTCTGATCTGATTCAATCAAGCTCTATGCACAAAAGATAAAAGGTGATACCACTGGTATGGGATATAGTTTAGCTCAAATTGAGATCAACTCATTACAAGAAAGAAAGAAAGCTCAAACAAAATCTTCAGAAGAAAAGAAAACTGAAATTCATGAAGAGACTAAAGCAAAATCACCAAAAGATAAGCACAAAGTAGTCAACCATACTTGCTATGCCTGTAACAAGCTTGGAAACTTGGGAAGAGATTGTAATAATGTAAGACCCTTCAATGGCTACTATTACTCCTATAATATGCTTGGTCATAGGGCTATTCATTGCAGAACAAATCAAAGAAATCAGCCACAACTGAACCAAAGGAATCAAACTCAATTCAATTAGAGAAATCAACCTCAAAGAAACTTGCAGAACATTACATGTCAGATATGGAACTACAATGGACACACAGCCAAGAAATGCAACATGATGAACAACAACATCAGACCTCCTATAATTTGTAACTCATGTGGAAAAGCTAGACATATCTCAAGGTTTTGCAGATCAAGGACAAAAGGACAAGAGAATCCCAAGAAGTCTTTGTTTGAAGAATCAAGAGAAGTCAAGTTTGTGGAAGCTAAAGCTAACTGAGATAAAATATGGGTTGAAGTAAAGAATGATAATGAAGAGAACAAGGTAGCAAATGCATCCTCAGTGGATGCACCTTCTACGTCTGAATAGTTGGCCCTCATGGTCTTAGGGGGAGCTATTCTAGCTCTGAACCCTTGCGTGGCTGATATAATCACCTTTGAGTATGCACCTATGGATTCATGCATGTAATCACAAATTAAGATTGTATGCATTCATGCATTGCCTTTAATTCATTTAGAACAAAGTTTGAAATTCTCTCTGTAAACTGCTTTACGACAACAAGCATTAAATGCAATTGATCTTTGTATAAATTGGCAAAAGATCTTAAAAACCTCACTTTGCATTTGAGATTGAAGCATTCAGAAAGCAGTTAAGCATCAAGCATCAAAGCACTACATCTTGAAGGATTAGTTGGTTTGTGAATGGATTACATTTGGAATGGAACCCTAACAGTCGCGTCATTTTAGAATCCTTGTGAAACCCTACTTAACCTAGTTGTAAGTAAGTATGACAACCCCTATTGTATTCGACATTGCTGAGAGGAAGAGATTTGTCTTTAAGAAGCATCCATTCAAGTCCATACTCGATGATGTCGAAGGAGCATTATCTAGGACTTTTCTTGGAGTTGCACATGTAGAAGACATCCGCGCATATGTTTATTGCAAGAAGGAAATAGTTGGAGACAACAACATTGCATCTTTCATGGGTTCTATGATGAAACCAGACTATACATTCAAGGATGAATACGTGCATCTTACTGATAACCCTATCTTTGAGTATTCCAATGCGCATGAGTTTTATGAGCCAGAATGGGTGAAGATATTACTAAGCAGGATACATGATGATCTATACTAGATAGGTGAGGTTCTTGTCTACATCACTATAGATCTAATTCATGAGATGACTGGACTCCCTAAAATTGGACCAGTTCTTCCAACTGGTAAAGATGTTAAGAAACAAGTTGAACATGCATTCTTATCCAGGAGTGATAGGCATGGTATGATAGTTGATCCCATCAAGGAAGATGACATAAAGCTAGTCACCATGATACTAGGTTATAAATTTCAGCATGCAAGCAGATTAAACAGTGTATTTACAGCTACTGTCTTAGCAGGAATAAAAATAGTGAATGATAGTACTCAGTACAACCTATGTTGGATATTTCATGCTCAATTGATTGACAACATCCAAGCTATTAAGCATGCCAAGAGAAAGATATTAAGGTTTGGCTCACTGATCATATATCTTTACTTCCACATAGTAGGAAAGGTTGCAAATCTCTACCTAGACAAAAACAAACCCACTATGTCACAGATTTCACTAAAAGCCACATCAGAGAGTAGTGTGAAGGATTCTATGGACATGGAAATCAAGACATTCAGGATCAAGATACAGAAGAGGTTCAGGATAACTGAGAAAATAGTTGAGAAGTACAAAGTCACCATATGCTTCATGGTGGAGACTGATTGTACTTGCATGGAGGCAGTTGAGCCTAGGACAAAATGGATTCACCCTCTTGGTTATGAAGTCGAAGAACATGTTTTGGAAGGTTATGCACAAGTCCTCTTATCTACGCCTAAGGATCCCAATGAACCTAGTGTTGAGACTAAAAAAAGCGGTAAGGGTTTTTGAAGTACCATGTTGGAATTTTGCATTTTGACCCCTATAAGTGCTTTTTGAGCTTATTTTCCTAGATGGGATTCTGAGGTCTACCATGCATGTCAAGTACTCATTACTCTTGTTTAGGCATTTGAAGACATCCCAGTTTGTTAATTTCAAGTTTTGAGTTATTTCATGATGTCTTGTTTTGAGCACTTGTCAAAATATGCATTTGTGCCTGTGTCAATCTGTTGTAATAGGCCTAGTTTGCCTTTGAATATCTTGCACCTTGAAATGTTTCATGACCCGCCACTTTGGGGATGTTTAGTATGCATATAAAAGAACTTATATTTCAAATCCCAAGTCATTTTGATATGTTTTGACTAGGTTTCAAACCCCTCAAAGTTGGTAGTTTATTTTTGTCATGCATTGTGTAATTGATCAGAATTCTGAGTACCCCTGTTTGACCAACTGTAACTTTTGACCTTATCAATTAATTTAAAAAATTCCTTTTTTAATCCATTATAGAGGTCAAATACTTCTTAATCCTTCATCTTCAGGTCACGACAAGTCCAGTTGGTGAGTTTGCTAAGCCCATTCCATTTGCAGTTTCTATCAGTGTGCCAAACTATCAAATGCAGATTTCTGAGTGACCTACTTTGAGGTCTTACAATTTCACACCCAGTTGAGTGAAATGGATAATTGAAAGTTCCCCTATATTCTAGGAATGGAAATGTGCTATCCTGATGATTTTTAGGTCATGATGAATCTGTTTGCCCATTTTGCCAATCTGATTCCGTTTGCAGTTTCTAACAATTTGATGCAGATCAGTTGCACAGTTTGGTCAGAGGCCCTGTTTGTGAGGTTATATCTTGAATAATATGATTGGTCACATTAGGAAAATGATTTCCCTAAATTATAGACCAAATTTTCTTCAAGTTTTCAAGGTTTCAGATCCTAAGGATTTTGTTTGCACACTTTCCAAGTTTCTTTCCATTTGCAGAAATTGGTATTCCTCATGTTTTCTATTTTCTACATCTTCAAGTGGCTACTTTCAAGGGGATGCTAAATGTGTCTGGATAATTTTCAAGATTTTCCCTTCTAGATCCATATTCTCCATATCACATACTCCCAGTATCTAGAAGCTTGGATCTTTAGGAAGTCGTTTGACTTGTTTTCAAAACCGAAATCAAATGCAGTTCATTGCTCTTGGACATGGTAATATGCAGAATTGTTGTAAAGAGGTGACTTGGGTGATTAAAATATTTGGACTTGTTAGGTTTCATCATCTATCACTTTACAGTATGGAAGAATTCTAAACATGGAACATGTGTGGCTAGCGCCATGCTCTGGTTACTTGTTTTTGTCAGTTTTTAAGGCCAGCCCCAAAGGCTAGTTGCCATTAATGAAATCAGTTTTGCAGAGGTATAAAAGTTGTCTTTATTGGCCGCCATCTTAATACTTCTTGATCAGATGGAAAAATGGACTATGTTTGGGAAAATTGAAGATGAATATAGTTTCATGATTGATAACTTGGAAAAACTCACATTGTTTCTTTGGTGAAACTTCTTTCAGTATCACTCAGAGAGGATAAAGGGCTTCTATTTTGGGTATTATCAGCAATTTCCCAGAACCTTGATTCAATTTACAATTCCTTTAGATAAAAGACTACAACATCTAACTGTGGAGCATGATGCAATACCATTACTTGTGTAATTACTTATTTGTGGGCCTCTGATTGCCAAGTCTAGAGCATCAACCTCACTAGCACAACTTTCTCAAAATTCACTATCATTGACTACTCCAGTGTCCAAGAAGCATAGTTGACTCTATATTTCTCCATCTTCAGGTCAAGACATATGGAACATTTCAAGAAAATGAATTCGGCATAGAGGGGAAATACGAATAAAATTTGGTTTTACATCTTAAGAATAAAATTTGGTTTTACATCTTAACATGTAAACACCTCCATGGTTGCGCGTGGGGAAGGAAAAGTTTGAATATGTCAAAACGATTTGTTTTGAATGCAGATTGGAGGATTGCACAGAAGTGAAGAGCTTGAAAACACATTTCAAAACCATAGAAAATGCAATTTGCAAGTGGGCTACGCATTGCATAGCAAAGAATTTGGTGGGGATATTGCCAATGCAAGTGGCAGGTAAAGAGTTCCCAGGCTGCGTGAGTTAGGAGTTTGGGAGCTTCTTAGAACTTGGAGGATAGAGCTCAAATGCAAATCACAGGTGTAAAGCAGATTTGACAACCTTCGCCAGCATCCTCCCTGCCTTTTGTCGACAGCTTCCCTGCAAATGCAAAACCTCAAAGATATGCCAAGACATATGAATTGATTGCAGTATATGCTCAAAACACATTTGTTGATAAGGCTTTAGAAATTTTCAAGCAATGCAATCCATATGTGTAAATCCATTCTCTACACAGGGTATGTAAAGGGCAACGCATGGAGGACAGAGCTCAAATAGCAACTGGCAGGTGTAAAGCCAAATTCAACAACCTTGCCAGCGTCCTCCCAGCCCGTGCCAAAATGGAAGCTTTAGAACAAGGCATGTTCATTGTTTAAAGCTTGCACAAAATACTGAAGAGACCAGCCAGTGCAACACAACAAACATGGAAGAGGATGGCATTAAGGAAGTGAAATGTTAGTAAAAATAAGCCTGCACATTATATTGAGAATGGAAATTCAGCGTAGACATGGTGACATGGATAGCTGCGCAGGGGTCATAGGGTGAAGGACCATGTAAGGAGTATGATGAAAGAAGGCCCATATTGATTCAACATCAGAGACCCTACTCTATTTTCAAACAAGCAAGCGCGTGACAAATAGGAGTTAGAGTTTTATAAGCAACTGTGAGGAGGCATTATCCCACATTAGATGGGAAACATAAATATCTATGTTTAAATACCATAGCACTTTATGTATGATTTCAAGTAAAGCCAAGACCACTTGGAAAATGCAGGCTAGAGGGCTAGGTGTGTGGTGGGGCCCGCATTATTTTTAATGCAAAACACATAAAGCTTTAAAAAACTCTCAAAAACATTATCCCACATGTATCCCTCATTAGGATTTTGAAGAGTTTATAACCAAAACCACTCAATATGTAATTTGAAGAAGAAAGAGGAGACTATGGGTGCGCGTAGGAGCCAGCGGCTTGCCTCAAAAACTGTACCTAAGGAGAAGACGCTCAAATTTTGGCAGGACCCGTAGTGATGATGTGACAGATGACTGGGCATAAGAGGCTGCATGTTTGGGCATGAATCTCGAGGTGGCCAAAATTGACAGATGGCTTAGTGGCTTAATGAGAAAGTTGCAAGGAAGATAAGCTTAAGCCATTAAGCCATTGGTCCATGTGGCACAAATGACACATGGCGCCCAGTGGATCTGCAGGCTAATCAGAGGCTGCCACATGTCACTTTCTGGAAAAGGGTTTTAAAATGGTATTAAAAAGCTATTGAATACGTGCAATATAAAATGAGATTGAAGCATTAAAATGAAATATTATTCAATAGTCAAACTATTGAATTAATGCATAATTTCAAATATTTCAAAGTAATCCAAATTTCAAAACTGAATATGCATAGGAAATGGAGTTTGTTAGGGATGATTCAGAGGGCAAATTTTGTCCAAACTATGGAGTATTATGTGTTGCCGGAAAGGTCTCAGAAAGGAGATCATGATTTTGTAGACCAATTGAGGGAAAATCAAATCAGATTTTCACATTTTTAGTTTGAGCAGTTGCAGATATTTTTTGGGGAAAGACAGGTGTCAGTGACTGGGTTGTTTTTCCTTTCTCCTATATCTGGTTTTTTCCTCCATTGTAATTGAGGATGTTGAATTTTACACTATTGGGCAGTATTCAGGCTCTTGAGTCTTATTTTCTGTGTCTCTTTGTTTTGCAAATGTGTATATCCAGATGAATTTTAATGAAGGATGAAGGAAATCCCTGTTCAAAACTTGTCTGATATCTTTATATGTTTGACTTTGATTCTTATGTATTGATTTGTAAGGCACTTTAATACATTAGCTATAAGGTAGCTGTGAGATTGTTTCCGAGTCTCTTTCAAGGAGAGAGTAATTCTTAGGGGCAAAATCTAAGAGTTGAATGTCTGTATATGAATCTGATGTCCAGGTTTTGAAGTGAAAATGGTGATTTGTAAGGCATTTCACTTGGGTTTTGTGAGTTTGGATTTATGGTTTTCTGGGAATGCATGTGTGTTTGAATCTGTTTCTCGATAGATAAGGCACTGGTCTTGATTTGTCTAGTGGTTTTCTTCATCAATCAAACATTCAAATATTGAAAATCTTTACTTTTTGTTATCAAGAACATGTATGTTTAGTTGATTGTATTGAGGAATACAGTCCATTTTAGTGATTCCTTAGAGAGAGAATCAATAGGTTAACCTTCCTAGATCTGAGAACTTAAAAAGAAGAAGGATTATAAATCCTTGATCCACTGTAAGATTCTCTATGACTCAGTGAATCTGAAGATAGGTACACCCGCCTGGGTTAGTGGAGCCCAAAGTGTAGAAGGATGTACATCCTTGTTAATTAGCCTTGTTCATGTATGAATCTGAGTTGGGAATAGAGGGTTAGGCATTTAGTGTTGTTTTAATTGATTCCTACAAGAAAAAGAGCTAACACCTAGATGGGGCACTTATAGAGAAAAGACAAATCAAGTTGATTTTGTCTTACATAGTGCTGAAAACAAAAGGAAGGCATCTAGGATTACCTCAAATATCCTAAAAGTTCATGGTGTTACACAAGAAGATCTTGACAGAGCTAGAGAAGCTAAGATAGCCAAAGAACTTGAGAAGACTACCATAGAAGTAAAAATAGAAAAGACTGATGATATGCCCAAGAAGAAGAAGAAGAAATCAGATGAAGATACATCTACACCATCAATCACCATTGATCTGGAAGTATCTCAACCATTAGTACCTAGCAAGAAGTCTAGAGGAAGGAAGCAAGCGCCCACTAGTCATCCATCCTCAAGAACTACAAGGAGCAAGGTAAAGAACACAGAAGCTCCTCCTGAGGTAGGCTTCAGACCTAGTCTTAATGTCTTAAGGAACAAAATTGTCAATGAAGGAAGACTAAAATCTCTCAAAAATGTATATGAAAAATATCAAGAGATAGACAAATCAGAGATTCATTCTATGATCATCTCTCACATGATTAAGTTCAAAAGGACAGTATTGAAACTCAAAACTATCATACCAGAAAAGGTATGGAACATACTTGATATGTTAAAGAGGCAAGCAATTGAAGAGGATATGAGGATAAGAGAAGAAACATTGGATAGTCTTCTCCCGGTGTGCTCTCATGATGAGAAAGTCATTTTGTTAGATTTAGTAAAGCCGCACCTAAGAACCAAAACAAGAATTCTTCATATCATGAACAAGGAGTATGATCTGGTCAGTGAAGAGACTCATAAAGCATTTGAGCGGGTATTTCTAGATAGACATATGTATCCATCAACGGCACCTACAGCCAAGACAACTCTAGTTCCTCCTAAACAGGTTGTAGAACCAATAATTCAAAATGCACCTAAGACAGGTCCACAGGTTTCAGCACCCTCAGTCTCAATAGCCTCTGATACAATAAAAGATTTAGGGGATGCTATAGTGATTGATGATATAAAGATATCTATGATTGCTTCTGATAATGATAAATCATTTGTAAACACGGAAGAGACAGAGAAGGCATGCATTGATGATACATCTTTACAACAAGATAATGTTCCCTCTATAGATTCAAAATACTTGAACAAAGAGGAAGATAATCAAAACAAAGAGACACGAGTCATGGAGATCCCAGTTAAAAGTGAATGCATGCATACTAGTCAGAATACCATATTCACACCATCCATTCAACCATCTACCTCATTGTTGTCAAGTTTAACTCTTGACTCGGCAAGTCTGGATGCATGGGGAGAAGAGGATTTAATTAAGATCAGTGTCCTAGCCATGGAAAAAACCAAAGAGAAATAGGTTATGAGAAACCATCTCTTCTTGGAATTAGTAAACATCCTGAATGACCTAGTACCTACGAACAAGAAAGTAGCAAAATTTCAGTCAGTTGATGATGTAGATAGTATACTAACAAGCTTCAAAGCACATTTTACAAGATTAGTAGACTCAACTACTAGAATTGAAGAAGATGAGTACAAAAAGGAAAGGTTGAATGAACTAGTAAAGAATTTCTCCTTAGATTTAAAGTCATTGAAGATTCATTAGTCTACGTTGAAAGAGTTGGCAGCTAAAGGCAAAAATGTAATAGCCAACTGCATGGATAGGGTGAAATTCACCTCTAAACATATCAAGAAGATAGAGGAGGCAGATATCTTGGTTGATAGTGTTAGGAAATCAGTCAAGACATCCATGTAAGACATGAACATCTGCAACAGTATCTATCAAGGTCAGCTTGACAAGATTGAGAAGGCAAAATTTGCGATTAATAAGATAAGAATCAGACAGACCCAACTAAGAAATGCTCTAGCGCCCTCCTTAGTAGTTCGGGATGAGAACATCAAACATATTGATGCCACTATTGTCACATATGATCAAGGTCCCTGCATGGACATGATAAAAATGGAGAAGCTCACTTATGCTCTATGCGCCCATCTCTAGACAATTGATGCAATGAAGGCATTCTGGCAGCAAGAGATAAAGAATCTTCAGGTTGCATATCTAGATGTATATATGGAGTAAGTATCTAGAGACTTACAATTTTGACACCTTTGTCATTAATTTCAAAGGGGGAGTAATATACAAGAAATATGTGTATATATGGGGAGTAGTATATACTATAAAGAATAATGATATACAGTTTTTGTGTTAGTCAAATTTTAGTAACTTGGCCACATTCCTTTGTTGCCATTAATGAAAAAGGGGGAGATTGTTGGCAAGTTGAATTCTAGAGAGTATATGGCTTATTTTGTGTTTTCATTATGGCAACAAAGTCATATGAAGTTTTGACAGTAAACTATGAAGTGAAAATTAACAAGTGCAGAAGATAGAACAAAAAAGTGACTTGCATTCGATCAGGGCATCAGTGCACATGCGTATGACCACATCAGGATATGAACATTTAGACTTAAGCTCTATGGTATGTTGTTATGCTTATCCCATACACACATGGTATAGAATGGTAGTACGGACAAGTTATAGAATGAACAAGTACACTAGCAGTTCATAATACAAAGTATTAAGCCGATGTCATGATTTTGATTAGCGTGTAATATTTTGTTATGTAAAGGCTAAGCACCTATTGTATTAAGTTTTTAATCATATATTAAACATTTTTGTAAACACACTTAAGCCAATATGTTTGGAAGTGTTGTGTATTATGTTTTTGGGCCGACTAAGGTCTTATTTGTAGTCGTGTCTATTCAGGCATAAAGATCTATATATATATATATATATGTAATGCAAAGATACATTTGAAGTGTCGTCGAAATAGTTAGAGAAGATGTATAGCAGAGAAGTATGAAGATATCAGTATAAGATAGAGCCCTTAAAGAAGTTAAGAGCATAAGCTCATAACTAGAACTGATCAGACATCTGTGTCATATACAATAGTTCACTTTTGGATATAGTGCATATCTATTCTCAGGAGGTTGTAGCCTTCTTTTTCTTTAAGCAGTGAGCTCTTGGACAGTGAGTCCTCACCCCTAATAGGGTTGTTTTTAAATGACTCCTAACAGGGTCAGACCCTTAACTAGGTCATTGTACTTACATTATAAAGACTGCTCCTAATAGGGCAAAGGAACTCTAATAGGTTCATTATACTAGTGCAATATTTGTGGGTACTAATTCCCATCGGGGTTTTCCTCTAATCAAGGATTCCCTGTAATCATATCTTGTGTTAAGCTTCGAGTGTTATATGATTGATTTATGTTTAAGTTTCTGAATTTGAATAATTAGCTAAACACTGATTCACCCCCCTCTCAGTGTTTCCAATAGTTCCCTCAAAGGATAAGTAGCGAGCAGTTTCATCTTAAGGCTTTGCGCCTACTGTTTGATCTTCCTTAACTTACCCATAGGATATCTTTCTTTACACTGCAGATGGGCCCCAACATCTAGGACACATGTCACCACGGTGCAATGCCTTGAAGATTAACCATCGGACAACTTTTCTTTAAGGCTTTACACTAGCCGTTAGATCTTCAAGATCTGTTCTACTTTTACTTCTTTCAATAATCTGCAGCTTTAAATATGGCAGAGACATGTGTCATCATGGTGCAATGCCTTGAAGCTTAAAAATTGATCAACTTTCTTTCAAGGAAAAGCACCCACCGTTGGATCATCCTTAACTTACCTCATCTTTAACTAACCACCTTTTGATTAACCATGGTCTGTAGCTTGCATAATGGGACACATGGTGGCATGTTGCGTTCCCTCATTGATTAACTACCCTTCATCTTGCATTTAAGGCAATACGCCCACCATTAGATCAGATCCAAGATGCCATGCTTTAACTAGTGCTTGACTTTTCAACTTTAACCCACTGATTTCCAGGTGTCATTCTCTCGCGTTTCCTTGATGGTTATATCCTTGCATCTTATCCTTAAGGCTTTATGCCGGCCATTGGATTTAATCTAAGATGTTTCCTTTTAATTAAATTTTATGTTTAACTTGGCCCCACCTAGACACGTGGCAGCTCCGCGCAATGCCTTGAACCTTAAAGCACAATAAACTATGTTTTAAGGCTTTACATGCACCATTAGATTCAATCTGATCAACTTAAGCTGGCTTGGTTCCGAAGTTACGCAAACAGTTCATCTAACCCTATCTCAACTTTGGTACATCTAAATTAGAGGCCTTTGGAACCCTTCCGAAGTTACGGTGACGGTCTTCTTAACATCTCCTCTATCATAAAACATTACAAAGTCCCGTACAAAGCCTTTTGTAACTTGAACGGTTTAATCTTGTAACTGATTAACTTACCGAAGTTACTCCAATCCACAAAATGCTTCATCGCAACTTCATAACCGCAAACACTAACGACCAACAAATACTCACGAAGGTCCATAACCACTTGATACATTTGATTCATTACTATCCTAGGTTTGGAAGTTCCTAAAGAAAGTGACAAACATTAATCCGACTGTTGACACATGTCATAGTCCATTCCTCAGCGCTTTCCACATGGCATGCAAATTTATTATTTGTCATAGTCAAACTCATCACTCATTCCTAAATCCTAATTTCCTAATACTAAGCATTTACTTAATTGATAATTCCTTAATTCCTTTAAGCAAAAGCATTTTCTTAATTTAATAATTCCTAAATTCCTAATAGTAATTTCCTAAAAGAAAATATTAATATAATTATTAATAATATGACATATACATCATTACTAATTAGTATTACATTCAATTTTAAACAAATTGCAAGTGCAATTGCGATCTTGAGCTCTTTACAAAATTACATAGGCACAAAAAATTACAAAATATCTTTGTATTAACCTCCTTCAAAATTTGAAATTTATACATCAATGATCAAGATTCAATGATCATAGTACTAGGTAACCAGAGACTTCTAAGTTCTATCAGAAAATTACAAAATATCATTGTATTAACTTCCTTGAAATTTATACATCAAATTCAATGATCAATGACAATGATCATAGTACGAAAGACTTCTATCAGAAAATTAAAAGAGATTAAGCTTAGAAATAGTTATAAGAGCAACAGCTGGCAGCCTGGATTCTTCAGTATCAGTGTTGGTTTGCACCAAAGGTGTATCCACAGCAGATGAACTGCAAAGATAAGATACCCTATTTTAATTAACTGACCTCCCTCTATTGGCTCTTCATCTAATACCAGTAACCAGAAGTAGAACTATCTCAACTACTTACATCATCCATGTCAATGTGACAACTACAAGGCTTGAATCTCTCCAATTTTTTCCCACACCACAATTTCCCTCTTTGATGACCAAGTAATTTCTCTAACTATATCTATTTATTCAAGGCATTTGTTCCACTTGACATCCATTATGGCTTGAGATTCAGCAACAAACTTATTCATGTCAATCTCCTGCATGTACAATTCATCCACAACTTAAAAAAATTTGAAATGTCAGCATCACCAAAAAAATAAGAAGCCACCTTGATAGCATCCAAAATTTGGTTGAAAGGATCAACCCACTCCTTCCAGTCCTTCAACTGTCCCTGTGTGTCCACAATAGTAGGGATACATCCTTCAGACTCTTCAGCAAAAAACTTTAGCTTTGCCTGAATGTTTTTTAACTTTCCATTGAAAAATGCATACAAATCCTTTACTAATACTACCATTTCCTTAACATCAATTATTTTGTTAGGTAACTCCATTTTTTTCCCATTAGTAAAATTAACCTCTCAAATAATTGCAAGTGTGGGCCCCAAGTATTAAATAATGGGGTTAGTACAGACAAGGCATTAGAATATTGATATTCTACCCCTTGCAAAGAAATGAATGTGCTATTAATGATTTGAAACTTCCCTTTTAAAATTTTTACTCTGTTCAATAGCACCTTCTTCAACATCTCCTTTTCAGCAATTCCAGTATCAACAAGTTAATCAACGTCCATTATTATGTTCTTTGTTGCAAGTTCTAGAGCTAAGCCCCCCTCATACTCAGTTTGGACCCCAACATCACAGACCTTTGAAACATCTCTGGACTGATTTTTAGACTATTTATTTCATCTTTTAGCTCCTTCACAGTTGTATCCAGGACAAAATTCTTCTTCATTTCCTCTTCAAAATTTTTCCTAGTTAACACATAATCTCTGAATGTCCTTGCTAGCCTGTTCTCTAAGTCCTCAACCACTGCCTTATTCATCGAGGATGCATGATGTAGGAAATTTTCTATCTCTGATCCTATAGTCTCCTACAACCTCCATATTAATTGGCTACCCTGTGGTGTGTCTTGGATGTCAACCAATCTGTGCTTATTAGATTCTGGGGCCACACACCATACTACTAGTGTCTTACTATCCATATTGAATCTAGAACCCCTCTGTAGTCCATCAGGGCCAAAAGCTTCATAAGCTACAACATTATCTTTCCTCTTGATTTGGTCAATTAAGAATGAGGACTCCAAGTCCCATCTAGGGATCATCAACATGCCACTTCTCTTTACAAGATCTCTTGCCTCCTCCACAGTTAATGTTTCACTATTGGGATCATAGGCTTGTAATTTTTCAATCATTTCAATAGTCTTTTCCTGTGATTCCCTTGGTTTCAAAGACAATGTTAATTCATTTTGCTTAACTCTAAAGAGAAAACTTTTAAACTCATCGGACTTGATGAATTCATTACCATCTATAAACTCTTTAGCTTGGATGACCCTGTCATCCAATCTAGCTGCAACCAATTCTAACTCATCTAGGGTCTTTTCTCCCTCTTTAACCTGTGATGTCAAAATTTTTTGTCTTAAGTCAACAAAGTATTTCCAATTACCTGGCAGGATTTGTAGTGCCTTTTGCCTTGCCTTTTTTGGTACATTCATCAACTTTTATTTCTTTGATGGCCCCTGGTCAGATGTGGATGGCTCAGCTTGTTCTGTTTCTACCATAAACACCACATCATGTTCACCATTAAACTTCCTCAGGGTTTATTTTTTCCTCCTCCTTCTCCTCAGGGATGTCTGGCAATTTAGACATAATATTTTTGTAATTCTCTATACACATGTCAATTCTCGGCATGTATTTGAAATCAAGAAAGAAACAATGGAAGGTAGGGTCTGCCTTTTTCAATTCTTCCTCTACCCTTACAATATTGTGCCATTTAAGGGTTCTCTCCTCACAGATATCTTCACTGAGCACATTTCTAATAACATCCTCATCTGCCATAGGCTG
>MU227865.1:375690-392518 GCA_018584345.1 Thuja plicata | reverse complement strand
TCTTTGCGGAGAATTACCTTCTCAGGTAGAATTCCGCCACGGAGAAGCTGAATTCCAATTCTCCGCTTTGAGTCTTTCTTGAATCCAAATTTCCTTTTAACTGTTCCCCGGATCCATTCTTATGCTTCAGGTAGCAATTTTCACTGTCCAAGGCCATTTCTTTCATAATATACTTCTGCAATCATTGTCATTCATACTTCGTGGAAAATCCACTTCGCAGGTAGAAACCCACAGTGGAGAAGATGATTTCCAAAATCCCGCAAGCCTGTGTTTAACTGTTGAATGGAGAACAAATCTTTGCCGGCTTGGGATCTACAACTTACCCAAAGGAATGAAACTCTGATAGCAACCCACCCGACTAAAACAAGATGGCAAAGGAAGGGGAACCCGGAAAAGACCTCCTATCCTAGGGAAGACTTAGACCTAGACATCAGACTGACCAGACCAACATGACATGACCATACTAGGACTTCTAAATCTTCCACTTTTCTGAAATGGCTACATGTTTAAAAGTGGAGGCAACACATTGCATGATTCCTTTCTATCTCAAGA
Organism: Thuja plicata; assembly: GCA_018584345.1. Classification (NCBI taxonomy): domain Eukaryota; kingdom Viridiplantae; phylum Streptophyta; class Pinopsida; order Cupressales; family Cupressaceae; genus Thuja; species Thuja plicata. The sequence continues at coordinate 391,966 of MU227865.1, read as the reverse complement.
TCCACTCACTCCAACACATAATTCTCCCCAAAGTCAAGATCAAAGTGCCCATTCAAATCCATGTCATGATGCCTATCCCTCTCAAAATCCTATTATCCCTCCACATGATCCTAATCCTCCACAAAATCTCATCAAACCTATCCAATCCACCCATAAACCCCATTCACATGGATTCACATCTTGTGTTCAAAATAAAAAGTATCTATTTGGAAAAATAATGTCTCAATATGTTGGTAAATCTTCCACACCTTCTAAATCCTAAATCCCTCCATCGAAACTCAAATGTTCCAATCCCCCATCCTCCAAATTCATTTTATGTCCTTATGTCCAAAAATTCATCCCTTCCTCATCCACATCCATTTTGGGCCCTTATGTTCAAAACTTAGTCCATTCCTCATCCACGTCCATTTTAGGTCCCTATGTCCCAAAAACACATCCTTCATCCCTTCCATCCATTTGGGGTCCTTACATGCCTTCATCCACCATACCCAAGTCTACCACTCCATAATCTTAAATGCATAATAAATATCAACAAAGGCACACATCCTTGTATCCCTTCCAACATTCACCCTCCATTATTCATTCCATTAAATCTCCAAACTATCTACCCTCTTGCACCCATTCCATTGCTATTGGAAGAAATTTGGATGCCAAAGCTATAATTCATAAAATCCAAAATCCACAAAAAAATAAAATAAAAAATAAAGGATCAACATGTCACATCTAAAAGACATGTTCAAGAAAAGAAGATATGATCCAAAAGAAAGAAAATTCAAAAGGCCACAAAGGCCCATGAAAAAATATTCAAAAATCATGTGGATTCCCAAGCTACTTATTGAAGGAATGCATCTCAAATAAAAATCAAAGTTGGCATCCAACCTTGCTAATCTAAAGCTTCTTCCCTTCATAAATCTATTTTATCCTTCATTTAAAAATACCACCTATCTCAAATTCATTTTGGATGCCAAAATCCACTACTGCTCATCCACTAATCCACCACCCTTGTGTGTGCGAATGATGATCTTTCTAATTCCCTTATCCATTTCTTCACAAGTCTTTCAACCTCCTATCCATTATCCACCAATCCTTCCCCATCCTGCCATCCCATTAATCCAACCCTTTTCATAAACCCTTATACCCCCTCCATCTCCCCATCCATTTCATCTCCCCTCCCACCATCCTACCAACATCTATGAGCATTTATCTAAAAGTCCTTGATCCATTATATATATATATATATATATATATACTTCTCAAGGGATATCATCCATGTAACTAGATGATTGAGTCCTTCCTCCATCTTCCTATCACATATCCATTGTCTTCCAAATACACTTATATATCCATTTACTTATCCTCATTCCCTTGCACTCTATACTTGGGGGAAAGCTCCATCCATGCCTATGCTACCATACATATCTTCCACATATCCTATCCACCATCCACCATCCACCATCCTATCTACGGCCATCATCCATTTCTCATATTTGATCTTGACTTCCCTATACTTTCCCGCCACTCATATACTCCATGTTTCATATTCACTACCCATCATCCTATCTACATCCATCATCCTCTATCCATGTTTGATCTTGACATCCTATCCATGTCATCCATTTCAAATTAATTTTCTTATACATTTCCTCCATCCCCTTCCATAATCCTATATAATTCCATCTTTATTTCCCATGTCTTTTGATTTTTATTACCCTATGAATTTCCTCCATATATTATCCATTATTCTATCTTATCTATATTTTTGATATCATATCCACTATCATATTCATACCCTCCATTTCATACCTCTTCTCCAAATCTATTCCACTTTTCATACCTTTTCTCTTCCTTACAAAACTAGATGTACTCATACATACATACATGCTTTGGACAATACACGCTTCCTCCCCTCCATGCATATCCTTTTCACAACTATCTATCCATCTCATTTATCCTTTATTTACCATCTCTCCATCCTTCATCATCCCACCTCTAGTATGGGGGCATCCTTTGAAACATAGTCCTTGGATCCTAATCCACTCATTCCCCATTCTTCAGTTTTCCACTCACATCCCTTACACACCATCCTTCTCTTTCATGCATCCTTTATCCATGATCTTCCCATCCTTCATTTTCCTGCTGCCAGTGTAGGGCATTTCACTCCTTTACCACCTAGTTCTTGAATCTCCATCCTTCAATCCCACATTCCCTATTCATCCATAAATATTACATATCTGTCCATTCCCTTCATTTATCTCCCATCCAATCCATCTCTCCATCTCCACCATTCCTTAGTTCTCCCTTGTCATTGGTCCAAATCCCATTCTATCAAAATCATATTCATCCATTAATATCTTATCTTCCTCATCCATTCTATGTATCTTCTAATCCAATCCATTCCTCTTTCATTCTATCTATCTTCTAATACAATCCATTTCTCTTTCATTCTATCTATCTTCTAATCCAATCCATTCCTCTTCCATTAGATTTATCTTATATTCCAATTCATTTATCTTCTTCGAATTCAATTCTATCCCATTCATTCCTCTTCTAATCTTATACCTTCCTCTTCTATCTAATTCCTCTTATCTTCCAATCCCATTCTATCTAATTCCTCTTATCTTCCAATCCCATTCTATCTAATTCCTCTCATCTTCCAATCCCATTCTATATAATTCCTCTTATCTTCCAATCCCATTCTATCTAATTCCTCTCATCTTCCAATCTCATTCTATTTAATTCCTCTTATCTTCCAATCCCATTCTATATAATTCCTCCCATCTTCCAATCCCATTCTATCTAATTCCACTTATCTTCCAATCCTATTCTATCTAATTCCTCTTATCTTCCAATCCTCTTATCAAATCATTTATCCTCCTTCCAATCTATTCCTCCACAAATACCAAAGCAATCCAATCCTGTGCAATCAATACTAATCCAACCAATCCAATCTTGTCATCTAACACATGAATCCTTAATCATGTCATCATATTATCCAAATCAACTGATAATCCATTGCCCACTTTTTCAAATCATCATCATGGGATTTATCCTTCCCAATCATTTGGATGTGCATTGTTCTTTCTGTTAACTTTACCATCCTCAATCAATCATCATTAATCAATCAATCAATCATTTTTCATCTAGGGGCAAAATTATGGTTTGCTTTCGATTTATGTGCATGATTTCTTGTTTCTTGTATGTATTAGTATTTTTCATGTATTATGGTCTTTTCATCCTATTTTCCCAAGGCATAATGGTCTTCCATATCATGGTGTCATGAGACATACGGTTGTATTTGACCTTTTTTATCACATACTTGACACATTGTCATCTTGGTTCCTCATACCTTGCTACATAGTGTCAAGTACAATATCAAACTTAGGTTTCTCATGCCATTGCAACATTAATTTATCCATTCTTCCTTCATCATCCCTATCCTTTCCCCTTTCCTTCTATCATTCCTATTCATTTAGAGAGCACACTTGTGTTCTCCAAACCCACATGTCCTCTCGAGGGGGCATACTACTCCTTCCTCGTCATCCTTCCTCATCCTCTAGTGACTGGGGCATCATGCTACTAGTCTTATCCCTTTTATCTATTATATTTTAATATTCTTTGATCCAACATCATTTCACAATGCTACATCAAAGAGGGGCAAAATCTAGACACTAAAATCTGTCCATTACCCTTATCCTAGCCTAATTAAATAGATATTTATTATTTATTTAATAATCCCTATCTTACCTTTAATTAAATAAATTTATATTTATTTAATTAAGAATATTATTTATCCCTATCCCTGATTAAGTAAATTTACATTTATTTAGTCTTATCCTATTCCATTTCCCTAAAATTTTAATTAATTCTTAAATTAATTAAACTAACCTAGCTTATCCCCTTTTCTCCCACTTGGAATTAAATATTGCATGTAATTCTATTTGAGCACATGGCTCCTAAATTTAACCCTCATCTAACCTCACTTCCCTAACCTAACTCATCCTTCTACCCCACTTGCCACTAATTAATCCTAATCTTCCACCTAATCACTACCTAATCATTTGCACAATCCTAATCAAAGGATTAACAAGCCCAAGTCACATGTGACTCTTACACACCACTTACACATTTCTTACAAAGCCTTACACATCTTACACATCTTATACATTTGTCCCCATTCACATGTGAACTCAACCTTGAGCCATCACTTTCTCAAGTTGATCACACACGTGTGAGCAACTTTGGTCTTCTCACCCTCTTACACCATCTTACACCATCTTACACCTTTTTACACCTTGTCATTGACCCATCACTTTAAAAGGTTGCTCAAACATGTGTGAGATATTGGAAATTTGAAAATTTGAATGTATATGACTTATTTGGTATTGTCATTATGGCAACAAAGTCATATGAAGTTTTGTCAAGTAAACTTGGAAGACAAAAATGGCTAAGTATAGAAGACAAAACAGAACAGAGTTATGCAGTCGATCAGAGCACCAACACATGTGCGTAAGATCAAATCAGGATATGCGTGTTCATACTTAAGCTATATGATATGTTTTTATGTTTACCCTATACACACATGGTATGGAATGACAGTACCGGAAAGTTTCAGAAAGTTTAAGTGCACTAATAGTTCAGAGAACAGAGTATGGAGCCAACCTTAGTTTTTGGATTAGCGTATAATATTTTGTTTTGTGAAGGCTATGTGCCTATTGTAATAAGTTTTTAACTATGTCTTAAACATTATTGTAAACATGCTTAAGCCAATTTGTTTGGAAGCGTTGTGTATAAAGTTTTTGGGTCGACTAATGTCTTGTTTTCAGTCGCGTCTATTGAGTATGTATATATACTTAATATGCATTCTTGTAATGTGTGAAAGAGTCAAGAATATGCAGAGAAAAGACAATCAAGGGAAGTATGAACTAATTAGTATGAGATAAAGTCTTTTAAGAGATAAAAGCATCAGCGCATAGTAGGAACCGATCAGACAGTCATGTCACTTCAACAGTTCAAATTTCAAATATAATGCATATCTATCTTTAGGAGGTTGTAGCCTTCTTTAATTGAGAAGTGAGCTCTTGGATAGTGAGTCCTCGCCCCTAACATGGTTTTTGTAAAGACTCCTAACAGGGTAGTTGTAATTTTTGTAAAGACTCCTAACAGGGTCATTGTACTTACATTGTAAAGACTGCTCTTAATAGGGCAAAGGAACTTTAACAGGTTCATTATACTAGCACAATTATTTGTGGGTACTAATTCCCACCGAGGTTTTCCTTTGATCAAGGTTTCCCCATAAACATATCTGGTGTTATGTGTTATTGAGTTATGCTTCATATGTTATCTGTTGGGTTTATGTTCAAATTGTTGAAATAGAATAATTAGTTAAACATTGATTCACCCCCCCTCTCAGTGTTTCCAACAATTGGTATCAGAGCTCTGGTCCTCTGAAAGAAAGTTTAACCACTTGAGTAGATCATGGATTCAATAGAAGCTAAACATCTGAAAAATAAACATGAAGCAACCCTTGATTATCTTGATAGATCTAAAAAAGAAAATGAAGAACTAAAACTAAAGGTTGATGGCTCCCAAATGCTTATCAAGAAATTAAGAAAAGATTTGAAAGATTGCTCCATAAATGATTTTGGAAAAATGGTCAACAAATTGAATGAAGAGAGCATGTCTTTAAAAGATAAGATTGAAGATCTGAATGAACAACTTATAGATAGACTAACATCTATTGAAGAAAAGACCAAAGAGAGTAAACAATTAGATGATGAACTTATGCAATAAAAAATGAAAATCTTGGAGTTAGAAAACATCAAAGAAAAGATGGAATCTGAACTAACAGAAGCAAAAGACAAGATTAATAAACTACCCACAAGTTCTGATCTAATTCAATCACAACTTTATGCACAAAAGCTAAAAGGTGATACTACCGGTGTTGGATAAAGTGTAGCTCAAATTGAGATCAATTCAATGCAAGAAAGAAAGAAAGCTCAAACAAAATCTGCAGAAGCAAAGAAAACTAAAAATCTTGAAGAGGCTAAAGCAGAACCACCCAAAGATGAACACAAGGTAGTTAACTGTACTTGTTATGCATGTAACAAGCATGCACACTTGGCAAGAGATTCTAAAGAGGTAAGACCTTTCAATGACTACTGTTACTCCTGTAATAAGTTTGGTCACGGGGCTGTACATTGCAGAACACGTCAAAGAAATCAGTCACAACAGAACCAAAGAAATATGACTCAATACAATCAGAAAAATCAACTTCAATGAAACTTGCAGAACATTACATGTTAGATATGTAATTACAATGGACACTCAGCCAAGCAGTGCAACATGATGAATAATAACATCAGACCTCCTATCATTAGTCACTCATGTGGAAAAGCTAGACACATCTCAAGGTTTTGCCGATCAAGAGCACAGAGACAGGAGAATCCTAAAAAGTCACTATTTGAAGAATCAGGAGAAGTTAAGTTTGTACAAGCTAGAGTGGATTCAGATAAAATTTGGGTTGAAGTAAAGAAGGGTAATGATGAGAAAAAGGTAGTTGATGCATCCTCAGTGGATGCACCTTCTACTTCTGGTTAGTTGACCCTCATAGTCGTAGGGGGAGCTATTCTATCTCTAAACCCCTGCGTGACTGGTATACTCACCTCCGAGTATGCGCCTATGGATTCATGTATTTGGTGAAAAATTGGGTGAGTATGCATGGACACATAGCTTGATCAGTGACAGAAGAAAATATTGAAATTCTCTATGCAAACTGCTTTACGAAAATGAGCATTAAATGCAATAATGCTTTATATAAGATTGTAAAAGATCTTTAATCCTCACTTTGCATTCGAGATTGAGCACTCAGAGAGCACAGGAGATCTTAGCATCAAAGCAGTAAAGGTTAACGATTTGGTTGGTTGGTGAATGGATTGAAGTCAAAATAGAACCCTAGAAGTCGCGTCATTCCAGAATTGCAGCAAAACCCTATTTAATCAATCAAAAAGTAAGTATAGAAACCACTGTAGTATTTGACATTGCTGAAAGGAAGAGATTCATGTTTAAGAAGCATCCATTCAAGTCTATACTAGATGATGTAGAAGGGACATTTTCCAAGACTCTTCTAGGAGGCATACATGTAGAAGAAATACGTGCATACATTTATTGCAAGAAGGAAAATGTTGGAGATAACAACATAGCTACTCTTATGGCTTCAATGATGAAACCAGACTATTCTTTCAAAGATGACTACGCACAACTCACTGACAACCTTATCTTCGAGTATTCTAATGTGCATGAGTTCTATGAGCCAGAATGGGTTAAAATCCTACTGAGCAGGATGCATGATGACCTATATTGGATTGGTGAAGTTCCTGTCTGTATTACTGCAGACCTAATTCATGATATGATTGGACTTCCTAAGACTGGACCAGTTCTTCCCACTGGTAAGGATGTTAAGAAGCAAGTTGAACAAGCATGCTTATCTCGGAGTGATAGGTGCAGAATAACTATTGATCCCATTAAGGAAAATGACATCAAATTGGTCACTATGATACTAGGTTATAAGTTCCAGCATGCAAGAAGACTAAACAGTGTATCTGTAGCTACTGTCCTAGCAACAATAAAGATGGTAAAGGATAATACTCAGTACAATCTATGTGAGATATTGCACGCATAGCTGATTGACAATATTAGAGCTATCAAACATGACAAGAGCAAGATATTTAGATTTGGCTGTTTGATCATCTATCTATACTTTCACATTGTTGGTAAAGTTGCTAACCTTTACCTAGATAAGAGTAAGCCTACCATGTCACAAATTTCATTAAAGGCTATATCAGAGAGTAGTGCTAAGGACTCTATGGATATGGAGATAAAAACATTTAGGATCAAAATGCAGAAGAGGTTCAGATTATCAGAGAAGATAGTTGAGAAATGCAAAGACACCATATGCTTCATGGTGGAAACTGACTATACTTGCATGGAGGCAGTTGAGCCTAGAACAAAATGGATTCACTGACTTGGATATGAAGTTGAAGAACAAGTTTTGGAAGGATATGCATAAGTCCTCTTATCTGTGCCTAAGGACCCTAATGAACCTAGATGGGGTACTTACAAAGAAAAGACAAATCAAATTGATTCTATCTTATACAGTGAAGACAATAAAAGAAAGGCATCAAGGATTACATCTAACATCCTAAGAGTTCATGGTGTCACTCAAGAAGACCTAGATAAGGCTAGGGAAGCTAAGATTGCAAAAGGACTTGAGAAAAGTGCTGCAGAGGTGAAAATGGAAAAATCTGATAATATTCCCAAGAAGAAGATGAAGAAATCTAATGAAGGAACATCTACGCCCTCAACTACTATTGACTTGGAAGCATCTCCACCATCAGTACCAAGTAAGTTGACTAGAAGGAGGAAGCAAGTTCCCATAGGTTACCCATCCTTAAGGACAACAAGGAGCAAGGTAAAGAACACTCAAGCCCCTCCTGAGGTAGGATTCAAACCTAGTCTAACAGTCCTTAAGAATAGAATTGTTAATGAAGGAAGACTAGAATCTATTAAGAATGTCTATGACAAATACCAAGAGATACACAATTCATAAATTCATTCTATGATCATTTCTCACATGATTAAGTTTAAGAGGACAATATTGGAACTTAAACAGTCATACCAGAAAAAGTATGGAACATACTTGATGTATTGAAAAGGCAAGCAATTGAAGAAGATATGAGGATTGGAGAAGAAACATTAGACAGTCTTCTCCCTGTTTTCTCACATGATGAAAATGCTATACTGCTAGATTTGGTAAAACCTCATCTCATAACCAAAACAAGAATACTTCATATCATGAACAAAGAGTATGAACTGGTTGGTGAAGAGACTCAGAAAGCTTTTGAGAGAGTATTTATGCATAGACATATGTATCCATCAATGATGCCTATAGAGAAGGTGACTCCAGTCCCTCCCAAATAGGATAAAGAACCAGCAATTCAAAGTGCGCCTATGATAGGTTCACAGGATTCAACACCCACTATTTCAACACCTTTTGATACAGCCAAAGATTTAGAAGAAACTATTGTGATTGATAATGTTAATATATCCATGACCGCTTCTGACAACGACATGGACAAAGTTGAAAAAGCATTTGTCAGCTTCGAGGAGATAGAGAAGGTATGCACTGATAACACTTCCTTACAATAAGATGAAGTTCCAAATAGAGATTCAATAGATTTGAATAATGAGGAAGACAATAAAACTAATGAAACACCAGTTATGGAGATCCTAGTAAAAAGTGAATGTATGGATACTAGTCAGAATATTATGTTCACCCCATCCATTCAACCATCAACTTCATTGTTGTCAAGTTTAACTCCTGACTCAGCAAGTTTAGATGCATGAGGAGAAGAAGACTTGATCAAGATCAGTGTCCTAGCAATGGAAAAAGCCAAAGAGAAACAAGTTATGAGAAACCCTCTCTTTTTGGAGTCAGTGAACATTCTGAATGACCCAGTGCCTGCAAACAAGAAAGTGGCTAAAATTCAGTCAGTTGATGATGTAGATAGCATCCTAACAAGCTTCAAGGCACACTTCACAAGTTTAGTAGACTCAGCTACTAGAACTATAGAGGAAGAGTATAAAAAGGAAATATTGAATGAATTGGTAAAGAATTTTTCCTTAGACTTAAATTCATTGAAGATTGGTCAGACAATACTGAAAGAATTGACATCAAAAGGCAGAAAGGTAATAGAAAATTGCATGGACAGAGGCAAACTCACCTTTGAGCACATCAAGAAGATAGAAGAGGCAGATATCTTGGTTGATAACATAAGACAATCAGTTGAAAAATCATCCCAAGACATCAACATCTACAACAATATCTATCAAGGTCAGATAGACAAGACAGAAAAAGCTAAAATGGAGATCAGTAAGATAAGGATTAGGTAAACTCAACTGAGAAATGCACTTGCACCTTCCTTAGTAGTTCTGAACAAGAACATCAAAAAAATTGATGCAACCATTTCCACCTATGATCAAGGACCCTGCATGGATCTGACAAAGATGGAGAAGCTTACATATGCCTTATGCGCCCATCTTCAGACAATTGATACACTGAAAGTATTCTTGCAGCAAGAGATCAAAAATCTGTAGATTGCTTAGCCAGATGTGTACATGGAGTAAGTATCTAGAGACTTAGAATTTTGACACCTTTTCCATTAATGTCAAAGGGGGAGTAATGTTTGTATATAAGGAGAATGTTATATAGGCAAATTTATGATAGAAATTTTTTGTTAAGTAAAAGTCTAAGCAACTTGGCCACATTTCTTTGTTGCCATTAATGACAAAGGGGGAGATTGTTGGCAAGTTGACAATCGAAATATATATGACTTATTTTGTGTTTTCATTATGGCAACAAAGTCATATGAAGTTTTTTCAAGTAAACTTGGAAGACAAAAATGGCTAACTATAGAAGACAAAATAGAATAGAGTTATGCAGTCGATCAGAGCACCAGCGCACGTGCGTAAGATTGAATCAAGATATGTGTGTTCATACTTAAGCTCTATGATATGTTTTTATGTTTACCTTATACACGCATGGTACAGAATGATAGTACGAGAAAGTTACATAAAGATTAAGTGCACTAATAGTTCAGAGAACAAAATATGGAGCCGACCTTAGTTTTTGGATTAGCATATAATCTTTTGTTTTGTAAAGGCTATGCACCTATTGTAATAAGTTAGTAACTATGTCTTAAACATTATTGTAAACATGCTTAAGCCAATTTTTTTGGAAGCGTTGTGTATAAATTTTTTGGGTCGACTAAAGCCTTATTTTCAGTCGCGTCTATTGAGTATGTATATATACTTAATATGCATTCTTGTAATGTGTGAAAGAGTCAAGAATATCCAGAGAAGAGACAATGAAGAGTAGTATGAACTAATCAGTATGATATAAAGTCTTTTAAGAGATCAAAGCATCAGCACATAACAGGAACTGATCAGACAACCGTGTCACTTCAGCCATTCAAATTTCAGATATAGTGCATATCTATTTTTAGGAGTTTGTAGCCTTCTTTAATTGAGTAGTGATCTCTTGGATAGTGAGTCCTCGCTCCTATTAGGGTTTTTGTAAAGACTCCTAATAGGGTCATTGTAATTTTTGTAAAGACTCCTAACAGGGTCATTGTACTTTTTGTAAAGACTCATAACAGGGTCATTGTACTTACATTGTAAAGACTGCTCCTAACAAGGCAAAGGAACTTTAACAGGTTCATTATACTAGTACAATTATTTGTGGGTACTAATTCCCACCGGGGTTTTCCTTTGATAAGGGTTTCCCCGTAAACATATATGGTGTTGTGTTATTGAGTTATGCTTCATATGTTATCTATTTGATTTATGTTCAAATTGCTGAAATAGAATAATCAGTTAAACACTGATTCACCCCCTCTCAGTGTTTTCAACATGAGAATCTTTCCCCCTTTGAATGGTCAAACCCCTAATCCACTTGGCCTCCACCTCATGGACACATTAGTGATCCTGAAGAATCTTAGCCCTCCATCCAACTTTGAATCTAACCATCCATTTTCCTCAAAAATCTATAAAAGAAGAGCCCTCTCCTCTCCTTAAACAAGCCTTTTATCATATTGTTATGCTGCAGGATTTTGAGCAACCACATCCCACCTTCCACAAATAAACAACATTCTCTCTTCATCTTCATTTGGGAGGTTTGCATTTGTGTTGAATAGATTAAATATTTTTTCCTTCATTTTTATTCATCATATATGCATGTTCACTTCCATATTTTGAGGTCTGCATAGATCATGTTAGAACAATATTAGTTTTTTTAATTTTATTCTTTTATTACATTTTTATGCATTACAACACAAGTGTACAGAGACAATATGAATGCTTTAGAGAAAGAAAATATGGGGATGTATATAGGGATGAGCAGTGATCTTATATCTAAGATCTCTTGGATTGATCTTACTGTTGGCATTAGTTACAATGGTTTTGGTGAAGACTGTTCGTCGAATAGTGACAGTGGATTGTGACAACGTTACTCTTTGTGTTTTGTGGATAACTTGGGTACAAGCACATTTCATGTTATGCGATCCTGGGGAATGTCAAAATACATGTTGAGGAATGTTTTTTATGATTTTTGGGTCTCAAGACTCTTGGTAACATTAGATGTGGCATGTGTTATGGAGAAGAACTATTTGGGGTTAACTTCAAGATGTAGCATGTATTGTAGATGTTGAGCATAGGTTATGGATCTTGGAGTATAATAGATGATTTGTAATTGATGTTTACTTGTTTAAGGTACTGTGTGTAGCTTTGCAAAGGTCTATTTAATTATTTATATAATGGGGAAGTCCTAACAAGCTGACCTAATTGTTTATTGTAAACTTGTATAAAGAATAATTGTTTCTTGGTAAGAATGGATGAGGAATGTTGAAGCTATGAGCTTGAATTTGTGAATTCAGTTGTATGTAGAGAAAAGATAGTGACTAATGGAATTCATTGGAACTATTTAAGAAAATTTATGTTGATATCAGTCAGTTCACTAGATATTATACCTTTGTATATCTTTATGTCAGACAATGAGTCCTAAAGGAGGATTTAAACTTGTTTAGGCAGTGAGATGAGGTAGTGAGCATGTTGTTTCTCTTGAATCCTAACAGGTTCTTTGCTTAACAGGGACTATGTACTGTATGTAATAATAAACTCCTAATAGGGATAAATGTCCTAACATGGATACTATACTTTAGGTGCATTATTGGTTGGTGCTAATTCCAACTGAGGTTTTCCCTTAACATGGTTTCCTTGAAAAAAAATGATTTTGTTATGGTGTTGTTGTTAATGTGTTCAGAACTATATTTATCATTTGGTTTTAAATTATAAATTTTAATTCTATTTGGCTCACAACTGATTCACCCCCCCTCTCAATTGTGTGGGTGGACTATTATTACTAAAAATTAATATCAGAGCTTCTGGTCCTTTGAGAGAAAGCTTAACAAATTGAGGTGATCTTGAAGATGTCATTCTATAGAAAGGATAGTCCAAAGTTTGAGCCTGAAAACTTTTACAGTTGGAAGAACAAGATAAGAACTCATTTGCTGTGTTTGGGAATTGACTGCTAGATGATTACAAAGAATGATGTACAGATCACATCTGAAGATGATTTAGATAAATCTACTGAAGATTAAAGGAAATTGTTTTCTTGTAACATGGTTGTAAGAGAAACACTTATTAGCGCGCTCTCTGAAGGTGAATTTTTAGAGGTTAAATATTTGGACTCTGCACATGAAATTTGGACAAGATTAGAGACACTATATGAATGAGATAAGTTTAATAAAAAAAATTTACAGGACTGGAAGACAAATATGGAAATGGTTAAAATGAGAGATGGCAAGAATGTTAGAGCATATGTACAAATAATTACTGAGGTTATTACATGAATCAAAAAATCAGGAGGAACATATAGTGAAGAAGATGTGATTGCAAAGATCCTTAGATCTTTGACACCTATTTACAAAAATAAAGTGCAAGTGATAGAGGATATCATACCTTTGACATCGAACTTCAACAAAGAGATGTTCATTATTGAGTTAACTACCTTTGAGGCCGCATAGATGGGATATTCATTACCTAAGGTTGAATCAACAATCAAGGTGACAATGCATAATAACAAAAAAAATTTATCAAGTCTTACAAGCACCAATAGAAGTGACTTGTGAGAAGAGCTTGAATAATATGCTGATGATTGGGAAAAGATACAGGAAGAAGAGAGGAAGTTAGATGAAATTATGGCCCTAATCACGAGAAGAGAAAAGAGGGGTAAGGGTAAGTTTGAAGTAAAGCTACCCATCAAATGTTTTTAATGCAATAAGATAGGTAATTTTTCATCTAGATGTTCTACAAGGGTTCCTAAACATTAACCTAAGTTTCATAGAACTGATTATTCAAAGGATAAAGAATGTTATTATGCTAGTGAAGGTGTGTCTGATGATGATTTTGTGGATTTTGATGAAATTGGATTTATTTCTAATAAAGATGATGAACCTATTCATGAAGAGAAATCCCTAATTTCACATGTTGAAAAGAAATCCAAATGGATCATAGACAGTGGTTGTTTACATCATATGAGTGGTGATAGAAAAAAGTTTGTTCAACTAACTAAATATGATGGTGGTGTAGTCATATTTGGTGATAATAATCCTAAGTTTATCATTGGAGTAGGATCAATTTCTCTTGATGGTAAAACTATTACTGATGATGTATTTCTTGTTGATGGACTTAAGCATAACTTGTTGAGTGTTGGACAACTTGTAGACAAGTGTTATCAATTGAAGTTTAATGATGGGAAATGTTCTATCAGAAGTCAAATAGGAGATTTGATTTCATCAGGTACTAAGTCAAGAGGTAATGTATTTGAGCTGAATATTGTAGAAGCTTCTTGTTTTGTTGCGAAGATTGATGATAGTTTGTTATGTAATAGAAGATTTTGTCATATAAATTTTGATAACATTGTGAAAGCAAGTATGAAAAATGATGTTAGAGATCTACCAAAGATTGTGAAACCTTTTGACACCATGTGTGTTAGATTCAAGGAAAACAAATCCACCCAAGAACACCTGCATGCATGACTGTCACAAGAAAGAAGCAAAGACAGAAGAGAAGATAGAAGAACAGAGAGCTATGGCGGCCAAAAAGCTAGAAACATCGAATCTATGTTGAAAAGAATAAAGCTTCTATTAACAACAATAATGAATACAATACAATCTCCTTCTCCTTGATGAAAAGTAAAGTGATGAGTCCTTATAAAAGGATACCAAAACCCTAAAGGGGAAAAACCCTAAAGACTAATAAGCTGCCTAAGTATAACTTAAGCATAGAGCATCATAGACTAATAATTAAATGATTTAATTATTATCTATTATATGACTACTCTAACACCCCCCCTTAAGTGTAACTTAGGGAGAAGCAAAACAGCTAAAGACTAAAGGATGCATGAAAACAAGATGCATGAGAGGAACTATGGGCCCCGACAACTAGGCCTGATCAGGTACCCAAGTACAAGAAATAAACTAGATGAAGGAAACTAAGCCTTCAATCTAGGGAAAGTCCCAGAGAAAGGAACAAGAATGAGCAAGAAGCATCTCCGAAGCATGAAGCTGAAAACTCTGTCAAAAGAGACTGCTGGAACCCCCACTGAAGTGCATGACTAGGTAGAGAAGACAATGTCTGAAGAGATGATCAATCGAACTAGAAAGCAATAGAACCAACAGGTGAACCCCCTCATAATGCTGAACAAGGAGAGGTGACATGAACACTGAAATGCAATGCCAGAAACATCTGCAGAAGAAAGAACCAAGAACACCAACAGTGCAACAGAAGTACAAATACAGGATAAAGGGCGGTGTCACTGACATACAGCATGGGCTAATGTCATGGAAGGTACACTCACTTGACAAAGGTGGATGCACCTAAAATGGCATAATCATCATAACCCTCCATGGCACTTTATAACAGAGTGCAAGTACTAAAACCATACAAGGTGTACAAGATCCCAGAAATGCAGAAGTAGGCACTTTATCTCAGTGCATTTATAGAAAAAAGATGCAACAGTGGAGAAGCATACAAGCTCAGAAGTCAGAAAGAAGAGTGAGCCAAAAGTACAGTAGAAGAGATCCCAGGACCTGTAGACCCAAGCAATCCACCAGAGTGAAAAAAATACCAAACTCAAAGGAGAGAAAACTTGGAGCAGAATCTAGAAAAAAAACCCTTGCCATTGAATAGTTCACTGAACCAGCTTTCCAACGATATCTGGTTTGCCAAAAACGGAGTCCGGATGAGCCAGATATGACTCCCGGAAGGAAAAAAAGAACATCAGACTTTGATAGCAAAAAATGCTATCAAAATAGTAGAACCCAAAACCCTAACTACAATCATCGAAAATTTCTCGGAAAGAGCTTTCCGACGGTATATGGAAGTCAAAAAAAGACCCCTGGATGCTCAAGATAGAGCGAAAACAGTCTCGGGGGGTTAGAAAGGCCTCAAAAATAAAAAATAAGCTCCTGGGGCTGAAAAAAATATGGCCCCTGGGTGCATGGCGCACGCAGGGGGCTGGGGCGGAGCCCCTGGTCACCCATGTGATTGCCCGCATAAGTAAAAGGGGCCTGCAGGATTATAAAAGGCGCCACCGGGCGGCGGGGGCTGTAGAGGGTGGCGGGGGCCGGCGGAGCGGTGCTGCGGGCGGTGTGGGCCGCGG
>MU227865.1:345780-375646 GCA_018584345.1 Thuja plicata | reverse complement strand
GCGGGGGAGCCACAGAGTAGAGCGGCAAGGAGGCCGGGGGGCGGTAGAGCGGGTCGCAGGGGCCGCGGGGGCCGCAGGGCGCAGCGATGAGAGGGCCGGTGGCAAGGGCCGGTGGGTGGTGCGCAGGTGGCGAGGAGGTGGCGCGGTGGCGGCGCGCCCGCCTGCGCCAAAAATCAATTAAAAAACTTTATTTTTTTAAATTTTTTTTTATTTTTGCATCAAAAAATGTGCCCGTACGACTCTAGAAGGCCAAGAAATTTCTCCCCGAGGCTCTGGTGTCCAAATCAGATGTGTCTTATATAGATTCTGGGGTTTTTGGGCCTTCTAGATGCAACCGTGAGGTCGGTTTTGATCCAAAGTGCCCCAAAAAAAAACCCCCCCAGAACCAAAGAAAAATGTTAGAAAAGACTGGTGATTCTACAAACCCTCGCTTGCTTCAATCAAAGAACGAATAGCCAGCTGCAGAATGGATCTGATACCATGTTAGATTCGAGGAAAACAAATCCACCCAAGAACACCTGCATGCATGACTGTCACAAGAAAGAAGCAAAGACAGAAGAACAGAGAGCTATGGTGGCCAAAAAGCCAGAAACATCGAATCCATGTTGAAAAGAATAAGGCTTCTATTAACAACAATAATGAATACAATACAATCTCCTTCTCCTTGATGAAAAGTAAAGCGGTGAGTCCTTATAAAAGGATACCGAAACCCTAAAGGGGAAAAACCCTAAAGACTAATAAGCTTCCTAAGTATAACTTAAGCATAGAGTATAATAGACTAATAATTAAGTGATTTAATTATTAGCTATTATATGACTACTCTAACAATGTGTAGAGAATGTGTGACTGGGAAATATACTAGAAGTAGTTTTAAAAAAAAATCTTACTGAGCAAAAGGAAAATTGGATCTAGTGCATACAAATCTTTGTGGTCCTTCAAGAACAAGATATTACTATGGTGAAAGGTGTTTCATACTTTTTGTTGATGATTTTTCTAGGATGATGTGGGTTGCACTTCTTAGAGAGAAATCTGAAGCTTTTGATAAATTTAAGATCTTCAAAGAAAAAGTTGAGAATGAATAAGGTTTGAAGATAAAATGTTTAAGGTTAGATAGAGGAGGAGAGTTTACATCATATATATTCAATACCTACTACAAAGATCATGGAATATATAGACAAACATCAACACCTATGACACCATAACAAAATGGATTATAGAGTGAATAAACAAAACTATATTGGATGCTGCCAGAACTATGTTGTTTAAATGAGATGTGTTGCATGTTCATTGGAGAGAAGTTGTTGGTATCGTAATTTACACTTTGAACATAATTTAGATCAAAGAAGGCAATAATAAGACTCCTTATGAACTATGGTTTAATCATGCTCCTACTATGAAATATTTCAGAATATTTGGTAGTAAATGTTATATCAAAAGGGATGATGAGATAGGAAAGTTTGATGCTAGAAGTGATGAAGGAATCTTCCTTGGTTACTCCACTATGAGAAAAGATTATAAAATTTTCAATCTGAGATTGAGGAAGATAATTGAAAGTGCTAATGTGAGAATCGATGAAAGGTCTCAGATTCAGGAAAGAATGTATGACTGCAATCAGATTACAGAGAATAGGGAGGTTACTGAAAGTCATGAGGAAACTCTTGATATTGACAATGAAATAGAGGTATGTCTGAATGACAATAATGAAACTCTAAAGACACCAAGGTATGTTAAGAAAAACCATCCTGAAAATCAAATTATTGGCAATGCAAATAGAGGCATGATGACAAGATCTAGATTAAGAGATGAGATTTGTTTGATTTCTTAAGTAGAAAAAAAAAACTATTGATGAGGCATGTAGAGATGAATTTTGGACCAAAGCAATGCAGGAAGAATTGGAACATATAAATAAAAATAACACTTGGGAATTGGTTCGTTGACCTAAGGAAAAGAATGTCATAGGGACTAAATAGGTTTTTAGAAACAAAATGAATGAAGAAGGAATGGTTATACAAAATAAGGCAAGAATGATTTGTAAAGGCTACTCATAACAAGAAGGCATATAATTTGAAGAAACATTTGCTCCTGTTGCTAGGCTCTAAGTAGTGAGATTATTTATTGCTTATGTTGCACACTAATACTTTAATGTGTATCAAATGGATGTGAAATATGCATTTCTAAAAGGAGATCTAGAGGAAGAAGTGTATATTGGGCAGCCTGAAGGATTTCCTTTGATAGATTATGAGGACATGGTTTGCAAATTTAAGAAAGATTTGTATGGACTGAATCAAGCACCTAGAGCATGGTATGCTATATTGGACATGTATTTAATTCATCTTGGTTTCAGAAAAGGTAATGTAGACAATAATTTGTATCTAAGAACTAGTGAAGATGGAATCCTAATAGCTGAAGTTTTTGTAGATGTTATCATTTTTGGAGGTGATGATTAAATGAGTAATAAATTCTCTAAGGAAATGGAAAATGAATTTGAGATGTCGATGATTGTTGAAATGAATTTTTTTCTTGGGTTGCAAATTAATCAGAACAAGAATGGTATCTTCATTTCTCAAACCAATTATCTAAAGGAAATGTTGAAAAAGGTTGGAATGGAAGAGTGTAAACCCGTTGGAACACCTCTGGTTACTGGTTACAAGCTTACTACTACTAATGAATCTTAGAGTGTTTTTCAGACCAAGTACAGATCCACGATTGGAGGCTTACAATATCTAACTCACACTAGACAGATATTGCTAATGCAGTTGGAATTGTGGCAAGATATCAAGCATATCCTAAAGAGACTCATCTTGCTGTAGTTAAGAGAATATTTAGATATCTAAAAGGAACATTGGAATATGGCTTATGGTATGAAAAATATGATGAGATTTTTTTGCATGCTTATATTGATGCTGATTGGGCAGGAAGTGTTAATGAAAGAAAGAGTACAAGTGGTGGTGCATTTTTTCTTGGGAAAAGGTTGGTTTCCTTGTTAAGTAAGAAGAAGGATTGTATATCTCAGTCTACTATTGAATCAGAGTATGTTTCTGCTGCTATAAATTGTACATAGATTGTTTGGATGAAGAAGATGTTGAAGGACATTGGGATAGATTTTAAAGAGCCAATGTTTATTCATTGTGATAACACTAGCATAGTGAATATATCAAATAATCTAGTTATGCATTCAAAGACTAAACATATTTATATCAAGTATCATTTCTTGAGAGATAAGGTTGTAGAGAAGGAGATTAGATTAGAGTATATCAGCACAAAGGAACAAATAGTAGGTATATTTACAAAGCCTTCGCCAAAGGATGCCTTTTAGTATCTTAGAGGTATGCTTGGGGTGAGAGCCCCTCCTTGCAAGAACTAATTGATGCATGAATGCATCAGTCTAGTGGCTTTTAGAGATATATAATTTTTTGGATTTGATGCTTGGATCTACTCCTTAGGGGGAGTGATTGCGGGAATAAAATAGAACATGTTTGGGTGTTTAAGCACCTGGTTGTTACATGCATGAATATTTGAAAAAGATACAACTTGCAGAGGGAAGATGGTTAAAGATAGAGTTA
This sequence comes from Thuja plicata, assembly GCA_018584345.1. Taxonomy (NCBI): domain Eukaryota; kingdom Viridiplantae; phylum Streptophyta; class Pinopsida; order Cupressales; family Cupressaceae; genus Thuja; species Thuja plicata. The sequence continues at coordinate 372,083 of MU227865.1, read as the reverse complement.
TGACATTCTTTTCCATTGATGTTGAAGGGGAGAGATTCATAGAAGAAAATCCCTACTATTTTAGGGAGAGCTGTGAAGAGGATATTGAGAACGTTGTATTAAGATGGGTACTTTTGGATTGATGGATTTTATCATATGTTGCCATCAATGCCAAAGGGGGATATTTTTTGGAATTAGTTTAGTGAGATTTGTTGGCATTCATGTTTTGTCATTGACGTCAACATATGTTTCAGATAAAGACAGACAAACTAGTTATCACTGGTACATGGATGAATGGAAGAAGTGTACAAATATTGTATAGATGATCCAGAGAAAGAAAATATGGGGATGTATGCAGGATTGAGAAGTGATCTTATATCTAAGGTCACTTGGATTGATCTTAATGTTGGCATTATTTACAATAGCTTTGGTGAAGATTGTTCGTAGAACAGTGACAGTGGATTGTGACAGTGTTAGTCTTTGTGTTTTGTGGATAGCTTGGGTGCAAGAATGTTTCATGTTATGCGAGCTTGGGGAATGTCAGAAGACATGTTGAGAAATTTTTTTCATGATTATTGGGTTGCAAGACTCTTGGTGACATTATCTATGGTGTGTGGTATAGAGAAGACCTATTTGGGGTCAACTTTAGAGATGTAGTGTGTATTATGGATGGAGAGCATGGATTGTGGATCTTGGAGTATAATGGATGATTTTCAATTAACGTTTACTTTTTTAAGGTATCGTGTGTATCTTTGAAAAGGTCTATTTAATTATTTATATATTGGGGAAGTCTTAACAGGCTGACCTAATTTTTTATTGTAAACTTGTATAAAGAAGAATTGTTTGTTGGTAAGAAAGTATGGATGAGGAATTTTGAAGCTGCGAGATTGGATTTACGAAGTCTACTGGATGTATAGAAAAGATAGTGATTGATGGAATTCATTAATAATGTTAAAGCAAAGTCATTGTTATCAGTCAGTTCACTAGATATTATACCTTTGTATATCTGTATCTCAGATAGTGAGTCCTGAAGGTGGATCTAACCTTATTTAGGCAGTGAGCCTATTGTTTCTCTTTACTCCTAACAGGGCTAAAACTCCTAACATGGATACTATACTTTTAGTGCAGTATTTGTGGGTGCTAATTCCCACTAGGGTTTGTTCCCTTGACAGGGTTTCCTCGACAACAAATGATTGTGTTATGGTGTTGTTTTTAATGTGTATAGAATTGCATTTATCATTTGGTTTTAAAGTATAAAGTTTAATTCTATTTGGTTCACAACTAATTCAAATAGTGTGGGTGGACTATTATTGCTAACAGGTTTTAGATTCAATAAGAACTTAAGTCACTTGGAGGCTTGATGTTTTCTTATTCTTTAGCCTTGATGAGATCATGCCTTTGCATCAGATCTACTTTACCATGAGCATGAGTTTGTCTCATACTCCCACTAAAGTGGGGGCTAAATGTATTGTCATAAAAAAATTAGCACCCATAATTGGATGTCTTTTAGGACCTATTGAGTCCACTTTGGTGATTTCAAGATCTAACTGTCAGTTATGTCTATTTGTCCTTTTTCAGCTTCTTTTTCACATCTCCTGATGGGTCTCCATCTTTCCCTAGGCATTTTTACCTAGGGGTACAGTCAAATTTTGATTGCACCCTCAAGGGTGAGGTCAAACTTTGACTTCACTCCCTATGGGCTTGTCTTGATTGGGCCCAAAGTTTGATGTTGGGACCCTTCTTCCTATGTCTTTCCCATTTATTTTTTGTGTCAGCCTGCCCATATTTGAATCTCAAAATGAGTATAAAGGATGCTTTATCCCCTCATTTTGCAACATATATACATATATTAAGAACCATAATGATATTATGAAGCAATTGTGCCAAGATTATGCAAGCATAGATTAACCTATAGATTAAAAAGAAAAATCCTAAGGGCATGGTCCTGTATCGTCCTAAAAATTTAGCACCCATAATTGGATTTGTTTTGGGACCTACTGACCCCATTTTGGTGATTTCAAGATATGACTATTGGTTATGATCATTTGTCCCTTTTTCCCCACTTCTTTTTCACATCTCCCAATGGGTCTCCACCCTGTCCTAGGCATTTTTACCTAGGGGTATGGTCCAAGTTCGACTACACCCCCAAGGGTGATGTCAAACTTCAACTTCATCTCCTATGGGTTTTTCTTGATTGGGCCTAGAGTCCGATGTCAGGACCCTTCTTCCTATGTCTTTCCCATTTCTTTTTTGTGTCAGCACAAGAAGAAGGAATTGACTATGGAAATTTTTTTGTACCCGTTGCTAGACTTGAAGGAGTAAGAATACTACTTGCATACACTGTATATAAAGGATTCAATGTATATTAGATGGATGTGAAGTCTGCATTTTTGAATGGAATACTGGAAGAAGAGGTATACATTGAAAAACCTGAGGGATTTGTTGATCTTGATCAGACACACATGGTATGTAAGTTACACAAAGCTTTATATGGACTGAAGCAAGCACCAAGAGCATGGTATGAAATATTGCATTCATATCTTATAAGTATTGGATTTATTAGGACAAGTGACAACATAAATTTGTATTTAAAAGGAGGAAATGATGATACAACACTTATTGCTGAAATATTTATTTATGATATCATATTTGGAGGTAATGATAACTTATGCACTTCATTTGTTGATGAAATAAGGAAAGAACTTGAGATGTTGATGTTTGGTCAGATCAAATTTTTTCTAGGATTGCAAATTTTACAACAGACTTTAGGTATCTACATTACTCAATAAAAATACATCAAGGAAGTACTCAAGACATTTAGAATGGAAGAATCAAAACCAGTCAGAACACCTATGGTGACAAGATGCAAACTGACAAAAGAAGACAAGACACTTGAGCTAAATCAAACATTGTACATATCTATGATTGATAAATTGATGTATGTTTTTCACACAAGACCTGACATTGCACATGTAGTTGGAATACTTGAAAGATTTTTTGCTAACTCCAGGGAATCATATATGACTACTGTAAAAAGAATTTTTAGATATTAAAAGAATACTGAGGATTATGGACTATGGTATAAAAGAGAAGGAAAATTTGAATTGGAAGTTTATACGGATGCTGAATGGGCTGGGAATATAGATGATAGAAAGAGTACTACTGGTGGATAATTTGTTATTGGAGAAAGACTAGTTACTTGGATAAGTAAGAGGCAAGGATGCATATCTCAGTCAACTCTAGAAGCAGAGTATGTTGCTGATGCTACAACTTGTTCTAACATAGCATGGATAAAACAACTATTTAAAGGAATGAATGAGGAGATCACTGAACCAGTGATGATTTATTGTGATAATACAAGCGCTATAAATATTTCAAAGAATCCTGTGATGCATGCAAAGACAAAGCACATATCTATAAAATATCACTACTTGAGGGAACAAGTACAATAAAAACAAGTAATACTGGAATATTTACAATCAAAGGAATAACTTGCAGACATATTCACAAAACCATTACCAAAGGATACATTTGCGTACTTGAAAGGTAGACTAGGAGTTCATCCCTTTTCTATTGGTAATTGAGGATATTAGGAGGTTGCATCAGCCTACATGATATCATAATATCAATCATGTTGATGCAAAAGCTGAACTGGGCTACCAAAAACATATTGTACACTGAAAGGTACCTACTACACCAAAAATAAGAGATATTTTTTTTGGCTACTGAAGAGCTGCATATTTTGTTTTTGGCATTGTTGTCAAAGGGAGAGATTCATGAAATATCAAGGGAGAGAATTGATTAATGAAATATATATCCACTAAAGGGAGAAAAGATAAAGGGAGAGAAAAGACATATCTAATCTACAGAGAGATTCAAGAGCTGAAATGTCAAGACTACAGGGAGAGTCTGCATGGTGAGTATTTCTTTTATACTGACACAACTTATATTCAAGCTAAGGAGAGCTACAAATTTGTTGCAGTTGTAGAACAAAATTTTGGTATTTTGTTGTATGGCATTTTATATTGCATATTTCATATTGTGTTGCCATTAATGCCAAAGGGAGAGATTGATGAACTACAACTGATTATATGTTTGAAGTCATTTGTTGATATTCAACCAAGTTGCAAAAGTGATGATAAATATTATCAGTTAATATATTGTCATTGATGTCAACTTATTTGAGTATTATTATGGTAGAAAACATTTGTTATGATTTGAAGATCTAGAACAAACAAAGTTTATGTGGATGGTAAATGAAGTGTTTAGTATACATCAAGAGACAGTAATAACTGAGTAAAGCATGATGTATACCGAGCACAATGATAACCAAGATAGGGATTTATGACACAACACGATTAATACTAAGATCGGGCAATTAATTCAAATTGAGGTTGAATTGGATGTTGAGCTTGCAATTGATGATTTCAAGGTAAAAGATAAAGTTTATTATTCGATCAAATGATTATGAAAATTCAAGGAAGATCAGATGACAAAGATTGAAACCTATTTTTAACACAACTTCTGATGAAGGATCAAGTGGGAAAATAAATAATGGAGATTAAGCGGAAAGATATGAAGGATGAAAATTAAATGATACATGATGTCTATATAAGAGATAAGAGATTCATTTTGAATTACATCATACATGCAACTGATTTTTACATGAAAATTTAATGCATGACTGATCAAACTGGTTAAAGACAGAACCGAGCATTTTCTACAGACATAACTGAGAAAACAGAGGAAAGAGGATTACTGAGCAGAACACGTATGTAGTATGAGATGAACTGAAGAAGTACAAATTGATCAGAGGTATTATGTACTTAGAATAGATCTAAATGTTTGCAAATCAGAGTTATAATTGAATAAGATCATTACTGTATCAGTTTAACCATTATTACAGATAAATCTCTTAACTAAGTAGGACAGTGAAGTCTTTATTATAACATTCAGATAATGTTGAGTGTTTTCTTGTTGACCCCATAGTGAATGCATGGTCAAGAGAGAACTATTAGTTTTAAATCCTCTAACAAGGTCACATTTAATAGTGTGCATTGTAACCTTTAACAAGGTTGGCTCTTCACCCAGCTCACTTCAGAAGAGTGAAAATATTTTGGGTTATTGGTCCCTGGTGTTTTTTACCTTACAAGGGTTTCCATGTTAAAAATATGTGTCAATGTGCATGAATGTTGTGGATTGCTATTTTACTTTACACTTTATTTTATTGACCTAGATCGGTAATCATAGTATTAATTTAATGACACTCGGTAAACACTATTGATTAAAGTTTAAGTTTACAGAATACATTTTTACCGACTTGATTTATATGATTTAATTTGTTTTGGTATACATGTGGAGAAATTTGGGACTGTATGATAATTTGTGAGGAAATTGATTCTAACTGATTCACCCCCCCTCTCAATTATTCTAACAATAATTTCATGCAAAAAATAGATCTAAAACTAAAAATCAAGGCCAAATCTAGAGATTCCAAGGCTGGAAATATGAGCTAATAAAAAGGGTTCAAATGTTGTGAATTATTGACATAATTCACAATTAGCAAATTAATCTTGCCTAATTTGGCTCAAATTTTGAAGGTAAAAAATAATAGGGCTATGCTATTATATCTAAAAGTGATATATACGTGAACAAAATTGAAGTGGGGCTTTAACTGCATTGAAAGTAAAAACACCTGATAGAACCCCATATGAGCATCATATGATATAGACTAAAGGGAATACTAAAATAAGGGACAAAAGATGAGTGTGTTGAGATTTTAAATATGATAGGACTCATATTCATGATTAAATATTAATTTAAAGACAAAAATGATGCAAGAGCATCTTGGGTTCATTGCAATCTTACATCAACCAAAAAAAAATATTGAGTTTTTATGTTCCTGGTCACTGGCTGTAGTGCTTTTTGTCACGGTCGAGTTCTTCAAATCCTTGGCAGTTGTGTTCATAGATTTGAGTTCTGGAGATCATTAGGAAGATTTTCCCATGATCACAACTCTTTTTTATTATCACGCCTGAAGTTATGTTGGATTCTTTGGTTGCATTTAGAATGTTTTCTTCATGTTCTTGCACTGTTCAATGTTTGGATCCTTGGTTGGATTTTCGTGTTTGGTGGTGCTTATGAATCACTTTCCTATGTAGCTACGTGTTTGGATGACCTATTTGTATAATCATTCCTTGTGATTTATTCATTTGTTAAAGATCTTAGATCAGAGGCCGACTAGGAGTTAGTTGGTAACATGTTTTGTTTCTCTTGGGAAATGTAATCTTGATGCCGAGCTATTAGCTTGCAGTTGAGTATTTAGGTCAGATCTTGGTCCTTTTTTTGGGGATGGAAGATGGAGATTAAAGGCAGTAAGCTAGGGTTTTTAAGGAGGTTGTTTACAGTCATAGGTCAAGAAGAATAAGTTTTATTATTTGTAATAAGTCCTTGGCATTTTTGAGTTGGGCATGTTGACTTCTATTGCAGAGATTTATATTTGTTTTACTTGTTAATGAAAAGATTGCATGTGTTTTCCATACTCTACATCTGTGTATTTTCTTCTTGAAATATCTTGAGTTTCTGCAGTGTAACTCTTGCTGCAAGGTTGGATAGTTCTTTCCTTGGACCCTCCTACCTTGGCTACGTCAGGTGGTATCAAAGCAAAGGTTTTCAATTGCGGTGAAAAGATCTTGTCTCCTAAGTCTGTGGTTACTGATTTGGTTTTTCGTGGGGTAGCAGAATAAGGATCTGACCTGCAATTACAGAGGAATAATCAAAGATGGATAGGAGAGGTGCTAGAGTTGGAAGAGGCGAAGACCCTAATTTTGTTGAAATGTTGAGACAGATTGCTGATAGATTAGAAGTAGTGGAAATGACCTAGAGGAGAGATCAAAATATTGAATACGTAAGTGATCTTGAAGAAGAAATTGAAGAACAATTTGAAGGAGAAGCCCAAGACCAACGTGAAGTGGGTCAAGGAGAAGAAAGGTTTATTAGGGCCCTTGATAGGGTTAATACCAGACCACATTTTAATCCACCAGATTATGATGGTCGATTGGATGCAGTTGAGTTGTTGGATTGGATCTCAGCTATGGAAAAGTATTTTGATTTTGAAGGTACTAATGAAGATAAGAAGGTAAAGTATGATTGTACTAAGTTAAGAGGTCATGATTCACTATGGTGGGATCATTTGTAGAATGATAGGAGTAGAGGTAAAGAGAAGATAAAATATTGGGATAGGATGGTGAACAAGATGAAGGAAAAGTTCTTACCCTCATATTATCAGGTCAGTTTGATCAAGAGATTGCAAAATTTGAGACAAAAGGATATGAATGTGAAACAATACACCGAGGAGTTTTACAAGTTGGATATTAGATCTATATTTAAAGAGGATAAAGTAGAGAGAGTTTTAAGATACCTGAATAGTTTAAGGATGTCCATACAAGATGAGATTAGTATGATCAAGATTTGTAATGTGGAAGATGCTTACCAATTTTCACTGAAGGCTAAAGACAAGTTAAGTAGAAGACATGAAAAAAGGAAAAGAGGCAAAGGTGGAAGAGTCTAGAGAGGCAAAGGTGGTAGAACATCTGGTGACTCTGATAAAGAGAAGACAAAGGAGAGGACTGCTGAAAGGATTTTTGTAGAGGTGTCTATAGGAATGAGGGATACCAAAGAGATTATAAAAGGGTGTTTAAGGGTTCTTTTTTCAAGTGTGGTGGAGAAGGTCATAGGGTCTTTGAATGAAAACAAGGTGGATCTTAAAGAAGAACTAAAAATAGAAGAAGGACAAGTCTTGTGGAAGAAGAGAGATCTTCTAAATCGGTTAATAATAATCAAGCTAAATAGGGAGAAACAATGATCATGAGGAGAACCGTGTACCATGATGAAAGAAAGGAGAACTCTTGGAAAAGAAAGAACATGTTCTGAACCATATGTCTTCTTGGTGGTAAGGTATGTAAAGTTATTGTTGATGGTGGTAGTTCTAAGAATTTGGCATATGAGGAAATGATAGACAAGTTGCAGTTGAAGAGATTGAGACATTCTAAACCCTATGAGATTGCATAGATAAAAGATGGTCACAAGGTGTTGGTAAGTGAACAATTTTGGGTTAATTTGAAACTAGGGAAATATGATGATGAAATATTGTGTGATATAATGCCTATGGATGTATGTCATGTTTTATTGGGTAGACCTTGGTAGTATAATAGACAAGCTATACATGATCGGAGAAGAAATACATATATTTTGTGGCTAATGGTATGAAAAATAGATTGATGCCTTTGGAGGAATCTTCTAAAGGGAAAAATTGTACCAGTTCTATAATTTTCATGGTTGATGGAAGGAAATTATAGGAAGGTATGAAACGTGAGAATGTTTATTTTTCTATTATTCCATAGAAGACTGTAGATATAGATCTGAGCAGTGAATACCCTGTAGAGATTATGGACATGTTGGATGAGTATAAAGATGTGATTTTAGATATGTACCTGATGGTTTACCACTAATTAGGAGTATCAGTCATTGCATGGATCTAATTAATGGAGCTAGTTTGCCTAAAAAAGTAGTTCACCGGTTAACACCAACAAATAATGAGGAATTGAATAGACAAGTACAAGAGTTGTTGTAGAAAGGCTTAATAAGAGAAAGTTTAAGTCCTTGTGTAGTACCTACAGTATTAGCACCTAGGAAAGATGGGAAGTGGAGGATGTGTACATATTCTAGAGTAATAAACAATATTACTATCAAGTACTAGTTTCCACCACCAGATTTCTATGTTTCTAGAGTGGCAGTGACTCTTGACACTTCACAAGATGAAAAGGACCCCTTTACAGGGAATGTGGACACCCCTATAGTAGATGAAGCTGAATAGAAAGAGGAAGTAGAGAAGAAATAGGAAGAAGAAAAAAAGACAGAACAACAAGAGGATGAAAAGAAAGAGGTAAACTCATCATCTATCTCATTGTTGGCAAGCAGTGATGTGAATGTTGATAGTATGGATGAAGTCGAGTTGGTCAAATTGACATTTACTACATTGAACATAGCCAAGGAAAGATCATAAAAAAAAGGAGAAAAAAGGCTAAAGTAATTACAAGAGCAATTGATACTGTGAAAAAATTGCTTCCAATACCTATTTTTTTCCAGCACAAAGATGACATTGAAAATCTTAGAATAACACTTGATGAATTTGATGGGAACTATGAGAATTTGATGAAGATTGTAGAGGAGAAGGGAGAGATCAAATATTCAGAAAAGAAGTTAACAGAAGTTTTCAAGTCTATCACATGGGACTTTGGCATTGTGAAAACGTGTTTGACAAATGTGAAGAGCTGCATTGGATATGGGAGAAAATTGTTTAGCTATTGCATGAATCCTATTAGACATGTTCAGAACGTAGAAGATATTATTGCCAAAGAGAGGGAAAATCTGAAAAGTATGATGGATGGTTGTGAAACATCTTCACAGTCTACAATAGAGCTAGACAAGGAAGTCAATAATTTTGGCATAACTCAATGTATTGGATAATGAGAAAGGGAGAGTATTGAAAAGATTTAATCTGCTGAAAAGCTTTATCACTCCTAAGCTATCCATACTTGAGGTTCATCTCTTAGACTTGGAGAAAGTGACAGATTCACCAAATAAATCTATGCCCACAAAATTGAAATAAGCTGAGACCACATCGTTTGCAGTGAATGGCTTAATTCATATTACCCAAATATTATTCAAAACATGGAATGCAGGAGTGAAGATCTTGGAAGATTCCTTTCAAGACATTCTGAAATTGGTGAGAAAGCACTAAATCCTATTATTTTGTATGAACCTTTGTTATTGTTGTTAAAGGGGGAGAAGAGAGAAAAAATATATATATATATATATGGGAGAAGAGACAAGAAGAGGAAGGAGAGAATATAGGGAAGATAGTTTTGTTAGAACACTTATTCATTTTTTTAAAGTGTTTCCATCAATGCCAAAGGGAGAGATTGTTGGCAAGTGATCAATTTCTTAAATGTGATTCACTTTTTGGTTTTATTTTATGGCAACACATCTGGGTTTCAGATCGATTCCTATAAAGATAAGTTTTGCTGATTCATAAATTGACTAAGTATAGAAGCAGAGATACATAAGTATTTTGGATATCAAAGATTGAGATCAATGAATTAGGGAAAGTGAGCTTAGAGGACAATAGTATGGGGTATGTATGACCTCCACCTAAGGTCAATTTGGTTTTGGTTATGTCTACAGTGAGCTAGAAATAATTGAAGACAGACAGACAGTAGTAGAACAACGATACAGAGCAGTTGGACAGTAGCAAAGATTGAGGGAGTATGACTTGGACTCTAGGAAATCAAAGTTGGATTTTAGTTGTTGATAACCTACACATTGACTATACAAGAGTGCCGAATATGCATTTGATATTTACTATATTAAATGTATTTTGTATTGAAGGTTGACTTTGTAATATTTGTAATATTCATATTGGGAGCCGACTTTGTAAATTTGTGAGATATATATGTAAGATAGTTTTGATAAAGATATGAAGAGGTAGATGGTTAGTTGGATGAATTGTTGAGAAAATAGTAGAGCAGAGAATGATAGAGATCATTGAAGAGCTATAAATGAACTATCTAAGCACTAGTGTTGCTTGTTTTGTTCATGACTGAGAACACTTTGTAAACTGAATTACTTTGTAAGTGTTGTAAGCTCAGATGGCCCCTAACAGGGTGTTGTGAACCTTTAACAGGGTTTTAATTCCTTTAACAAGGAAATGTGCTATGTAATATTCAGCTCCTAATAGGGATAGGTCTCCTAACAGGGACATTATACTTTAGTACATGCTTGTGGGTACCATCCCTACCAAGATTTTCCCTTGGCCAGGGTTTCCTCAAAAACAAAATATGGTGTTATGAGTACTGTGTCATTTACTTATGTTCTTTTCTTTACTGCAAGTTTATGATTAATGTTTAAATGGTTGAAGAATTTAATTAAGTGCTATAATACTGATTCACCCCCCCCTCTTAGTATTATCCAATCCTAACAGGATGTGTACATATTCTATAGTAATAAACAAGATAAATATCAAGTACTGGTTTCCTTTACCTAGGATGGATGACATAATGGCTTGCTTGAGTGGAGCTAAGGATTTCACAAAGATTGATTTGAAGAGTGGTTATCATCAGATTTGAATACGAGAAGGTGATGAATGTAAGATTAATTTTAAGACTAATTAAGGTTTGTATGAGTGGTTGGTAATACCTTTTGTCTTGTCTAATGCACCAAGTACTTTCATGAGGCTGATGAATGAAGTGTTGAAGGAATTTCTGGGTAAGTTTGTCATAGTTTATTTGAATGACATTCTAATTTTCAGTAAGACAAATGAGGAACACTTGTTGCATGTAAGATGAGTATTGCAGAGTTTAAGAAAGGATAAATTATTGATAAATTTGAAGAAGTGTACTTTTATGAAGAATGAACTTGTATACCTTAAATTTGTGATTTCTACCGAAGGATTGAAGATGGATCCTGAGAAGGTTAGAGAAACTGTTGAATAGCCTGAACCTGAAAGTGTTAGTGAGGTAAGATCATTTCATGGATTGGAAAGTTTTAATAGGAAGTTCATTAGGAATTTTAGTTTTGTTTTCAATGCTATGAATGAAACCAATGGGGGAGATAAGAAGGAATTCAAATGGACCCATGGATTTCAAATAATCTTTGATTTTTTGAAACAAAAGGTAACTAAAAAACCCGTGTTAGCACTACCAGATTTCAATAAGGTATTTTAGGTAGTTTGTGATGCTAGTGGAAGTGCAATAAGAGCAGTACTGAGTCAAGAAGGTAGATCAATTTATTACTTTAGTAAAAATTTGAATGATGCAAGGAGAAAGTATTTTGTTTATGATAAGAAATTGTATGCTATTGTTCAAGCTTTGAAGAAGTGGAGACATTAATTATTGCCTAAGGATTTTGTGTTGTATACTGATCATTAGGCTTTACAATATTTGCATAGTCAATGTAAGTTGAATTAGAGACATATGAGATGGGTTGAATTATTACAAAGTTACTCATTTGTGTTGAAGAACAGGAGTGGTAAGTCTGACAAAGTTGATGATGCTTTGAGTAGAAGAAGAAATCTATTGATAGAGATGAAGGTGATAGTGCTTGGAATTGATGAATTGAAGACTTTGTATAAGGATGATCTTGATTTTTATGAACCCTTGGAAATATTGTAAGGAACCTTTGGTTACCAATAGGAGTTATTTGTTGGATTATTTCATACAGGATGGATTGTTGTTCAAAGGGGTTCAGTTGTGTATACCAAGAGGATCTATGAGGGAAAGTTTGATTAAGGAGAAAAATTATGGAGGATTAGCTGGACACTTTGGGATTGATAAGATAGTGGCAGTTATCAAGGAGCAGTATTATTAGCCGCAAATTCATAAGGATGTTAGGAATTTCATTCAAAAGTGCATAATTTGTCAAGTTTTAAAAGCGAATAGTCAAAATACTGGATTGAATGTACCATTACCTATACCAGAGAAGCCTTGGAGGAGATTAGCATGGATTTTGTACTTGTTTTTCCAAAGACTCAAAGAGGTAATGATTCAGTGTTTGTAGTGGTTGATAGGTTTTCAAAAATGACTCATTTAATTCCATGTAAGAAGACATCAGATGCAATACATATAGCTGATTTGTTTTTCAAGGACATTATCAGACTGCATGGGTTGCTTATGAGCATTGTTTTAGATAATGATACTAAGTTTCTTGGGCATTTTTGGAGGAAGCTTAATACAGAATTGAAGTTTATTTCTACGTTTCACCCACATACTGATGGACAGACTGAATTTTTTAACATAAGTTTGGGTAATCTACTGAGATGCTTGGTGGGTGAGAAGGTAGGTCATTAGGATTTAGTATTGGTACAAGTAGAGTTTTCTTATATTAATTCAGTGAATAGGAGTAATAGGATAACACCTTATGAGATTGTTTATGGTTTACATCCTAATAGAGTGACATAATTCAGGGATATTAGTGTTGAAGAGAAGAGGAGTGCTAAAGAAGAACAATTTATTTATCATATGAAGGATTAAATGATAGAGTTAAAACACATTTGGAAGGTGTGAATGATAAATATAAGGAGAGAGATGATAGGATAAGGAAACATAATGAGTTTGCAGTTGGTGATGAAGTGATGGTTGTCCTGAGAAAAGGTTGATTTTTGGTTGGTACCTATAACAAGTTGAAGATTAAGAAGTTTGGACCTTGTAAGATCTTGAGGAAGTTTGATTTGGGAAATGCTATGAAGTTGAGTTAGCACAGGACATGGACATATCAAGTATATTCAACATAAAAGACATATGAATATCATGAATTAGATAGCAGTGATGGAGATGGATCAAAGAGTGAATTGTAGTATCCTAAGAAGAAAAAAGAGGGGTTTGAACAGATCTTGGATACCATAATTGGTCGAAGCACTAGAGGAAAGCATTATAAAGAATATCTTATTAAGTGGAAGAACATACTAGTTGAGGATACTTCATGGATTTCTTAGATGGAGTTAAACCGATTTGGTTTTCCTTCATCCTAACAAAGTGAGAGGCTCACTTTTCAAATAACCCTGGGTGTTTGATGCAAGATCATCTTGGGTTCATTACAATCTTACGTCAACCAAAAAAACATTTGAGTTTTTCTATTCTAGGTCACTGATTGCATTGCTTTTAGGGTAAAAGTACAAACCTGTGTCACACTTCTATAAAGGAAAAGGTCAACAACATGCAAATTGTTCAACTTTAACGACATAAAAGTGGCATTTTTGTTTAGAATTGTAGGATGATGTAAACTAATGAAATGTTTAAAACTGGATGAATTTTATGACTAATTTTTTTAAAAAAATTTGAACAAGAATTGACATAGTTTTTTAAGTTTTGAAGTCCATTTTTTAATTGTTGAAAAATGCTAAAAATTTGGGGTCTAGCTCACACCAAACAAGTTGACGAAGGGTGGTCCCCTTATTAACACAAATACACAACAAAATCGTGAATAACAAGATTTGCAAAAATAGGAAATGGGCTTTCTATTATCCACCATGAAATGAAATTACAATATTCCGAAATATATCATGAACATTCAAAAATGAAACATGCACAACCACATGGGAATTTTATTACAATATTCTCCAAGCTAGAGCCACCAGATGCGTAACCCAGAACTACCCTCGACAACCCTAAGGACCTTCAATATATAGACAATTTTAACCGCCCAAGAAGATTTTAGAAATTAAACCCTAAAGTTTGAGGCCAACCATCCATAAGACATTATTATTCATTTTATTACATTAGAATAGGCCCAACCAACTTCATAACCCAAAAATAAATTTTGAATAAACTTTAACTTTTCAAGTTTAGGCAGCGCAACTTTCGGAGACCATAACTCATCACCCGTTGACCCGATGGACCACCATAACCCCATTTTGGAAATACCATGAAGTGCTCTACAACACTTAGTTGGTGCAAGATCCAGTCAGCCAAGACTTTGACTCCATTCGAAGTCTCTAAAGCCTTCAAAACTGAGTTTGAAGTTTTTGTACCCTACTGCCAATGCCAAAAATATTCAACATCTATAAAACTAGACTTGATCTGGCAATAAAAATTTACTGGCAGGCTGATACAATCAAAGTGAACCTCCAGGGAAGAAAATAGAAAATTCTGAGTTCAAACGAAAAACTTACTAAAAATACCAACTTTCCAGAAATACCAGCTCTGCAAAAAATAGCCCTGATTGAAAAGAAACCAGAAATTATTTTTGGGTGATGCAAGATTGATCTTACACCTAGGATGCTCCTGCATCACAAGTATATGCTTGAATAATTTAATTTTCCTCCGATTTCAAAATATTTTATAGATAAAATGTATAGCTAGTGCAAAAAAGAAGAAAGATTAGTTTTCAATGTATATTTTCTCCGTTGTAACTGCTGAAAGTTGATCTTATCTGAAATCGACAGTTTTCATCTCCCACCAAATTTCCCCTATCAAATCTACACCATTCAAAAAAAAATTACATATTCTTGAGGAGGACGCTCTCCTCTAGTGTTAAATATAAATTTTAAATTTTTTTCATGTGATTTATTATTATTTTTATTTATTTGAAGCAACATCTTCTTGAATGTCAAAATACCTACTTTTTGTATTTTGAAATTATAATATATTAGATCTAATCAAAATACTATAAAATTTATATGACAATAATCTTGACTCTGAGCTCTACAAAAGAGTATTTTTATATTTTTTAAAAATATAATTAAAAATTGTAGGGGTTATTGAAACATCGCTTTTCTAAAATAATTTTATTTCTAATTGGTGTAAAACATGCATTTAATAGACATTTCTAGTTGGAAAAGTTGAACCACTTATCTAACTTAGCTAGAATGAATCTAGTTAGACCATATGTTTGACAAAAATTAATTTTTAGTTAAAAATACTCAAATTCAGTTGTGCTGATAAGTTAGCCTGAAACGTGACACAACTTTGTGCTTTTACTCTTCTATCGCGGTTGAGTTCTTCATATCCTTGGCAATTACGGTCATAGATTTGTGTTCTAGAGATAATTAGGAAGCTTTTCCTATGATCAAAACTCTTTTGGAGTATCACGCCTGAAGTTATGCTGGATTCTTTGGCTGTGTTTATAATGTGTTCTTCATGTTGTTGCATCAGTCAGTGTTTGGATCCTTCGCTAGATTTCCTTTTTTGGCGGTGCGGCTCACTTTCCTATGTGACTACATTTTTGTCTAACTTATTTGTATGATCGCTTCTTGTGATTTATTCGTTGATTAAAGATCTTAGATTAGAGGTCGAGTGGGAGTTAGTTGGTAACACGTTTTGTTTCTCTTGGGAAATGTAATCTTGAGGCCGACCTGTTAGCTTGCAGTCATGTATTTAGGTTGGATCTTGGTCCTTGTTTTGGAGATGAAAGGTGGAGATCGAAGGCAGTAAGCTAGGGTTTTGAAGGAGGATATTTACAGTCATAGGTAAGGAATAATAAGTTTGTTCTTTGTAATAAGTCCCTGACATTTTTGAGCTGGGCATGTTGACTACTATTGTAGAGCTTTGTAATTGTTTTACCATTTAATGAAAAGCTTGCACGTGTGTTCCATACTCTAGATATGTGTATTTTCTTCTTGAAATACCTTGACTTTTTGCTGTGTAACTCTTGCTGCAAGGTTGGATAGTTTATTTCCTTGGACCCTCCTACCTTGGTTGCGTAAAAAATGGTTCCAAAAGTTTTTAGAGGAATAAAAAACTAAAATGAGTGCTAGTAGGGAATCATTAACTAAAGGATTAAAATTAAAAATACTACAAATATAATAAAAAATATTCGAATATGAAGGATGTTAGGTTATACATGTGATTCACCTTCTTATCCTTAAGTATTTTTATTTTTATAGACAGCTAGTAATGTAATACTCCTATAATGTAGGGAAATGAGATATAAAACTAGAATACAAACACCATCAAGTCAATTGCATTGGAGAACAACCAGTAGGCCCAACTACAAACCCTTGGAAGAATTGGGAATAATGATGTATTGTTCTCTTTTATGTTTTGTTTGATTTTGATATCATTTGGAAATTGACAATGTAAAACCATGCTAAATGGGGCATATTGATATTAATCACTATTAACTAACAAATGTAGATATGAGAATCAAATGAGATATGTAGAATTGGAAAGGCGTTGTAGAGAGGAACCTGTGTCTCAAATCTAAGCTCGATATGGCTAGATAGTATTGCTAGGCATCATAGTCCTCCAGATGTCCTGGGTCCATAAAAAATTCCAAACTAGTCTCAAGAGCCTCCAAACTACATCTAGATGAACTTTAAGACCAAACCACCACGAGTAAGGCACTAGGTTCTCTAGTCCCTTTCATGAACTATGCCAAATTTCTTGTCTGTATCTATGCTCATCTCTTGAAATTTTAGACTAAACCTAGAACTTGTCTCTTGGACTTGTATGTGCACACAAGGAGAGAAAAATGGTGTTAGGTTATATATGGGCTTGTCTAATTAATCAAACCTCAAGTTGGAAATCAATCCTACAAAAATGATGATAAAAAGAAACCATAAATATGAAGGAAATATTTGAATTGAAATGAGTGTACCCTTAATTGGTGATGTAATGCTCTTAGAATAAGTCTAAATTTTATGCAATAACATGATGAATCATCGAAAAATCTATTGTAAGAAAATAAGTGAAGATGTCTTGATCTAGCTTAATGATCCTTTGTCCTAGATCTTCTCTTGAAAAGAATATTTTCTCCTAAAATAAACTAGTGAACATGAGAGATTCCGATGTAGATATGTCTTGAAATAAATTAAAAGTGATGCCTTATATAGGGTTCTCAAGGTATTTTTGCATTTAGGCCAAGTTGTAAATGATCGTATCCAAATATAGAGGCTATATTTGGAAATGCCAAGGTTCACATATTATTCTCCCAAAATTTAAGTAAAAAAAGGTCAAACTATTTTTAACCACATACTATGTCAACAATTGACAATATCTAGGCAAAATAGGCCCAAATTTTAAGGGAAGCGAGATAATAGGGCCTTGATATCATATACAAAATCAATATGATTTTTGAGAAAATAAATGCAAGGCTTTAAATATATTGAACTTTAAAATAGGACAGGGATCAATACAAGCTTGAGATAATATAGAATAAATGACACTAATATAATGGCCCAAATAGGAGTGCATTGAGATTTAAAATAGAATAAGACTCATATGATTGATTTAAATATTAATTTAAAGAAAAAAATGGTCCAAATAATTCTTAGAGAAATGAAAAAATAAAATGAGTGCTAGGGGAGTGTGAAATTGGACTCATTAACCAAAGGAGTACAATTTATGACACTACACATATTTACTAATATTTTATTCTCTTACATGTAGTTCCAATGGAATTTTGTGTGAGAGTTACTAAAGAGGGTCACAAATGAAGAAAGCGGAGCACAAATAGTGATAGTATAAATCAATTAAAACTCATTAATGAAACTTTCCCATTCTAGTTTAGAGTAGAATTAGAAATTGAGAGTCTTATAGTGATAGATGGGATCTACATGAGTGTAGCCTCCATAATAGAGTGTTAGGTTTGGAGATATGAGCTATGAGAAGTTATTGGTCAATATGCAAATTAATATTTATATTTTCTATCCATGGGTGCATTGATTGATGTCATGGGGACATTGGGCTTTTGTCATTCCATGACTTAAGTATAATATGGTTTCAAGAATCCACTCACGATTTCCTCTCAACTCTCCTCTACAAATTGGATACTCTCAATAGAGATTTAATATGTTCTCCATAGAGTTTTCATAGGTTATTTTGTAGGTTCATAGATGCTACAAGAATGCTATCAAACTAAAAAAGACAATCGTGTTGCATATGTGCTTTTATTGTTGAATAGTCATAGATGCTTTAACTTCTTTGATGGTGGATTTATTTCAATAAATTATTTCTCCATGTATATTTGGCATTATGTATTAAACTATCTTGTTTTATTTCTTATTTCTATTTATTGATTTATGATTCTACATTATCTTAATGGATAATCCAATGTTGCATTATTAAAAATCAGATTTGTACTCTTTGGAGAATTAGCATTTATAGTAGTTTAACCTTTTTAACAGAATAAGATGCGAAAAGATACATGGATTGATTAAACAATAATATAAATGTCTATAATATATAGAATTTGGGATGAGTAAGTCAAAACGATAGGCTTCCTAGAGAGTTGAGTTGGTCATGAATGGACAAGTAGAGTAACTCAATGTGTAAGAACAATAATGTGAAATGAACTCCACTTGATAAGTGCTCATTAGTTCCTATCTAATCTAAGTAAATAAGATAAAATACTTTATGTAGAATTTATAAGAGGCGCAATTAGATTATTATTTACCAACTCTCACAAATACTATTGGTTTTCAAAGATATTGTCACTAATCTTTATATGCCACATAAAGAAGTTAATGATAAATATATATACATGTGGAATTTATTTGGTTCTTATGGTGATAATGTTGTAGATCTTTTATTTTGAAATGCATTTCTAGTGCTACATGAATTGAATTTAGATATGCATAAGGTGCAAGTAATGTTAATGTGATTTACATAGATATAATACAAGTTAAGGTTTTTCGTGGCCTCTTCTATAGAAAATATTATTAGTTTTACTAGTGTTGTATCTCTTTAGAGACATGTGGCAAATGGGAGGCCACATAAGGTTGTTGAATTTTCAAAATATCTCATTTTAGGGCAAGTTTACTATAAGTTCTTATTCAAACTTCCATTTTGGGTGTTGTTTGAACAATTGGAAAGATAAAAATAGATTTGCAACCTTTTTATTATAAGTTTTCAACAATTAAACATAGGTTTGTCATCTTTTCAATAGTGATAAACAAAAAAAAATGACAATAACATGAATCTTCTATTGTTTTCGATGATTTGTTCTAACCTTTGTTTTGGGCATTGCTTGAACTATTGGAAATATATTACATGTACTAGAACAACTATGTTATACTCTTTTGATATTTACTTATCACTTATTTTAAATTTGTAAAAGTATTAACTATAATATTTAAGCACTATCAAAATCTTATTTGTATTAGTTTTCAAATCCATGGGAATCATTAAATTCTACACCATGAAACTTGTAGGTTTTTAAATATATTTCAAATGGTGTAAAGATTACATAAAATAGGAGCCAAAGAAAAAAAATTTGACAAAGCTCATGACAAATCTATGTAGAATTTTTCAAAAAATATAATAGGTAATTTGTAAGTCTATTAACATATTTTCATCAATTTAAATGCCATCCAAAGTAAAGGTCAAGGGAAAACATTATGATACAATATGAAATATCCCTCAATAGATGATATTTGAGGGTGAAATAACCTTAATAGTTAAAATTGCTTAACAAATATGATTATTAGAGATAATTCTAAAATAATTATGAATGTTTGGGTTTAGACTGGAGATTTTCAAACCTTTATGTCAATCTTATAGAACAGAATATATATTACTCAATTTTAGAAACCTTTCTTACACAAACCTATTATTATTTATTTATCTACTATGCATGGGAGTTCTTCGTCATAATATGTATTTCGAAACCAAAATAAATAATAATAATAATACATTGACAAAATTTCCATACATACGGAAGAATACAAATATGTATGTAGCAACTCAATATTAGAATTATAACTCCTAAATAGCAAAAATCAACATTGTTCCCAGCTGAATCAAACTAATTTGCCCACATGCTTTTG
Source organism: Thuja plicata (assembly GCA_018584345.1). Lineage (NCBI taxonomy): Eukaryota > Viridiplantae > Streptophyta > Pinopsida > Cupressales > Cupressaceae > Thuja > Thuja plicata. The sequence continues at coordinate 351,784 of MU227865.1, read as the reverse complement.
GCACATTCCTTCTTGGAAAGAATTGGTATGTATTTTGGCAGATTTGAACTTGTCTTTCGGTACATACGATACGGTTTTATCCGTTCAAAATGTAGGCGAAGTCGTCACGATAGGGATTCGATAATCACGAAAATATTTGATTACAAATCACACAATACAAAACAAAATAGATATAATAAGGTTGAAGGATTCTCCGACCATGGAGATATCGCAATATATTAGACCGATTTTATAATATTCTTAATTTTTTAATTTAGTTTCCATACATATCTAAATTTAAAAAAAGATTTAATACATATCAAGATATAGCAGTGTATGTCTCTTGAAGGACTTTTTTTTTACCTTGAATTTTATAACATTAAATTCATAGTTTTGGTCTATATTTCAAGTTCAATATGATATCATACTTATTGAGAGATTATTTTTAAATCTTCTTCTTGATATTGACTTAAAATTTTATAACACTGAGGTGATTGGTTTTTGTCCATATCTAAAATTAAAAGATTCTACACCATGATGATATGAAATTGTATTTTTTTAAGAAAGACCACTAGTTTGTTTGTCTTTTTAATAACAATTACAGACAATTAGTGTTTCTTATGTTTTGAAAGAGTAAAGCAAATATTTACATTATGGATGCCATATAAATAAATATTTATGATAGAGTATACTATTCTTAACATGTCAATAACAATAGTGATAGTTTAATAACATATTACATATTTTAATAGTTTTCCCTTATGTTTTGGGACCACTTTGGTTAGAGTGCCTCACATGTACTAATAAGTTTGCAAGTGACTTATTTTTGTATGAATTCAACTCATGAGATTATTATTTTTGAATCTTATTATCACTTATCCCTAAGATTTTGTCCTAATTTATAGATCTAATTTATTAACTTGAATTAGATCTATGAGTGTACACTTTACTCAACTCACTTCTATAGTTATGGATCTAAACCTTGAATTTTTAAAATTTAAATTTAAATTTAATCTTGTCAACTCCATCTTTCTAGTTGTCTTGAGTAAACCCACTGTGCATTCTTGTGTTAAATTGTGTTCTTGGTTGTTATATTTAAGAACATTCGCTCATTCATATTGAAAGCATTTAGGAGTATGATAGGATTACTCAAAGGAGTTATCAAAGAGGCTTTATGAGAGAATCTTAGAAATATTATTATAGGATTACATTAGCATAAATGATCCTACTCTTGTTATACGCTTTTTTCATCTTTGAATATATGTTTCTCAAAAATTGTTACGTCGGTCTAACTAGGGGCTTTATTGAGGAGAATACAACCCTTGAAGTTCAATAGACTCCCAAATGTGTTTTTAATTCAAAGCGTAGCCTTCAAAATCTATCAAACTTGATTTTCTTCAAAACAATCCCACATGTGCATGAGATTTGCATTGCAACTCACACACTTTTACACAAACCGAGTAAAAAACTTTCACAACTTTTGTTTTGATTATTAGTCTCACTTACTCACTCCTTCTCCCTTCCAATGAAACTAGACCAACAATATATGTGCACATCCTGACATTAATTGCATCCTTAAGTCAGAAAAGACCATATTTACACATCTACATGTTATCCATAGAAATAAGCCTTAATCCAAATGTGTAATAGGTCCGATCCAAAAGTTAACATGTTACACCACTAGAGGGATCACACTATAGATTATTGATGCGGGAGCATCCATGTTTGATGAAATTTAATTCATGATAGAGTCAGAGGGGTCATTTAGATCAACTTTAGAAGGTTAGATTAGGTGAATAAGCATAGAAAATTCAAATTGCATGTTTTCCCGCCAAAACTAGTTTGAATGCCATAAGTGAACTTTTTTGGGTTGTAAGGTTTGGAAATTGTTCTCCAACCTTGATTTTGGGTTGATTAGTACCAATAAGGTATTTTTGGACTATTTTAAGCCATGCAGACCTTAGGTTATGCCAAAAATGACCAAATTGTAAAAGTTACAAAAAGCTCCCCTGAGGAAAGGCAGTTGGCTCAGATCTCGAAAGTACTTGCACAAAGATTTAGTGCCACAGATAAGTTATCTTCACATGTTCCCTTTTTCTTCCATACCATGAGTATATTCTTCTTAGATTCATTTGACTCTACAAATTTCTTCTTATTTTCAAACCTTTCCGGAGTAGTTACATGTTTGCATGTGTTAGCATAGTGTCTAGATTGACTGCATTTGTAACATCTGATATTCCTTTGTCCTGAATTTATTGAGGGAACTCTTGATTCACACTGATTATCTTTGTGACCATAACCATGACATAAATATAAATGACCATGAAAGATATTATTTATTCCATTTATTCTAGCTGAATTAGATAATTGACTCCTGCAATGACTTTCTTTGTGACCAAACCTGTGATAGTTAAAGCATTGAATACCCTGATCCGTATTTCTTCTACACTCTACAACGTTATGTCTAAATTGTTTGCATTGAAAATAATATCCATTAAATGATAAGTACCTTTGAGCATTTGGTTTCCTTACTAGAGGTCTTTTTATAGGTGTTCCAAAGTTCCAAACCTTGCTTGTTACTTTAGATCTTTCTTTAGCTTAATCTACTTTGTCTTTACCCGTGATGTTCTCATTCAGTGTTTCATAGGAGAAACCAAGTCCTTCCTTATCCTTGTGGCTTTTTTGCATGGATAAAATTTGTTCTAGAATTATGCTACTCTCACATACTTTTTCTTTAGATTTCAACTCCCTTAATTCTTGGTCTAACTTCTCATTTTATTCCATTTTCTGTCTGATGACATCTTTGAGATTTTCTTCAGTCTTCTTGCATTCTTCCAATGGTAGCTTCATATTTACAACATTTTCCTTTGATTCCTTTAATTCCTGGTTGACTTCTTTGTGTCTTTCTTTGAATTTCCAGATTTACTCCCTTAGATTGGTGATACAATCATTTGCCTCCTTAAGGTTTTATTTTAATTCTTTATTTTTAGATTCAGTGCATTCCATATCATCTAACATTATCTTTAGTCCTTCATCGAAGTAACATTCTCCTTCCATCTCTTCAACCTACCAAGATCTCCCTCAATTGGTTAAGCTCTATTTGCAAGGGACCAAGCTCTGATACCAATTGTTGAATAGTCTGAATAAATGAGAGGGAGGGGTGAATCAGTTATCATAAAATAGTTTTTCTTAAACTTAATTAACCTAGAGAAAATTTAATTCAAATCAAAACAAATATGAATATGAAAGCACAATGAATACCATTCTCCTGCCATATGTTCAACCTGCCAAGATATCCCTCAAGTGGCTAAGCTTTATCTGCAAGGGACCACGCTCATATACCAATTATTGAATACTCTGAATAACTGAGAGGGAGGGGTGGATAAGTTATGATAAAATATTTTTTCTTAAATGTAATTAACCTGGAGCAACTTTAATTCAAATCAAAACATATATGAACATGAAAGCACATAAGAACACCATACACAATGAACACCATATTTTACGTGGAAAATCCAAGATGTGATAAACCATAGAGAATGTCGATTCTCAATTACGAAACACTGGTCAAGGTGATTTTTATAAGGGTGGCTCACTGCCAAGTTGCTCACTACAGGTAGGATCACTACCAAGCTAACACAACCAATACAAAATAACTTATTATCAAATAGTCTCACAATCAAAACATGAATAGATGAAGCTACACCAACATATGCATGAATTTGGTTTTGGTTAAGAACACAATAACTATCTGCAACAGATCTAGTTATGAATCTTCTGCCAAAATTCTCCACAACTCCTTCACACAAGCTCTATATTACTACTTATTATATCTCCTCTTATCGCTTTCTTTCTATTGGCTATCTTTTTCTTTGTCACATTACCCTTCACCTTCTCTCATCTTCGCAATTCACATCAACCACCCTCTATCTTTGGAACCAAAAAGATTTTATATATATATACCCGTAGAATAATAGAAATATAGAATAAGTTGGCCTAGCAAACATGTCGGTTTGAAGAACAATTTTGAAATATTCATTAATGCTCAGCATGCTAGCGCCGGACCCAAAGGATAGGTCGCACATTAAGATCTTCTTTCCACGTTACCACGGGACCCATAAATAGGTCATACATAGCATAATTACCGAAAGATAAAGAACTTTGAGGTACACAAGCTATATTTTGGTGTTGATGGGAACACCACAACCAAGACCATGTCTTGCTATACATTAAATTCAGTACCAACTGGAGAAATGTAAATAACAACATCTGTACAAAATCTAAATGTCATTGACATACTAAAAACCTGTAACATATTGCATGAATGTCCGGATAGCAAAGATACACGGAATAAGCTTTGAACACAACAACCAATACCAAAATGTTAATCTTCATTATTCTACACTAAGTGTCTTCCACAATTGACCAAGACAAAAAATACTATAGGATTTTCAAACCTTTAGGTCAATCTTATAGAACTGAATATAGATTACTCAAACTTAGAAACCTTTCTTACACAAACCTATCGTTATTTATCTACTATGCATGGGAGTTCTTCATCGTAATCTGTATTTCGAAACCAAAATAAATCATACATTGACAAAATGTCCATACATACATAAGAATACAAATACGTATGTAGAAACTCAATATTAGAATTATAACTCCTAAATAGAAAAAAATCAACATTGTTCTCAGCTGAATCAAACTAATTTTCCCACATGCTTCTTGCACATTCCTTCTTGGATAGAATTGATAATTCTTTAGAACTTGTTTCAAATTCTCTTTCAGTCGTGTATGTATTTTGGCAGATTTGAACTTGTCTTTCGGTTTACATATACCTACGTACATACGCCGGAGTTATGTTCTCTTCTCTTTCATAAGATACGGTTTTATCCGTTGAAAATGCAGGCCTCACTCTCTCCCTGTAATATGAAGTCGTCAGGATAGGATTCGATAATCACGATAATATTTTAATACAAATCACACAATACAACAAAATAGATATAAATCAAGATATAAACGGTTGAAGGATTCTACGACCATGGAGATATCGCAATATATTAGACCGATTTTATAATATTCTTAATTTTTAAATTTAGTTTCCATACATATCTAAAGTTAAAAAACATATAGCAGTATATGTCTCTAGAAGGACTTTTTCCTCTCCAATATTGACCTTGAATTTTATAACATCAAGTTTAATCGTTTTTGTCCATATTTCAAGTTCAATATGATATCATACTTTCTAAGAGATTATTTTTAAATTTTCTTCTTGATATTGACTTAAAATTTTATAATACTGAGGAGGTGATTGGTTTTTGTCCATATCTAAAATTAAAAGATTCTACACCATGGCGATATGAAATTGTATTTTTTTAAGAAATACTACTAGTTTGTTTGTCTTTTTAATAACAATTACAGACAATTAGTGGTTCTTAAGTTTTGAAAGAGTATAGCAAATATTTACATTATCGATGCCATATAAATAAACATTTCGGGTAGAGTATACCATTCTTAACATGTCAATAACAATAGTGATAGTTTAATAATATATTACATATTGTAATAGTTTTCCGTTATGTTTTGGGACCACTTTGGTAAGAGTACCTCACATGTACTAATAAATTTTACAAGTGACTTATTTTTGCATGAATTCAACTCACGAGATTATTATTTTTGAAACTTATTATCACTTATCCCTAAGATTTTGTCCTAATTTATAGATCTCATTTATTAACTTGAATCAAATCTATGAGTGTACACTTCACTCAACTCACTTCTATATGACAGCACTATTAATTCCCATTGGCAGTTGTTAAATTGACTTTGGCCTCCTTTCTAGAATACTTGTTTTCTTTCTTGACTATTGAGTCCCATATTAAATATATGGTTGTTTATATTTATGTTTGTAGTTGATAGTTGTAGGTCTTTAATATTATGGTTGTAATATTGGTGAATATGGTTGAACACCATAATGTAACCTCTCTTTCAATTTTCTATATAATGGATGCCCTTGCTCTTA
>MU227865.1:292748-324334 GCA_018584345.1 Thuja plicata | reverse complement strand
CTTTTATTTAAATAATCTTTGCTTATTTGTCTCAATTGGAGAATGAAGAGACAACTGTTTCTTTTCAAGAAACTCTTCATCCTCTTTCCATGGTTTTCTATAAATTGGATCTCTTTTTCTTCATTAGGGAGGACCTTTTGGAGAGCATCAATACTATAGGCAATTTACTTTGATTTTATGCTTTAAGGTCATTTTTGCATAATTAGTCTAAATTTCAATTGGAATTGAATATGTTTAGCTTTCATTTATGATCTATTTATAGGGCTAACATCTCAATTTTGTGCTTTCAAGGTTTCTAGATTCATTGCAAGTTCAAATTCTAGCTTAAAAGCATTTCTTTCATAGATTACAAGCACTCTCATTTTCTAGATTAGAAGCATTTGATTTCCTTATATTAATTGCATTTTGCTTCCATAGCTTAGTTTCAATTCATTCTTAGACTAATTGCAATTCATTTTCATAGCTTAATCATTTCTCAATTCATAGATTAAGAGCATTTTCTCATAGACTAGTTGCAAATTTCTCATAGATAATGGCATTTCTCATTTTCTTGCACTCTTAAATCCTCCATGTTAGCAATGGTCAGGTTGTTGGCTCTCGTTCTGAGGGTAAACTTCAACATCCACGTCTAATTAGGAGGCAACAGGTCGCTTCAATTGTATTTGCAGAGCAAACAATTCATGTTTGTCTTTGTGAATTAAGCGATTGTGTAAAGACTATGTTGTGTTTGTGTTGAATTCAGAGGTCCACATTCAGCATACAACAGTCGTCAGTAAACCCAGTGCACATTCTTGTGTTAAATTATGTTCTTGGTTGTTATATTTAAGAACATTTGCTCGTTCATATTGAAATCATTTAGGAGCATGATAGGATTACTCAAAGGATTTATCACAGAGGCTTTATGAGAGAATCTTAGAAATATTATTATAGGATTACATTAGCATAAATCATCCAATGTTTGTTATATGTTTTTTCATCTTTGTATAAATGTTTCTCAAAAATTGTTAAGTTAGTCTAACTAGGAGCTTTATTGATGAGAATACAACCCTTTCACAATTCAATAGACTCTCGAATGTATTTTTAATTCAAAGCTTAGCCTTCAAAATCTATCAAATTTGATTTGCTTCAAAACAATCCCACATTTGCATGAGATTTTCATTTCAACTCACACACTTTTACACAAAATGAGTAATTTTTTTTTACAACTTTATTTATGATTATCAGTCTCACTTACTCACTCTTTCTCCCTTGCAATGAAACTAGACCAACAATATATAAGCACATCCCAACATTAATTGCATCCTTAAGTCAGAAAAGACCATCCTTAATTGCATCCATCAAATCATACTCCTTGCTAGGAAGATGGGGTGGAGGAGGAAGAATGGGTTGGGAAAGTGGTAAAGAAGTAGGAACCACCGGATTAGCTTGAGTGTTATTCCTTGTATGATAGGTGTGAGCTATCAAATCTTGATCATTAAAAGTCTCTAAAGATTCCATAGGTTTACCTTTGATAGTAATGTGAGGACAACCTTTGATAGTCAACAAGGGTTTTGGATAAACCATGTTAGTTGTCTCAGCACTACAAATAGATTCTCAAGAAGGATGAAGAGAAGACATCCTAGGAGGAGATGTGGTAGGATCTTGATTATCCATAAGAACATCACTAAGGGGGAGAGAATTATGGATATTCATATCATTCTCCGCTAATGCCTCATCACTAGAAGGAATCCCAAATGGAGGTAAAGCATCTATATTGTCTTCTTGTTTCTCTAAAATGTCTACATAAGGGGAGTGTGTTTTAGAAAAAGAGTCACCATCATGTATGAATATTTCATCCATTAATAAATCACCCTCTTGTATCAAGGCATCTTCATGAGGAGGGGATAAATCATTTTCTTTATCCAAGGGTTCATCCCAAAAAGAAGAATCATCCACAATGGCTTCATGAGGAAGAGAGTAATCAACATCCAAATCCAAAGGTTCATCCCAAATAGGAGTAATATCATCTATATCAATAAAGCACCTTGTAGGAGTGCCATAAATCACTAAAGATTGATCCCTAAAGGGGAAAGAAGGTAAATTATATTTTAAAGAAGGCTCATAGAAAAGACATATATTAGGAGAAGAATTAAAATCAATCCTCAACTCATCTCCATAAAGAGAAATATTTTCTTTCTCTAATATATCCTTACAAGGTAATACAAGAGATGAAAAATCAACATTACATGCACTAAATGAAGTCTTTCTAGGTGTATCAATGTCTTAAATAGTGGAACATGAAGGTAACCATGCACATCCCCTATGGTAAGGTTTAATTGAAGAGGTTGTAAAGGAGGATGAAATAGGAATAGGATCAATGGAGATCTTATTCGAACAATTTTCATCCTTATTTCCATGTACCTCATTAGGGGATCTATCCTCTTTCACAACAAAAGCCTCATCAAAGTATTCAAAACAAAAATATACATGTTGAACACAAAGTAACATTACAAGCATGAAAGATGTAAATGTTTTTGTATTTTTAAAGAAATTTGTGATTTTTTTATTTTTGACATATAAATTCAAGAGAATAAAATAAATCTACTTTTAAATGCATGTAAAATCTAACATAATATGAAAATCTAACACCAAAAAGAAAGAGTTGTCTATTGCGGGTTCACCGAAAATGTAAGGATACCAATTTTTATTATAATTTATTATTATTATGTTTGATTGATTAATGTTTAATTGAATGTGTTGTGATGGATGTGGGAAGATATGATTTCCCCCCTTTACCCTAAATTCATAAAGGGAAGATCCAAACTGATTAACCCTAAAGAAAGGATCAATGCATAAGTGAATCAACCTATTAAGAATAAAGGTAAAGAGCAAAACCCTAAATTTAGTTTTATAGAAAAGAGTGTGTAATAGATTTAGGAAGATTAAAACTTTAATTGAATTGAATTGAAGAAAAGTAATAACCTCAAAATGCCACAATCTGAAGAATGTTTTTTTCGGGTGTCTGCACTGAGTTTCTGGAAATTTCGCAACTGGATCTAGAACAGAAATGCAGAGACAGAGAAAACCCAGAAATATTTTCCGGATTTGGTTCAGGTCTGATTTTGACCCAAAAATATATGTCGCCTTTGACCCAAAAATGAATGTCTCCTTTGACCTGCACAGTCTGACAGAAAATCTATTTTCGGATCCTGAAAATTTGCCAAAAACGGTATCCGGATCTGCCCTCCAATTCGTTGTTCTAAACCTATCCCTGCAAGAAAAATGGTTTAGGTTGTTGGGGGGAGGGGTATGCCTTGGTCAATCCCTATTTTTGGAATTAACCTTAAAATATAATTGAAATTGTAGAGATAAACAAAGTAAATGAACAAATTCACCTTGCTTGTATAGAAACCCTTGTGGAGGATTCAAATCCTTGGATCCACAAGTATAGATGTGCCAAATGGATGTAGAATGTAGAATTTAGGATGTAGGATGTCTCAAATCAATTTCCTTTGAATCTTCAACACCAATCTTGAATGGATCTTGGAAGAGGAGGAGGCTTGCATGGATGTGGATGGAGAAATCTTCAACAAGAGAGCTCCATAGAGCTTTGAATCCTTCAATGGATACCAATGGATCTCCTTGATGAATTGGATACTTGAATGTTTGAATGCTTGAATTCTTGAGAGTATATGTTTTCTTCAATATATTATTGGCTTGCTTCAAGTCTTTCTTCTTAGCTTGTCTTTCGCACTTAGCTTTCACTTAGAGAAAATGAGAGGAGAAAGCTTCCTTATATACCAATCTAGGGCACAATCTTCTAGAGAGGCCTACATAGGAGAATTAAATTCCAATTAGATCTATACCCCTAGAAGTTGACCTATATTAAATATAATTTCAATTTTTGTTTCCTCAAAGACCGAAAAAACTGACTCGAAAGTGGGAATTAAATCTTTTTGAATCTTGACATCCGAAAACCCTAGAAACATGAAATTTGGACCCTTATTCAGGGCCGAGGTCGACTCTAACCTAGGTCAGGGTTGAGGTCAACCTTGACCTAGGTCAGGGTTGAGGTTGACCTTGACCCTGAGGTCAAGAATCTCAAAATCACAAAGTAGGGTGCCAGAAAAGGTAGGAGAAAAGTGGAAAATAGGACAGAAATAGGGGGAAAAAGCAGATCCAAGTCAAAGACCCATTCAAGGCACTTGATGTGACCCCAAACCACTTACTTGAAGGTCTAAACTAGTCCAAAATGGAAGTGCTTCCATTTTTTGATGATACAAGTACCAATAAGGTCTTTTTGGACCATTTTAGGCCATGCAAACCTTTGGTTATGCCAAAATTGACCAAATTGTAAAAGTTACAAAAAATTGCAAAGTTGTCATGCAAGAAAAGTTGCCAAATTGTCATGGAAGTGCAACTTTGAAAAGTGGTAGGTTGTAATCAGTTGTAGAAGTTAAGAATGATGAAAAATGATGAAACAAGGCCGGATCCATGAAGAGTATAGAAAAAAAGGAGTTATATAATGAAGAAATCTATAATTGATACTTGAATAGATTGGTTTTCAGAGTTTTTCCTGCATTATTATCTAAAACTTTAAATTGTACTTGTACAGGCTAGGAACAACCCCACACGTGTGTGGGGAAGATAGTTCTTTGTCTTATATTCTATTTTCCTTTGGTTTCACAAACTTTTATGGTATTTTGAATAAGATATAGAAAATTTTGTATGAACTGCTCAAAACCCTACCTAGGGTTTCTAGTGAGCATTTTTAATTAATATCTCAATCTTCGACTGTTGAAAACTCATGAAAAATGGTGGGAAGGTCTAGACACATGTTTTCTACCATTTTTCCAAAGGATAATTTGGAATATAGTTTTTTTAGAAGTTAATTTTGACTGTTACTCACATTGCATGGTTGCAAGCCTAAAAAGAACCTAAGTCAATGAGAGTTTGATGTTTTAATGTTATGGTTTGGTTTGATCACTGGGAGTATTGATTGTATAGACTCTGAAAACATGGATTAAGGGTTTAATAGGCCTATTTTTTTTATGGGAATGATTCAAGTTAGAAATGCACTGTTGTTATGCCTATGTAAAGAGAAAGTTTAGTCCTTGGCATTGAGGATTGGATATGTTGATGCAAAGGTTTGGGTTATTTAATTCAGAGAGATGTCTTGGAAAGTTGAAAAATGTAAAGAAGGTTTGATCAATCAAATATTGAATGGGATTTGGAAATGATGACAAGAGTAGTCTCCTAAAAGGCACAGTGACAAGGTGTCTAGGAAAGAGCATCTAGTTGCATTGAAGAGACCATTGTGATTCTTTGGGTATTTAAGTACTTCCTCTACATGAATTACCCAACAAAAAAATGAAACTAGTCACAAAAATATTTACATGCTTCCTCCAGTTAGCACACATTGTAATAGTCTTGTGTATTCATCAAAAACATCAACGTAGATAAAGAAATAGGACTATTCACATTATGTTGACTTTAACTTTCCTTCTTCTTGAGCTCCACCTTTAAAAATTGAATAGACTTTTCTTCAAGTGTATCCTTACTTTTGTTTCAAATTGCAAGCCAAAAAATATCACTATGGTAGAATATCTAGTACAAAAAACTATGCCAATTCTAGTATGTATATATAGAGTCTATAAGTAATAGCTCTCATAAGATTTTGAACCTCTGCAAATGACTCAAACTAGTTCATGATGATAACATAAATATTTTTTATGAGATCTCTTTAACATTACAATGATAATGTACAACATTGGTAAGTTTAGATGTAGGATCATGTATAGTGCAACCACCACTTTCTGCCTCCTACAACTAGACCCATAAGACAATGATGGGGTTGACAAAAAAGAGATCCTTGTTTTCGTGCATGAGGCATGACACAAAACATTTAGGAGTGGAAAGAATGGCCCAAGGGCCTAGTCAAGCACCTCTATTTTATTTGTGTGTCCTCATTTTATTGTTAGTCCTAGGTTCAGTGTTTGTCTAGTGGTATTTCTTCACTTGTTTCTCTCACTGGCCTACCCAGTTGCACAATTGTTCAGTTGTTATTTGTAAGGGACAATGCTCTTGTTTCTCTTCTTTTTAAATAAAAAACATTACAATGATATGTCATTTTCTTTACTCAAGTTCTCTAATGTGACATGATATAAGTGATCAAGCAACCTTCTACATACCCTGACATTAAGAGGAACAAGATGATAATATTGACAATACCTATGTCATATACCTTTAACATCAATGACAACACAATGTTAAACATTTCTCATCATCCACTAGAGAGGTTGGTTCGTGAACTAGGGTTCTAATAGGTTTCCTCTCATGACAAGAGTAAAATTTTAATGCTATTTATTTTCACTTGATGATATTATTTAATCATTTTCATTACTAGAATTAATACCCGTGTAAAAGTCATAGAAGATTATAATGTGACAACATTTTCCATCTTTATTAATCCATGAATATGGGGAGGAGACTTTAATAGATCCATCAACTAAAAAAAATCTTACAAAAATAAAACTTATGAAAATATTGTATACAATATTATCTACAATCATTAAATATCTCATTATCTACATTAATGATGAATAAAAATATTAAAACTTATGCTAGTAAAAATCAAGTTAAAACTATTGCCATAAACATATCTAGATGTGGAATGTCCAACATCCACGTGTTCAAAATTAGATTATCACTTTAGATAAACATTGTTATATGAAAAATAGATTGACACATTATAATTTCCCTATTTTAAAAAGTGACACGTTCTAAAAATAATAAGTTTCCACCATCCAAAAATAGTAAGTTTAAGGTAACAAGACACATTGGGAAATATTTTTTTATTTAATATTTTTTTGTCTTGGTAATTTCATGCTTAAAATAAATAAAAATTAATTTATTATATTAATTCTCAACACAAGTGGGGGTATGTATTTTGGGAAGCATTTTCTAATTTTTTATTGCTAATGTAATATTGATAGTTATGATTGTAGACCTTATGGCAAGATATGTTGTCAATTAGCACTTAGTCATTTATATGAATACAGTATTGACTGAGCCAATGGCTTGAAGTATAACCTGAGAAGTTGCAGTGTTGACTAAGAAGTTAGTTCAAAACAATATCACCTGAGTAACTAGTGTTACTTGAGTTACCATTTCTGAGTGATCAATGTGACCCGAGCACCTAGTGTTAACCGAGTGCCAGAGCTGCCAATTCACTGTGTCGCCCGAGTGTTAGTATATCACCCAAGTGGATTACTGGACCCGAGTATCAACATTGGGCTGACTTAGTTCATATTGTTAATACTATTTAATATGACAAGTAGCCAACTTATGAAGGTAATTGATTTGGATAGATATATATGTAAGGTACTTTGTTTATCCAAAATGATGGATAAAAATATCAGAAGTAAGAGTATGGATATGCGAATATGAAGTGACAGATTTATTAGAAGGCTACAACAATACAAAGGAACAATAGAGACTCATCTATCACATTTAGCTGATTAGTATTATTTCAAAGGATCTTATTCAGAAAATCAGAGTTGCATAGTAGATTATTCACTAGTTCATCCTAACAGGTGTATCAACAAAATCCTTTAACAGGGTGGAATTAATAGTCTTAAAAAATCTCCTAACAGAGTGCATAATTTATTGAATTGTATAAATCCTTTCACAAGGTGGACCTAACAGTTATTATTTCTCCTAATAGGGCAATCCATCGGAAGTTGTCAATTGTAAGCCTTAACCGACCAAATTTGTTACTGCGGTATTAAATCTTGTGGGTACCATCCCCACCCTAGTTTTACTTTCTATTTGGAAGGTTTCTGGGTAACCAAATATTGTGTCAATTGTTATGAATGTTTATTTCTTTTATGTTCCATGCATGCAATCAGATTAGACAATTTAATAAAGGATAAAAGAATAAGTTTTATTGGTGCCTGATTCATCGTCCCCTCTCAGTCACCTAGCCTCAATATATTTCCAACTATTGGTATCAGAGCATAGGTTCTCTTATCAGAATCTTAACATCTTGAGCAAAGATAAGAGGCAATGGAAGTATACATACTAGAAAAATCCATTGAAAATGAAATGATATATCTACAAGTGGCCATGGATCAAATCAGAAAACTCAAGGAGTAGCTCTCTCATTCCCTGAAAAGAAGAAAAAAATTAGCAATGCAGATGAATGACAAAAGTTACATAGAAGAAACAATTGAAGATTTATGCAAAGAAAGAAGTTCTGAAGAAGTTGATGCATCCATTTAAGACCTACTTGCAAAGAATTTCAATTTACATGAAAAAGTTAGAAAGGTAAAGAGAACAAGAAATTCATTCAATCAAAATATGTGAAGTCATGGAACAAAAGAACCAAGCAGAAAATGACAGAGAAATGGAACAAGAAGATAAAATATTGCAAAGTACAAGATTAGAAGAAAAATAAAATGAAATCCATCATTTGTCACTTCAGCGGGAAGATATGATAAATCAACTCAATAGTGTAAATCAAGAAGTTATCAACTGAGGAATGAAAATGAAAGATTGCAAAATGATCTCAATACTGAAAAGAAAACCAATGAGAGTATGATGAATTCACAAGTAAGAATGGATCAGTTGACAAAGAAAAATCAATTCAGACATCATGGATAGATTGGATTAGGTTATACTGAACAAGGTACATCCTCACAACAAGGAGCTCAAAAGAACAAGAAACCTACTTGTTATCATTGTGATAAGTTAGGGCACACAATAAATAAGTGTTGGAGCAATGGGAAGTCACATTTTAATGGAAAGTTCTATAGGTGCAAAAAACATGGACATAAGGCAAGTGAATGCACTGAGAAACCTAAGTTTGAAGGAAAATGTTTCAATTGTAACAAACAGGGTCATAAGTCTTCCAAGTGCAGAACTAAGAAACGGAACCCTGCTGAACAATTAGCTAAAGGAATTTTTGGTTGGGATTACAACACATGGAGAAGATGTTTTCATTGTGGTGAATATGGGCATATTGGTGCAAATTGTGCAAAGACTCACCTCGGAAAAAGGAATCCTACTAAGAGATGTTATGTGTGTAAACAACTCGGTGATCTAAGCAAGAATTGTATGAACAGAGAAAAGTGGATACTGGTTTTGAGAAAGGCAAAGAATTAGAACTCAGATGAGTCAGCAGTGGGTAAGGAAGTCTTCTGAGAATTTACACCAAAACAATAAAGGATCAAATGGCACCCAAAAGAGTGAGTTGGATGGATCCACCATCTCTGAATAAAGATGCAAGGAGATAACTATAATTGTGCATATAAGACATCATACATCAATTCCAGATATGCTACCAAGTCCAAATCTACATATTGATGCACTAGGACACATTATGGTTCTAACCGAGTCAAGATCTTAGTTACATTCAAGTTACTCAGTCTTAACCGAGTTAAGTCAGGTTGTATGGTTTCAAAGATGAAAATTTAGTGTTCATCAAGCTTCTGAGTAAGCCTAGGAGAACTACCCAAGCTATGACAGCTACCATGTACGGAGCATTTAATGAAAACTTTATGATGACATTTCTCATAAATTGTGAAATCAAAGGGTTATTGTTTATAGTTTACAAAGTTATTAAGAGCTTATAGCAATCTTAGAGTGAATCTGTGTTTGAAAGCTGCAGCTAAGTTTCATCAATCCTCTGATCGTTATGGCATCTTCATCCAGTAGTAAGGTTAATAAGGGATCTGAGATGTTAATGAGGAATGTTGTCTGCCAACTACCAAATTTCAAAATTCATCATGGGATTGCAGAGGAGATAGATCCGATGGGAGATCGTTCCCAAATTCCTCCTAAGGTACTACTGATTCATGACATTCAAAGTTTCTATCATTGCAACATTCAACAGCTAGGCACATTGGAGCTTAACAAAGAAAATGAAGCACTTTGTGTGGATGGGAATCTGAAGCTGGAACACAAGCACCTCAAAGTCAAGGGTTTAACCCACATCTTTCACATGCTGAAGAATTTCTAGATAAACTGGATTAGGTTTATTCTAGGTCATATTTATGACATGCATCTCTGGTTGGAGCAACCAGTGAAGATCACTAAGATGATGGTACACTGAGTGAAAGGGTACCCAATGCTCGACAAACCTAAAGCTACCAAAACCCTACCTCGAGATGACCTAGCCAAGAAGACTCTTTCTGAGTGGGATGGAAGATGCATGAAGTTGATTGGAGTCACTGACATGGAACTGAAGTTCATAATTCATGTGATTGCACACAAGATATACAGTTCAAGCTGACCAAATAGTGTACCATGTGAGGCTATGGACTTGGCATACAAAGTGGTTAAGAACAATCTATCATTCGACCTAGCTGAGTTGCAGCTCATCCAACTGAGCAAAAACATGGAGACAATTTGGGCATCCAAGACCAATCCGTGTAAGTTTGGTTCACTCTTAGTCTGCATATTCTTTTATGTTCAGAAGTTTTTCCCCTCAAAAGGGACAATTGTATGGAAAAAGGACAGACCTATAGTCTATCAGATAAATGAATTTATAGAAGAATTGGGAGATAACTTTGAAAGCATCATGGATGCTTACTTTGAAAGTTTCAGAGAGAAAATGTAGAATAGATAAAGAATTCCAAAAAAATTGGTAGAGGACTACAAGGATGAAATATGCTTCCTAGTTGATTTTGACAATGTATACATTCAAGTAGTCAAGCCTAGGGTTGCATGGGTGAAACCTCTTGCATATGAGGTTAACATTGATGAGACAAGAGACATTATTGAAGCTCTTGTAAATGAACCTATTGATCCTAAAGCACCATATTTTGGTATGTATGAAGAATCTAAGGGCATAATACCATTGGAGATTGAGATTCCCAAAATATTGAAGAGAGGAAGGAAGAGAATTGAGAAGTTTGAAAAGAAGTATGGCAAGCCATTAGACTCTCCTCCTTCAATCACTGAAAGTAAAGGAGATGACATAAATATAGAAGAAGATGAACCTGAGAAAGAAGAGGAAGAGGTAGAAGCAGAGCCTCATAAGAAGAAGAGGCTAGCCCCCAAGATAACACCAAAGATCTCTACCCCTATCTTCAATACAAGAAAACCCAGAAGATCTAGAAGAAAATTGACAATGCCTAAAGAAGATGAAGAATAAGGTACAATCACATTCAATAATCCACCACCTAGATTTGAGCAGAAGATTGAATAATTGAAAGTAGGTAGTGGTATGTGATCTCTCAAGTCACTGAAGTATGCTTCTAGAATCAAAGAAGAGCAAGAGATGATTGAGGATGCATTAGTAGAGAAAATGGAAAGATGGAAGTATGATCCATTTGAATTGAAAATCCATATGACTGAATACCTTCTCAAGACAATAACCATTCATTATCACAATGCAATTTAGATTGAAAAGGACATCATAAAGAAAACCCTGAAGCAAGTCATGCCTACTATGACTGATAAATGATGTAACAACAAGCCTTGCTCTCCTACTATATCCTCCACTAGGGTCTTCAATAGGACTCTTCTCTAGCCTAATTAGGGTTCTTCACTAACCCTAATCTTCAAGGATCCTTTCCACAAGATCACACTCCAATTCAGCTTGAGTACACCAACAAGAAAATCAAACTACTTCAACACCTAGCCATAGTGCTTTTCTTGCCCATCTTCACAAATTGATACAAACTGGTCAAGAACTCTTCCGTATGGAGAGGTATTACAATAAATGGTTAATTGGATCCAATCCAAATTCCAAAAACACCCTTTACCATGGAACCCTAAATGAGTACCCAGAACCAAGACAAATTCACCCAAAATAGGGGTACAAGCATTAGGCCTAATCAGGTAGTTTTTTCCCAAATAACTTGCAAAAATCATTAAAAAGTTGGAAAACTAGCAATGGATTTTGATACCCTTTATCAATACCCTAAATAATTTCTAGGTCTTGCTTCCCAAAAGTTCTGTACAGTGGCTCCTATAATCATGCCTAAAAATTACAGTTTACAAGAATTTACAATGTCTGCATAAAGATTTTGTTTCTCACCTTTCAATAAACCTCATCCAATATTCTCCTCCAATTTTGGACTCCCCCACACACTATACTACCTCTCTACTATCCCTAATTGAAGTAATCAATTCTTTTAATCCCTCCAACTAGCTCTGCAACTTCTTGTGATCCGTAGCCATGCATCTTTGGCTCAACTAGGGAATCACATTAAAAATATCTCCCTTGCTTCCCAGGCCCCCTCCACTTTAAAATATTTACATGGAGTCATCTCCCTAATCCCAAAGGCCGGTGCAAACTCCACAGTGGGAAGAGGACTTACGACCCCATTTCCAAAAGTGACTTGGTTCAGACCAGTGACTGGTTAAAACCAAAAAGAATTTGCAAAACTAACTAAATCAACACCAAACAGAAATCTACCACCACATAGAATCTCAAAACATACTACCCTAACATAATTAGGAGTTACAGTAGGTAATCTAATCCATGAAAATACAAAATTCTCATAAATTCAAGAGCTCCAACTGTTTCCTTGATTTTACAGTCCATACAATAGCTTATCAAAATCAACCAACCTATTCACAAGGTCGAGGGAGGTCTTATATAGGTTTCCATGGTCCTAACCTGACAGTTTCAGACAGTTAGGACCCTCCAATGCCCTAAAATACATTATTGCAAGAAATGTTGTCAATGTTGTCAATGACAACATTGACAACCTTTGCAACTTTTGTGCTTCTTGCATAAAACATGAAAAAACACATCAAGAACCTAGCCAATTATATAGTTAGGATAATTAAACATCAAATAGGCCTTATAATCCCTTCTTGGTCCAATTTGACCTCTGGGTGGATCATTCTCACTATTGCCCCAACATTGGCACTTGGGAACAAAAGAGCAACTTTGGGCATTACAAGAAATAACATCACTAAAAACCTAACTAGACCTCCTCATCTAACTCCAAAAATCCTAGGACCAACCTAGTCCTATTATTTCACTAGTGGTGTGGCTAGGACCACTACAAGCCAAAAAAAAGTTAGAAGACCTAGGTTACATTCTAGCCCTACCTAGGTGCTCCTGCACCATACTCCCCCACAAACGAAAGTTATGTCACTCCTGTGGAAAACAAGTCTTCAAATATGCCCACCTTTTTAAAGTCTACTTCTGCAAACCATGAGGCCTCTGATTCAGGCCTATTCTTCCACTTGATGAGGTGTTCCATGTACACCTTGTGCCTTGTAGTCTTCTTGACTCTTGAATCCAGAACTCTGTCAACTTCTAACTATGGCTTGGGAGGTAATACAGTACCTCAACATCACCACTAACCCCTTGACTTCTTTGACCACTCTCTTCTAGCTTCCCTTTGAATTGGATCAAGTCTTGTACATTGAAAACCAACGATATGCTTAAATTTGAAGGTAGGTCTACTTTGTATGCATTAGCTCCATTTTTGGCTATGACCTTGCAAGGTCCCACCCTCTTCATCTGAATTTTAGTAGTGAAAGCCTTTTGTAACCCATATTTTTTTAAATGAACCATCACACAGTCACCTACCTCAAACTGAATGTCTCTCCTCTTTTCATTAACTTTGGCCTTCAATTTTTGTGTACTGTCTTGGATGGTCTTTTTGACTTGTTCTTAGATCTCCTTCATGGTTTGAGTGAAGTCCTCAACATGACCACATATCCTTTACTCCATTCCTCCAAGATCCCTAAGATCACACACACCTCTTGGGTGCATCCCATAAACTATCTCAAATGGGCTTCTCCCTGTGTTTTTGTTCTTACTGTCATTGTATTCATACTCTACTTGGGGAATAACCACATCCCATGTCTGACCATACTCCTTAGTTAGGCACCTCAATAGGTTACCCAAAACTCTATTGACCACCTCATTTTGGCCATATGTCTGAGGATGGTAGGCTGAACCAAAAGATAGATTAGTACCCAATCTAGTCAACAAAGTTCTCCAAAAATGGCTCATAAACTTCACATCCCTATCAGATACAATACTTAGGAGAAAACCATAAATTCTTACAATCTCTTTAAATAACAAACAAGCTATGTGACTAGCATCATGAGTAGTCTTGAAGGGAATGAAATGTCCCATTTTGCTAAATCTGTCAACCACTACATAAATGTTGTCATATCCTTTCTTTGTTTTTGGTAGACCTACTATGACTTCCATGCTCACACACTCCCATGGCCTATTAGGGACTTGTAAAGGTTGGTACAAACCTACATTGCTTATGCCTCCTTTGGATTTCATGCATATGACACACTTCTCAACATACCTAATAACATCTCTTACCAACTTTGGCCAATGGTAGAACCTTTACAGCAGCTCCAAGGTTTAGTTCATACCAAAGTGACCACTCAAACACCCATTATGTTTCTCCTATATGAGATTATCTCTCATGGAACCTCTTGGCACACAAGTGATTTCCCTTAGATAAAAATCCATTCTGCAAAGTAAAATTAGAAAACTTGCTATGGAAATGATTCTGAAAATCAAAACACACCTTGTATGCTTCACCAAAATCTTCATCTACCTTGTATAGATCTTTGAAACTACCAATTCCAATGCTATTCAACTGAACCTCTTGGACTTTCAACAATCTCCTGCTTAGTGCATCTGCAACCTTGTTAAATTTCCCCTTCTTAGTCTTAATTGTAAATGTAAATGCTTGTAAATATTCCATCCATTTCAGATGTTTATTGCTTAGTTTCTCCTGAGTATTGGTATAACTAAGGGCTTGGTTGTCATTAAACACAAGAAATTATTTGGGCAATAGATAATGTCTCTATTTTCTAAGGGAATGAACTAAAGAATATAGTTCTAAGTCATAAGAAGAGTATTTATTCTTAGCTTCATTTAATTTCTCACTAAAGAAGGCTACTGGTCTACCTTCTTGACTCAATACACCCCCTACTACCATCCCACTTGCATCACACTCAATAGTAAATAGTTTCTCAAAACTAGGCAATTGTAGGATAGGTTGAGTGGCTACTTGTATCTTCAACATCTCAAAAGCTTTCCTTGCTTCTAAGGTCCACCTAAACTTAGCTTTGACCCCACCCTTAATGGTTTCTAATAAAGGTGCACAAATACCACTAAAGTTCCTGATAAATTTCCTATAAAATTGGGATAAGCCATGGAAAATTCTTACCTCAGTGGTTGTGGTGGGTGGTGGCCAGTTTAGGATAGCTGAAAATTTGTCTTGATCCATATTCAAAGACCCTTTGGAAACTACAAAGCCCAAGTATACTAGTTCTTGCTTGAAGAACTCACATTTTTAAGATTGATAGCCAGCTTCTCTTCATGTAATCTTTGCAACACTGCCTCTACATGCTTGATATGCTCCTCCTTTGTCTTGCTAAATATTAGTATATCATCAAGATATAGAACTACAAACTTACCTATGAATTCCTTGAGTAATTCATTCATGAGCCTCATGAATGTGCTTGGAGCATTTGTGAGGCCAAATAGCATCACAAGGTATTCATATAACCCATCTGTGGTCTTGAATGTCATTTTCCATTCATCCCCTTCTTTCACCCTGATTTGGTGATAACCACTCTTCAAATCCAACTTTATAAAGTACATTTCCCCTCCAAGGAAATCCATGAGATCCTCAATCCTAGCTATGGGGAACCTATACCTTACTTTAATTCTATTTATAGCCCTTGAATTTGTGCAAAGTCTCCATTTTCCTCCCTTCTTGGATGCCAACACAACTAGGACTACACATGGGCATATACTCTTCTTGATCAAGCCTTGATCTAAGAGTTCTTGTACCTTCATTGCCACTTCTAAATATTGATATGGGGTTATCTTATAACCTACCTTATTAGGAAAATATGCACCAGGGACAAAGTTTATCTGACGACTTATTACTCTTCTAGGAGGTAAGGTTGCAGGAGTGCCATCACTCACTATGTCATTATACTTCTCAAGCAATACTTGTATCTCTGATGGAAATGGATCCATGACTAGCTTCTCTTCCTCCTTAGGTCTTACCACAATAGCATACCCTTCATTCTCACCATCCTTGAGATCCCTCAACAAATCCTTTCCACTACACAACATGATGTTAGAAGTCTTGGACTGTGGCTCCTCCTCTTCTAGAAAATACTGAATCTTGAAAGTTCTACCTCCTTTCTTGAAAGTGATAGAATTATCCTTCCCATCATACACTGCCCCATTGTCAAATTTCCAAGGCCTTCCAAATAGAAAATGATAAGAATCCATTGGTAGGATGTCACACAAGAGTTTGTCCTTATACCTGCTCATTCACCAATACACTTTGGCCTTTGTTGAGCCATGTCACCTTATAGGGATTCACATGAGGTACTTTGGTCAACTTGAGTTTGTTGACTGCTTCCTCTGAGATGATATTATTAGGGGAACTAGAGTCCACTATCACCTTACAAACTTTGCCAAGGATCTTGCATCTTATCCTAAACAAAGCCCTCCTATGCTTGGGTTCATCCTTAATTGGTTGTCTTATCAATACCCTCCTAAACATTAAGTTTTCACCCATCTTTGAATCTAGATAATCAATCTCAGGTGCTTTGACATTTGCAGTGTCCTCATGAGCATAGGCCACTATCTTATCATGATTTGAAGTATTAGGCTTGTTAAGGCATCTATATGTTGGATGGCCTAATTGAGCATAGTTGTAACACTTCATAATTTCAAAGTATGAGTTACTTCTACCTCCTCTTCCTCTGCTAGGACCAGCTTGATTACCCCTACCTCTATTATAGCCCCCTCTTGGAGTTCTTTTAGTTTTATGCTTTGTCATCTTTTTCTCATCTTGTGTCCTTTTCTCACTACCTTTGCCTTGATAGCTTCCTCTTTGACCCCTTTGGTCTCTTCCTCTACCTTTGTTTTTGAAATTAGAGTCACCTTTCTTCTTGTTCTTTTCCTCCACTCTTAGGGCTAATTGATGACACCTTTGAACTATAGTTGGTGTCCACAAACTGATTTCTTATTAGATGTTCCATGTCAATCCACCCAAGTACCTAGCAACCTTTATTGATTCTTCTTCTTGTTGCTTAGACCTAAGACACAATCTTTGGAATTCCTCTATATATGAGGCCACATCCAAGTCTTTTTGCTTCAAATTCTGTCTTTTCCTATGGAGTTGAATCTCATAGTCCTCTAGAAGATAATTCTCCTTTAGCTTGGTCACCATTGCATTCCAATTGGCTATGGGATTCTTACCCAATCTAACCCTCTCATCTTGAAGGTATTTCCACCATGTTAGGGCTGACCCTCTGAGTCTTGATTTGGCCACCTTTAGCTTTTGTGCCTCTCTCACCCCTTCACACTCGAAATGGTTCTCCATTCCTTCAATCCAATCTATCACTGCCTCAATGTCCATCTTTCCACTAAACAATAGTATACCTTCCAGTGCCTTTCCTCCTAGGTCTTTTATTGATTTTAGGAAGGGTTCTTCATTCAAGACAGGGTTTGGTTCAGGGATAAGGTCTTCCTCAATAATCTTCTTTCCCCTATTAGTGCTTTCAACTTCTTTGTTTCTAGCTGCTACATTGGCAACTTATTATAGCCTTATCTTCATTCCTTCTAAGGATTTTTCAAGGAGTTTATTCTTCTCCTTTTTCTCATCCACCTCTTTAGATAGCTCTACATTAGTCACCATTTTTGACTCTCCTACTGATTCACCAGTAGCTGCAGACATACATTGACTTCCAAAGTCTTTAAATTTCTCTAATACCAATCTAATGCAACAAAAAGCCTTTCTCTCCTACCCTATCCCCCACTAGGGTCTTTAATAGGCCTCTTCTCCAACCTAATTAGGGTTCTTCACTAACCCTAATCTTTAAGGATCCTTTCCACAAGATCCCACTTAAATTCAGCTTGAGTACACCAACAAGAAAATCAAACTACTTCAACACCTAGCCATAATGCTCTTCTTTCCCATCTTCACAAATTGATCCAAACTGGTCAAGAACTCTTTCATATGGAGAGGTATTCCACTATATGGTTAATTGGATCCAATCCAATGTCCACAAACACCCTTTACCATGGAACCCTAAATGAGTACCCAGAACTAAGACAAATTCACCCAAAATATGGCTACAAGCATTAGGCCTAATCAAGCATGTTTTCCCAAATAACTTGCAACAATCCTTAACAAGTTGGAAAACTAGCAATGGATTCTGATACCCTTTATCAAGACCCTAAATCTTTTCTAGGTCTTGCTTCCCAAAAGTTTCGTACAGTGGCTCCTATAATCATGCCTAAAAATTAGGGTTTTCAAGTATTTACACTGTCTACATAAAGATTGTGTTTATCACCATTAAAAACAAATCATCCAATCTTCTTCCCAAAGTTGGGACTCCCCCACACACTCTACTACCTCTCTGCAATCTCTGCTTGAAGAAATCAATGCTTTCAATTCCTCCAACTAGCTTTGCAACTTCCTGTGATCCCTATCCATGCATCTTTGGCTCACCTAGGGAATCACATTAAAAATAACTCCCTTTCTTCCCAGGACCCCTCCTTCACTATACAATATTTACATGGAGTCATCTCCCTAATCCCAAAGGCCCATGCAAACTCCATGGTTGGAAGAGGACTTATGGCCCCATTTCCAGAAGTGGCTTGGTTCATACCAGCGACTGGTTAAAAACAAAAAGAATTTACAAAACTAACTAAATAAATACCAAATATAAATATACCACCACACAAAATCTCAAAACATACTACCCTAACATAATCAAGAGTTACAATAGGGAATCTAATCCATGAAAATACAAAATGCTCATAAATACAAGAACTGTAATTGTTTCCTTGATTTTACAGTCTATACAATAGCTTATCAAAATAAACGAACCTATACACAAGGTGGAGGGATGTCTTATATAGGTGTCCATGGTCCTAACCCTATAGTTTCAAATAGTTAGGACCCTCCAATTCCCTAAAATACATTATTTTAAGAAATGTTGTCAATGTTGTCAATGACAACATTGACAACTTTTGCAAGTTTTGTGCTTCTTGCATAAAACATGAACAAACACCTCAAGAACCTATAAAATTGCATAGTTAGGCTAATTAAACATCAAATAGGCCTTATAAGCCCTTTCTTGTCTAATTTTACCCCTGGGTGGATCATTCTCACTATTGCCCCAACATTGGCACTTGGGAACAAAAGAGAAACTTTGACATTATAAGAAATAGCATCACTAAAAACCTAGCTAGACATCCTCATCTAACTCCAAACATCCAAGGACCCACCTAGTCCTATTATTTCACTAGTGGTGTGGCTAGGACCATTACAAGCCAAAAACAACTTAGAACCCCTAGGTTACATTCTATCCCTACCTAGGCGCTCCTACACCAATAAAGAGGTAAAAGATGCTATGACTAAGTATGAAAGTAATCACACTCCAAGTATTAGGACTTTTCAAATTTTGAGAAAGAAAATAAAGGATGTTGTGCAGTCTGCAACAAAGATATGGAAGCCAATTTTGTTGACAAGGGAGATAATAAGATAGAGAAACAGAGTACAAACCGTCATGTACAGGTCAAAGATGAAGAGTTACCTGAGGTTCAGACCATTGAAGAATCTAATGCTGAAAAAATAGAAGTAGAAGTGATGGCATCCCTGCCTTAATCACCTATTCAGAGTGTCTTATCTCCAAGAAAGGAAAATACCATAGAGTCTACAGCAGGACTAGTAGGAACTGAGAATTAGGCTCTACCTACTACTGGGCCAAGCCAGACTAAGTCACAGAAGGACACTGTGAATGTTTCTACAGTTAGCACTGATTATGTAGTTGGTGCATTAAAAGTTAATGACTTACTCCAATTGAACACTGAGGACATAGATAAGGTTGGAAAAGGTAAGGAAATCATTCCTTCACCTAATCCCAAGGTCAAGGGTAAAGAAAAGGAAACAATAACTTATGATGTTGACCTTGAGGAAGATATTTTTATTCCAAATTGGGATCTTTCCAACCTGACAGCCGAGTAGATGGACATCCTTGGGGAGCTATGGAAGAAAAGAGAAAAACAACAGAAGCTATGAGTAAAGAAGAAAAGAAATAGAGTTCTACTAGACATCAAAGGTATTTTCCTGGATTCACTAGAGATTAAGTCAATGAGGATGATTCCATAATGGACCAACTTTGTTGACATAGTTCACAAGTTTAATTATGATCTTAATGGACAGGAGAAATTATTACAAAAGGGAGAAAGAAAATTTGAGAGTAAGGTTCTAGAGAATGTTGTAGGCAAGATTGCAATAGATCAGGTGAAGCTAACCACTATCATTATCTCTCTAGAAACCACTGTGAATAATGTTGCGGCATTATTTGTAAAGTTGAGTGACACTTCCAACTTTACCATGGAAATAAAAGACAAGCTGAAAAAGATTGATAATGATTTGAAGGAAAGTGAAAGCTAGTTGGCACTTGATCCATGTTCAAGTTCAACACATTTTGTAAAGATCAAGTATCTGACTGATCTGCAGGCAGAGCTACTAAGGGAAGAAGCAAAAATAAGGGAATCCCTAATAGCTATACAGAGTCAATGCCTTCCTAATATGGATGTCATGCAGAAACATATTTCTCATGCAAAGACACTCATCCATGATAAAAAAAATTTAGTTGCAGAGCTTTTGATGGAGTTGTATGCAAAAATTCAGACTGAGGTGCACATCCTTAAGGTGTTGCAAGACAATTAGAATAAGACTTTGTCTCAAATTTGAAGGTACATTGTGATTTCCTCTCACATTTTGGAATTACCTTGTAGATATGTTTTTTGGCATTTGTGTCAAAAAAAGGGGGGAAAGTTTGAAATTATATACAAGGGGGAAAGATAGAAGTTGTATATATATGAGGAAATACATGTATAGAGAAGAAGAATATATATATAGTAGAGTTACAAAAATAGTTTTGGAAAATCTAAAATAGAGTTGGTTGTAACCAAGTGTTGAAGACAATTATTCAATTGTGTATTGTCATTGATGTTACACATGTATATACACTTATGTAGTGGTTTTACACTAATGTCTACATTCAGACCGAGCATAGTTGGTAAACATAATGATTTGAGGTCGGGCATTCAGTTGTAGCCGACTAACAATGATTTATATTATGTAAATAAATTGTTATATGAGGCCGAATGTATTATGATTTATCATTTAGAGTTTATTCAAGTTGACTTGACAGGTCTTACCATGTATTTATGAAAGGTCAAGTTTGGATTTAATGTGTTGTGTTTTTGTTATAAAAGTGTGTAAGTGAAAGTAAAAGGAAGAAGTGTGGAATTTTGTGACATGAAGAGTGAAGGAAAAATCAGATGGGATTATGATTAAGTACAAAACACTTAGAGCTGCAATAGAATTTATGATCAGCAAGGATCCAGTTACAATCAAGTAGAGATCTGAATCAGCAAAGACAATTGCTTACACATACATGTCAATCCATTGTTACTTTCTAACAATTGTAGTAGTGATCAAATTCTCTTAACAGAGTAGACTTAACAATCTTTTGTAAATCCTCTCACAAGGTAGCATTTCCAAATTGAAGTGTTGAAGACCTCTAACAAGGCCACTCCTCATAGGTTGATTAAATCATTTAACAAGGTCACACCTAAAAGTGTGTTATTGTAACCTTTAACAGAGTTGTCTCCTAACAAGGCTCAGTTCAGAAGAGTGAAAAATAGTAACTAGTTACATTGGTGGTTTTTCCCATATTGGGTTTCCACATTAAATCCTAGTGTCATATGTGTACTTGTTACTTGTTTTATGTTTTATGTTTCTGCACTTAATCACTAAATTATAATTGCATTAAAGTTTGCTTTGACACCCAAGTAACAATATTAAAGTATTTAGACATCCAAGGGACAAAGATTTGTATTAGATTAACTGATTCACCCCTTCCCTCTTAGTTACTTATCTCATTTCCAATAATTGGTATCAAGGCTTCAAGTACTTTCAGGAAAGGTTTCAAGGCCTAAGTTAAAGATCAAAGATGTCTTACAGGAGGGAGATCCCAAAGCTAAACAAAGACAAATTCCTAGCATGGCAGGAACTGATGAAGCTACATCTATCTACTATTTGAGATGTTGGTTTACAATTCTTAGAGACCAAATATGTTGCACCAACAGGGACTATAACTATGGAGCAGATGATGGAACAAAAAATTCATAAAATAATGATGATTGACATAGCTTCTTCACTCAGCTACTCAGAATTTGATGAAGTCAAGGACTGCATTACAGCTTATGACATATGGAAGAAATTGCAAGACATTCATGTAGGTGATGAAAATGTAAAGAGAGCTAAAGTAGAAAGTCTAAGAGGACAATATGACTAGATGAAAATGAAAGAAGGAGAAGATATCACAAAATACAATGAAAGAATCAAGAAGATTGTAAGTGCCATCAGAGAAGCAGGTGGACTAATTGAAGATACTATAGTAGTCAGCAAGGTACTAAGAACTTTACTTCCTATCTATGCTATTAGAGTTTTAGCCATTCAAGAAAGACATTACTTTGGATACATTAGTGGGAAGACTTACAACCTTTGAGTTGGACAATTTTGACAACTATTATCCTGGCTCTAGCAATCTTGAGTCTGCATTCAAAGCCAAATTTAAACTTGGTAAGAAGGATAGATACTCTAAAGGAAAGCAAATTGAAAGTGATAGTGATGATGAATTTGATGATGAAGATCTTGACATCATATAAGCACTGCTTGCAAGAAGAGCTGCAAAAGGAAAATACAAAGGAAAGATACCATTGATTTGTTTCTCATGCAATGAGGTTGGTCACACTTCTGCAAAGTGTCCAAACAAGGAAGACAAGGATGGAAGGAAGTCTAACAAATTCAAAGGTAAGTAATATTTCAATAACCACAAAAGCTATAAGGATAAAGGTAAGAAGTCTTGTTATATTGCAAAAGATTCTGAGAGTGATGAAGAAGAAGAAATGTTGTATATTTCCATAAAGGATGAGTCAGATGAGGAAGATGAAAAGACTACACTTTTCTCACACATCAATAAAAAATGATACTTGGATAATTGACAGTGGTTGTTCTCATCACATGATTGGTGATAAGAAAAAGTTTGAACATATTGAACACTATGATGGTGGAAGTGTTAGTTTTGGGAATGACGAACCTTGCCGAGTAAAAGGAAAAGGTTGCATTGTTCTAACACAAGGAATCAAATGTGATAATGCTTATTGGGTTGAAGGATTAAGGAGAAATCTTCTCAGTGTAACACAACTGAACAACATTGGTTTCAAGGTAGAATTTATGAATGGTAAGGTCAAGCTCCTGGATGGTAAAGGGAACCTAGTTAGAACTGGCAGGCAAACAAAAGGTAATTTATTCTATCTTGATCTCACTCAAGGTTCATGTTTTATT
This sequence comes from Thuja plicata, assembly GCA_018584345.1. Taxonomy (NCBI): domain Eukaryota; kingdom Viridiplantae; phylum Streptophyta; class Pinopsida; order Cupressales; family Cupressaceae; genus Thuja; species Thuja plicata. The sequence continues at coordinate 300,947 of MU227865.1, read as the reverse complement.
GCACAAGTAGAAGAAATCTGGTTATGGCATAAAAGGTTGTGCCATGTGAACTTTGACAATCTGGTAAACATAAGCAAGAACAAAAGAGTCAGAGGTATTCCTATCTAGAAAAAACCCGAGTTAGCAACATTCAAACAATGTCAAATTGGAAAGATGAGAAAAAATAGCTTCAAGATCAAGAATTACAATACTGATGAAGTTTTGGAATTGGTACATACTGATCTATGTGGACCAATCGGAACAACAAGCTATACTAGAGAAAAATATTTTATTCTTTTTGTTGATGATCATTCCAGAATGATGACTGTCATGTTTCTCAGAGAGAAATTAGAATCTTTTCAAAAATTATAGTGGTATCTTGCAAGAGTTGAAAAAGAAATAGGAAAGAAACTAAAATGCCTAAGATATGACAGAGGAGGAGAATTCATCTCTAGTGAGTTCAATGAATTCTACAATGAAAGAGGAATCAAAAGACATGTATCTACCCCTGGTACACCACAAAAAATTGGAATAGCAGAAAGGAGAAAAAGATCCATTATGGATTGTGCCAGAACCTTAATGATTGAAAAGAATGTTGCTGCCAAATACTGGAAGGAGGCCATCAATACTACAGTGTTCACCTTGAACAAAGTTCAATTGAAGAAAGGTAGTAATCAGACACCTTTTTAATTATGGTATGGTTTTGAACCTAATGTTCATTATTTAAAATTATTTGGAAGTAGATGCTACATCTTGAAGGAAGCAAGAAATGGGAAACTAGATGCAAAAAGTGATGAAGGAATATTCCTAGGTTACTCATGTAAAATCAAAGCATACAAATGTCTGAATCTTACTACTCATAAATTCATAGAGAGTATACATGTCAAGATTGATGAGTTTGTAGAAAAATGTGAAGAGAAGAGTAGTAAAGAGCCTGAAGACTACATAAACTTTGTATATCATGAACCTGATACTATACCTATGACTTAAACAATGGTGATGGGACAACATACACTAACACAAACTGTACTACCTAAGTTGCAAAATGAGTAACATGAAGCACTAGTAGAGGGGCCTGAGTCACAAATAGAGGGACCCAAGTCACAGACAGAAGGACCCAAGTCACAGTCAGAGGGAACCAAGTATCTGATAGAGGAACAAGAAAGAATGTTTGAGAATGATAGACCTAGTGGATCAAGTCCAGAAACTAGATTAAAGGTTCTAGTACTTTCCAAATATGTGAAAAATCCTCATGCATCTGAGAAAATAATTGGAGATCAGGAAGAATGTATAATGACAAGAAAGAAACTAAAAGGTACATGCTTACTAAGTGAATTTGAACCTAGAACTGTTAAAGATGCATTGAATGATGGAATTTGGATAGAGGCAATGAATGAAGAAATTGAGAAAATTGAGAAGAACAAAACTTGGACTCTTGTACCTAGGCAAAAGGACAATAATGTGATTAGAATCAAGTGGTTTTTCAGAAACAAAATGGATTAAAATGTGAAAGTTTCTAGAAACAAGGCCATACTAGTTTGTAAAGGATATGCTCAAGAAGAGGGTATTGACTATGGAGAAACTTTTTCTCCTGTTGCAAGACTTGAAGGAGTCAGAACTCTTCTGGCATATGTTGCAGATAAAAGATACAAAGTATATCAGATGGATGTGAAGTTTGCATTTTTGAATGGAATCCTAGAAGAGGAAGTCTACATTGAACAACCAAAAGGCTTTATTGATCCCAACAGAAGAAATATGGTTTGCAAGCTACACAAAGCATTTTATGGACTAAAGCAAGCGCCCATAGCCTAGTATGAAAGACTAAATAGCTATCTAATAAGTATTGGATATTAGAGAACCAATGATAATAGTATCCTGTACATCAAAGAAGGACCATAGAACTGTTGGAGATTTACTTCTGGCAACTAGTTGATTGTATGTTTGTCATTGATGACAACATATAATATACAATAGTGTTCTGTATGTACTTATCAAAATGATTTTACCAAGCCTTGTGCAGTTATATTCATGTTGTAGACATGTTTTTTATGTTTTGTTCATACACTCAGACTCAGATATGAAGTATCAGTTGTGTTGTGTAATTATGTTATGTGGCAGTTACAGTTTCTGGATTTTGTCTGTACAGAGCCAACGTATTGTATTGGTTCTTGAGTTGTGCCTATCTTCAGGATATGCATGTTTTTTTTCAAGTTTAGTTATGAGTTTATGATAGCTATCTAAAGGAGCCAAATGTGTTTCAACAAGATTGCAAAGTTAGAGTTAATTTGGTGAGGCCGACTTAGTGAAGTGTCGCATCTATTCAGTTTATATTGTGTGGTTGTAATTATGCTTGCATGATTAGTAAATCCGACAAGGATGTTATGAAGAGTTATCTTATACTTTGAGGAAGATACTTATAGAAAGTCATTTGTGGAATGCTAAGTGTGAATGATAAGAAAAGAAACAGGAAAGTGCAGAGCAGAATATCAGTTGAGTTTCATTCATCAAGGATCTATGTGAAGAAGAAGTGAAAGATTAAAATACACTAGAACTGATCAAGATAGTAGGTCTACTCTACAGTTCATCATCAAATATAGTGCATATATTTTCTATAGAAGGTTGTATCCTTCACCATTAAAGCAGTGAGCTTTTGGACAGTGAGTCCTCACCCTTAAATGGGTTATTTGTAAAAGACTCCTAAAAGGTTCAGACCCTTAACCAGGTCACTATACTTATTGCATTGTAAAGAACAACTCCTAACAGGGTTGCAAGATCTTCTAACAGGGATTATTATAAACAAGTATAGTTCATTTTGGGTGTTAATTCCCATCGGGGTTTTTACCATTTGGTTTCCCCGTAACCAAATTGTGGTGTTGTTTATTGTGTTATCTGAATGTGCATTTTCTTTATTGTATTCTGGAGTTATTAAAGAGAAAAGGATTAAATTAGCAGATATCTAATTCATCCCCCCCCCTCTCACTTATCCTTTGGGAATATTCTAACAATTGGTATCAGAGCCAAGTGTCTTGAAGAAGAAGCCTAACAGCTTAAGGTAGATCAGATGTCTTACTTCAGAAAAGAGAGCCCTAAGTTCGATGGAGAAAACTATTTGGATTGGAAAAACAAAATGATAACACATCTACAGTGTGTTGGTTTTGACATCTTTGAGATAGCCACACAAGAATTTGTTATTCCCTCTTTAAAAGATCTATCAAGAGATGATGATACTAGTAAATAGAAGGATACATTCACAGCTAATGCAGTTGCCAAAGAAGCCCTTATAAGTGCACTATCTGATAGTGAATTTTCTGAGATCTAGAAATTAGACAAGGCATACACAATATGGAAGTATTTAGAAGACATGTTTGAAGGAGATATTCAAGCAAAGAATGCATGCAGAAAGACATGGAAAAACAAATAAAACAGTCCTGAGATGTTACCTGAAGAGAACATTAGAGCCTACAATCAGAGGATAAATGAAGTAGTTTCTGGAATCAGAAACAATGGTGGAGAAATATCAGAAGAAGATATAATGGACAAGTTGTTGACTACTTTAACATCAGACTATGAGAACAAGATCAGTATTCTAGAGGAAACCATGCAATTTTCACAAGAATTCAAGAGAGAGGCTTTGATCAGTAAAATCTCTGTGTTTGAGATATCAAGATTGAAGACTGAACCAAAAGGTGAAACAACCTTCAAAGCTTCAGTTCATGCTAAGAAATCTCACATCTCTAGCAATAATGAGAAAGAATAAGTTGATGAAGAACTAGAAGAAATCATAGCTATGATTGCTAAAAGAGAAAAGAAAGGCAAAGGGAAATATGAAGGACAACTTCCATTCAAATGTTTTTCATGAAAGAAGATCGGTCACTTTGCATCCAAGTGTCCTACAAGAGTAAAGAAATTCAGATCTGATTATAAACCTAAAAATAGGAAGTAATGCTATCATGCTGAAGAAGGTGTAATTGATGAAGATTTAGGAGAAGATAAAATTGGATTTGTTTCCCTTAAAGACATGGAAAAATTGATTGAGCATATGGACATTGAAGATGAAAAGGAAACACAAGAGTTAGCCCTAATTTCCAAGGCAAACATCAGAACTGATTGGATCATTGACAGTGGATGCTCTCATCACATGATAGGTGATAGAGACAGATTGTTCATCTAGACAAGTAGAAAGGTGGTATGGTTAGATTTGGAGATAACACTCCTAAACCTATCATAGGCAGAGGATCCATCACCCTGGATGGAAAGAACAAGACAGATGATGTTCTGTATGTTGATGGATTACATCTCAATTCAGATGTAAGTTGTTTTGTTGGAAAAGTGGATGACAGTTGGTTATGGCACAAGAGACTCTATCATATCAATTTTGATAATATAGTAAAGATAAGTAATGTCAAGGTAGTTAGAGATCTTCCAAGTATTGCAAGACCAGTTGACACAATATGCAGGGAATGTGTTATGGGAAAGCATGTAAGGAGTTCTTTTAGAAGCAAGCAGAACTCAGCTGAAAACAAGTTAGACCTAGTGCATACAGATTTATGTGGTCCTACTCAAACCAGGTCATATTACGGAGAAAGGTATTTCATTTTGTTTGTTGATGATTTTTTAAGAATGATGTGGGTTACATTCCTAGAGGAGAATTCTGAAGCCTTTGAGAAGTTCAAAATATTCAAAGCCAAAGTGGAGAATGAATCTGGATTAAAACTAAAGTGTCTGAGATCAGATAGAGGAGGAGAATTCACCTTTGACCATTTTTAAGACTGCTATGAAGAACATGGAATTAAAAGACAGTTGAGTGCACCCAGAATCCCACAACAAAATGGGATAGTTGAAAGAAGGAACAAGATCATACTTGATACAATGCACACTATGATGATTGAAGGAAAAGTTTCACTCACCTATTGGAGAGATGTAGTTAATACAACAGTCTATACTATCAGTAGAACACAACTAAGTCCAGGCATGGATACGACACCTTATGAACTTTGGTTTGGTAATGTACCTATAGTAAAATACTTCAGAATATTCGGCAGCAAGTGCTACATCAAGAGAGATGATGGTGTTGGTAAGTTTGATGCCAGAAGTGATGAAGGTATTTTCCTTGGTTACTCTACTAAAAGCAAAGCATACAGATGTTTTAATTTGAGATTAAAGAAGATAATTGAAAGTACTCATGTAAAGATAGATGAGAATTTCATGGTTCAAGAAAGGTATTATGAGTATGCACCTATGATTGAGGATGAACCCAGGCCTAGTAGTAAAGACACTGTTATTGAAGAAATGTTTGATTGCATTGATGTTTCATGTAATGAACCTGAATCAAGAAAAGAAGTATCACAAATTATAGATGAGGATATCACACCAAAAGTTTCAAAGTTCACATCTAGATATCATTCAAAGGATGATATCATTGGAGATCAGAGCAGTAGTGTTTTGACTAGATCAAAAGAAAAAAATTTAACAGTGGATGAAGAGGTATGTTTACTTTCACAGATTGAAACTTTAAATGTTGAAGATGCTTGCAAGGATTCTAATTGGAAGAAAGCAATGCTAGAAGAACTAGATCAAATAATAAAAAATGATACATGGGAATTGGTCCCTAGACCCAGTGACAAAAATGTGATTGGAACAAAGTGGGTATTTAGGAACAAGATGAATGAAGATGGTACAGTGGTCAGAAATGAAGAAAGACTAGTGTGTAAATGATATACGTAAAGGGAAGGGATAGATTACACTGACACATTTGCCCCTATGAGAAGACTAGAAGCCATAAATTTATTCTTGGCTTATGCAACATTCAAGGATTTTAAAGTATATCAAATGGATGTTAAATCACCTTTTCTGAATGGTGACTTGAAGGAAGAAGTATACATAGAATATCCTGAAGGATTCAATCTATCAGATAAGTGAGATATGGTATGCAGATTGGAGAAAGTAGTCTATGGACTTAAATAGGCCCCAAGAGCTTGGTATGAGAGACCAGATGGTTATCTTACCAGGATTGGATTTAAGAAAGGAGCAGCAGATTGTAACCTATTCATAAGAGAGACACCTAATGGACCACTACTTGTTGCCATATTTTTTGATGGCATTATCTTTGGAGGAAATGACAAGCTTAGTTTAGAATTTGCAAAATAAATGCAGAATGAATTTGAAATGAGCATGATTGGTCCTATATAATATTTTTTGGGATTAAACGTAAAGCAGACAGATAAATGAATATTCATAAATCAGTCCAAATATGTGAGGGAAATATTGAAGACCTTCAAGATGGAAGACTGTAAGCCAGTATGCACTCCTATGATAACTGGAAGAAAGCTTTCTAAAGAAGATGATTCCACAGCAGTTGACAAGACATTATATAAGTCTATGATTGGAAAACTTATATATCTTACTCAATCTAGACCAGACATATCTAATGCAGTTGGCATTGTTGGTAGATTTGTAGCTGAACCAAAATAGAATCATCTAATGGCAATAAAGAGAATATTCAGATATCTAAAGGGACTTATAGACTATTCTTTATGGTATCCTAAATCAAAGAATGTACAACTTCAGGTGTATACATATGCATATTGGGCAGGTTGTCTTGATGATAGGAAGAGTACTTCTGGATGAGTAGTATTTCTTGGAGATAGGTTAGTTTCTTGGGTAAGAAAGAAGTAGAATTGTATCTCTCAGTCGATAGTAGAAGCTGAATATGTTGCAGCAGTATTGAATTGCTCAACAATGGTTTGGATCAAACAGATGGTTAAAGATTTTGGTATACAGGTTGACTATCCTATTGTTATTCACTGTGATAACACTAGTACTATCAACATGTCCAAGAACCCTATGATGCATGCAAAGAAAAACCACATTGAGATTAAATACCATTTTCTTAGAGAAAAATTTGCAGATAATGAAGTAAAATTGGACTATGTGAGCACCAAAGAATAGTTGGTAGATATTTTCACAAAGCCTTTATCAAAAGATACTTTTGCGTATCTCGGGGAGAATTTGGGAGTAATTCCCTCTCTTGGGTCTGATTAGATAAAGCAGCAAGAACATTAGTCATTAAGTGACTAATGAATGGTTGACTACTCTACTTCTGGAGTGGTACCTATGCTTAATTGTTTATGGCACCCTTTTCCATTGATGTCAAAGGGGGAGTATATAGTAAGGGGGAGCATATACTCTAGGGGAGTATAAACATAGACAGAGGAGCTGCAACAGTGTAGAGAAATATTTGATGAGGCTATTGAGAAGATTGTAAAAAGAAAGAAGACACCATGTTCTAAAGATGTTTTTAATATCATATGTTTCCATCAATGTCAAAGGGGGAGATTGTTGGAGATTTACTTCTGGCAGCTAGTTGATTTTATGTTTGTCATTGATGACAACATATAATATACAACATTGTTTTGTATGTACTTATTAGAATGATGTTACCAATCCTTGCATGGTTATATTCATGTTGTAGACATGTTGTTTATGTTTTGTTCATACACGCAGACTCAGATATGAAGTATCAATTGTGTTGTGTAATTTTGTTATGTGGCAGTTACAGTTTCTAGAGTTTGTCTGTACAGAGCCGATGTATTGCATTGGTTCTTGAGTTGCACCTATCTTCAGAATATGCATGTGTATATTCAATTTTAGTTATGAGTTGATGATAGTTATCTAAAGGCTCCAAACATGTTTCAACAAGATTGCAAAGTTAGATTTAATTTGGTGAGGCTGACTTAGTGAAGCATCATGTCTATTCAGTTTATATTGCACAGTTGTAATTATGCTTGTGTGATTAGTAAAGCCAACAAGGATGTTATGAAGAGTTGTCTAACATGTCCCTTGATCTTATACTTTGAGGAAGATACTTATAGCAAGTCATTTATGGAATGCTAAGTGTGAATGATAAGAAAAAAAATAGGAAAGTGCAGAGCAGAATATAAGTTGAGTTTCATTCATCAAGGATCTATGTGAAGAAGAAGTGAAAGATTACAATACACTGGAACTGATCAAGATAGCAGGTCTACTCTATAGTTCATCAATAGATATAGTGCATATCTATCCTACAAAAGGTTGTAGCCTTCACCATTAAAGTAGTGAGATTTTGGATAGTGAGTCCTCACCCTTAACCGAGTTATTTGTAAAAGACTCCTAACAGGGTCAGACCCTTAACCAGGTCACTATACTTATTGCATTGTAAAGAACAACTCCTAACAGGGTTGC
>MU227865.1:290083-292622 GCA_018584345.1 Thuja plicata | reverse complement strand
GATTCCCCCCCCCCCCCCCCTCTTAGTTATCCTTTGGGAATTTTCTAACAAGAACAAGATACTGTTAGCAGAAATATTTGTTGATGACATATTATTCACTGGTTATGATGACCTATGCAAAGCATTCTCTGTAGCTATGAGCAAAGAATTTGAAATGTCTATGTTTTGTGAGATCAATTTTTTTGTTGGTTTACAAGTACATCAAATGAAGGATGGTATCTACATTACTCAATCAAACTATATCAAGGAGATACTCAAGAAATTTGGTATGGAAGATTCCAAACCTGTTGGAACACCCATATGTACTAGACATAAACTATCTAAGGATGATGATTCAAAAGAGGTAGATTAGACCAATTATAGATCCATGATTGGAAAATTGCAATATGTTATGCACAACAAATCTGATATAGCATTGGCATTTGGTATTGTTGCAATATTTTCAGCTAATACCAGAGATAATAACCTAATGGAAATCAAAAGAATTATGAGATATCTGAAAGGTATTGAAGACTATGGTTTGTGGTATAAGAAAGGTGGAAACTTTGATTTAAAAGAATTCACTGACGCTGATTGGGCTGGAAGCATCGATGATAGGAAGAGCACCAGTGGTGGAGCTTTCTTTCTTGGAAAAAGGTTAGTATCTTGGACTAGCAAGAAAAAAAATTGTATTTCTCAGTCTACAGCAAAGGCAGAATATGTTGTTGTAGCAGCGAACTATTCTAACATCATCTGGATCAAGAAGTTGTTGTCAGGAATGAAGGAAGAGATAAAAGAACCAGTTATTATCTACCGTGACAACACCAATGCCATTAACATCTCAAATAATCTTGTGATGCACACCAAAACCAAGCACATAGCAATAAAATATCACTTGTTGAGGGAATTAGTATAGAATAGAGAAGTAAGGTTGGAATTTGTAAACACTAAAGAACAAGTTGCAGACATATTCACCAAACCCTTACCTAAGAATGCATTCTTGTATCTTAGAGAAAAACTAGGGGTACTTCCCCTACCTGAAGGTCACTAAAATAATGTTTAGTGATGCATCAACCTAAGCGACAGTAAAAATATTCCAGTTGATGCAAATATATCAGAGCCTATTGCAAATGAATCAGTACATTCAGGTACATTACAACTTCAAAGAGAATTAGTATTTATGGAATTGGAGTCTTTGGCATCTATTGTCAAAGAGGGAGAGTTTTCTATAATACATAAGAATCAGAATGAAGATAAGGACATTTTTAGAGGGAGAATCAGAATGAAACTAAGAACATTGTCAGAGGGAGAATCAGAATGAAGCTAAAGACATTAAAGAAATTTTTTGTTGCTCCAAAATTCTTTGTATTATGACATGATGTGTTGCCATCAATACCAAAGAGGGAGATTGTTGAAGACAATTATTCAATTGTGTATTGTCATTTATGTTACACATGTATATACACTTATGTTGTGGTTTTACACTAATGTCTACATTCAGATCGAGCACAGTTGGTAAATAGAATGAGTTGAGGTCGGGCATTGAAGAAGTCCAGTGTTGATTGAGTTCACTTAGGAATTTTAGTCTTGGTTGGGCATTCAGTTGCAGCTGACTAACAATGATTTATATTATGTAAATAAATGGTTATATGAGGCTGACTGTATTATGTTTTATCATTTAGAGTTTATTCAAGCCGACTTGACAGGGCTTAGCATGTATTTATGAAAGTTCAAGTTTGGATTGAATGTGTTGTGTTGTTGTTATAAAAGTGTGGAAGCGAAAGTAAAAGGTAGAAGTGTGGAATTCTATGACATGAAGAGTAAAGGAAAAATCAAATGGGATTCTGATTAAGTACAGAACACTCAGAGCTACAATAGAATATATGATCAGCAAGGATCCAGTTACAATCAAGCAGAGATCTGAATCAGCAAAGCCAGTTGCTTACACATAGAGGTCAATCCATTGTTACTTCTAATAATTGTAGCAGTGACCAAAATCTCTTAACAGAGTAGACTTAACAGTCTTTTGTAAATCCTCTCACAAGGTAGCATTTCCAGATTTAAGTGTTGAAGACCTCTAACAAGGCCACAACTCACAGGGTAATTAAATCCTTTAACAAGGTCACACCTAATAGTGTGTTATTGTAACCTTTAACAGGGTTCGCTCCTAATAGGGCTCACTTCAGAAGAGTGAAAAATAGTAACTAGCTACATTGGTGGTTTTTCCCATATTGGGTTTCCATGTTAAATCCTGGTGTCATATGTGTACTTGTTACTTTTTTTATGTTTTATGTTTCTGCACTTAATCACTAAAGTGTAATTGCATTAAAGTTTTCTTTGACACCCAAGTAATAGTATTAAAGTATTTAGACATATAAGGGACAAGGATTTGTTTTGGAGTAATTGATTCACCCCTTCCCTCTCAGGTACTTATCTCATTTCCAACACCAAGTTGCAAAGTAGAAGTCAAACCCGAGCAAGTACCAGAGCACATGGTAAGGGGGAGTTTTTACATAGTAGTTTGATTAGAGTTTTTGGATATGATAAGTGTTTTTGTTAC
>MU227865.1:277583-285083 GCA_018584345.1 Thuja plicata | reverse complement strand
ATGCTCATTATTTCAAAGTATTTGGAAGTAAATGTTACATCTTGAAAGAAGCAAGAAATGGAAAATTTGATGTAAATGGTGATGAAGGTATATTCCTAGGCTACTCCTATAAAAGAAAAGCATATAAATGTTTGAATCTTGCTACTCATAAATTCATAGAAAGTGTACATGTAAAAATTGATGAGTTTGCAGAGAGAAGTGAAGAACAGAGCAGTAAAGAGCCTGAGGAGTACATGAACTTTGTGTATTATGAACCTGCTACTATACCTAAGACATAGAAAATGGTGATTGAACAAAAATCATGTCAACCACTGAATTCATCAGCTAAACCTTGTTGCAACCTATGCCACTTGAGCTACTAACTAAAGAAACTGAGTCTCAGACTAAAGAAACTAAGTCACAGACAGAGGGAACCAAGTTGCAGACAGAGGCACCTGAGTCTCAGAGAGAGGTGCCTGGGTCTTAGATAGTGGAACCTGAGCATTAGTTGGAAGAGCAAAATATAATGTTTGAACATGGTGAACCAAGTGGATCAAGCCCAGAATCAAAGATGAAGGAACTTGTACTTGAAAAATATGTCAGAAGGCATCATGCACCTGAGCAAATAATTAGAGATCAGACAAAAGGTATAATGACAAGGAATACAATCAAAAGGTACATGTTTGTTTAGTGAAATTGAACCTAGATCTATTAAAGATGCATTGAATGATGAAAGATGGATAGAAGCCATGAATAAAGAGATTGAACATATAGAAAAGAACAAAACCTAGACTCTTGTACCTAGACTAAAAGACAAAAATGTGATTGGTACTAAGTGGGTTTTCAGAAACAAGATGAATGAAAAAGGTGAAGTTTCCAGAAACAAAGCAAGATTAGTATGTAAAGGATATTCTCAAGAAGAGGGTATTTACTATGGAGAAAATTTTACTCCTGTTGCATGACTTGAAGGAGTCAGAAATCTTCTAGAATATTCTGCACATAAAGGATACAAGGTATATAAAATGGATCTAAAATCTCCATTCCCGAATGGAATTCTTGAAGAAGAAGTCTATATTGAGAAACCTAAAGGTTTTGTTGATACTAACAAAAGGAATATGGTTTTGAAACTAAAAAAAGCCTTGCATGGACTGAAGCAAGCTCCTAGAGCATGTTATGAAATATTGCATGGTTACCTAGTAAGTATTAAATTTAAGAGAACTAATGACAATAGTAGCTTGTACATCAAAGAAGGACCTTAGAATAAGATACTATTAGAACATATATTTGTTGATGATATACTGTTTATTGGATATGATGATTTATGCAAAGCATTCTCTGAAGCTATGATTAAGGAATTTGAGATGTCTATGTTTGGTGAAATCAAATTCTTTGTTTGTTTAGAGGTTTATTAGATGAAGGATGTTATTGGTGTAGGAGCACCTATGTAGGGCTAGAAAGTAACCTAGGGCTTCTATGTTTTTTTTTGGCTTGTAGTGGTTCTAGACAAACTACTAGGGAATAAATGGGACAAGTTAGGTCCTAGGATGCTTGGATTTAGATGAGGAGGTCTACTTAGGTCTTTAGTGCTTTTATTTTAAGTAATGTCCAAAGTTTCTCTTTTGGTCCATGTGACCAATGTTGGGACAATAGTGTAAATGATCCATCCATGGGTAAAATTAGACAATTAGGGGCACATAAGGCCTATTTGATGTTTAATTAGCCTATTTATTCTATTGGTTAAGTTCCTATGATGTTTGAGCATGTTTTGTGTCAAGACCCCAAAAGATGTAAAAGTTGTCAATGTTGTCATTGACAACATTGACAACATTTGTTGCAAGATTGTGTTTTTAGACAAAGTGGTTCCTTAACTGTCTGAACTGTTAGGATAGGGACTTGGACACCTATATTAGGCCTCCCTTGACCTTGTGAAAAGGTTGGTGTATTTTTTTAATCTATTGTACGGACTATGTTATCAATGAAATAGTTACAGTTCTTGTATTTCTGAGCATTTTATATTTTCTTGGATTAGATTACCTACTGTAACTATTGATTATGTTAGGATGGAATGTTTTAATATTTTGTGTGGTGGTATAATTCTAGTTGGTGTTGATTTAGTTAGTTTTGTGAAATCTTTTTGTTTCTAACCAGTCGCTGGTCTAAACCAAGCCACTTTTGGAAATGGGGTCATAAGTTCTCTTCCCACCGTGGAGTTTTCACGGGCCTTTGGCATTAGGGAGATGAATCCATGTATATATTTTAAAATGAAGGAGGGGCCTTGGGAGACAAGGGAACTATTTTTAATGTGATCCCTTAGGCGAGCCTGAGATGCATGGCTAGGGGTCATAGGAAGTTGCAGAGCTAGTTAGAAGGATTGAAAGCATTCATTGCTTCAATTAGTTATTGTGGAGAGATAGTGTGGTGTGTGTAGGAGATTCAACTAGGAGGAGAAGATTGGGTGAGGTTCTTTGAATGGAAAGAAACAAAGTCTTTGTGCAGATAGTGAAAATGCTTTAAAACCCTAATTTTTAGGCATGATTATAGGGTCTATTGTACGGACAACTTTGGGAGACAAGACATAGAAAATATTTAGGGTCTTGATAAAGGGTATCAGTATCCATTGCTATTTTTCCAACTTGTTAATGATTTTTTCAAGTTAATTGGGAAAAACTGCCTGATTAGGCCTAATGCTTGTAGCCCTATTTTGGGTGAATTTGGCTTAGTTCTTGTAACTCATTTAGGGTTTCTTGGAAAAATGAGTTTTGGGACATTGGATTGGATTGAATTGACACTCTAGTAGAATACCTCTCCATATGGAAGAGTTATTGATCATTTTAGAATCTATTTGTTGAGATTGAGCAAGAAGAGCACTATGGCTAGTGTTGTGTAGTTTGAATTCCTTGTTGGTGTACTCAAGATTAATTGGAGTGGGATCTTGTGGAAAGGATCATTGAAGGTTAGTGTTAGTAAAGAACCCTAATTTGGATAGAGAAGAGGCCTAATGAAGACCCTAGTGGAGGATAGGGTAGGAGAGAAAGGCTTGTGGTTACATCAGATTGGTATCAGAGCAAGTTAAAGACTTGGGAAGTCAGTGTATGTTTGCAGCTACTGGAGAATCAGTAGGAGAGTTAATCATGGTGACAAATGAAAAGATAGATAACGAAGTGGATGAGAAAAAGGAGAATAATAGACACCTTGAAGAAGCCTTAGAAGGAATGAAGATAAGGCTAGAGGAAGTTGCTAATGTAGCAGCTAGAAACAAATAAGTTGAAAGTAGTGATAGGGGTAAAAAGATAGCTGACGAGGACCTTATTCCTTAACCAGACCCTGTCTTGAACGAAGGTATACCACTGTTTAGTGGAAAGATGGATATTGAATCAGTGATGGATTGGACTCAGAGGGTCAACCCTAACATGGTGGAAATACCTTCAAGATGAGAGGGTTAGTATGGGTAAGCAACCCATAGCCAATTGGAATGCCATGGTGACCAAACTAAAAGAGAATTACCTACCAGAGGACTATGAGATCCAACTCCATAGGACAAGAAAAAATTTGAAGCAAAAATACTTAGATGTGGCCTCATATATAGAGGAATTCCAAAGATTGTGTCTTAGATCCAAGCAAAAAGAAAAGGAAAAAATCAAGGTTTCTAGGTAATTGGGTGGATTGAAATGGAACATCCAAGAAGAAAAAAGTTTGTGGACACCAACTATAGTTTAGAGGTGTCATCAATTATCCCTAAGAGTAGAGGAAAAGAACAACAAGAAGGGTGAATCTAACTTCAAAAATAGAGGTAGAGGGAGAGACCAAAGGGTTCAAAGAAGAGGTTATCAAGGAAGAGGCAATGAGAGAAGGACACAAGGTGAGAACAAGATGATAGAGAATAGTACTAAAAGTACTCCAAGAGGGGGCTTTAACAGAGGTAGGGGAAATTAAGGTGTTCCTAGCAGAGGAAGAGGAGGTAGAAGCAACTCATAATTTTCAAGTATGAAGTTTTACAATTGTGGTCAATTAGGCCATCCAGCATATAGGTGCCCTGACAAGCCTACTACTTCAAATCATGACAAGAGAGTGGCTTATGCTCATTAGGACACTTCAAGTGTAAAGGCACCTGAGGTTAACCATCTAGATTCAAAGATGGGTTAAAACTTAATGTTTAGGAGGATGTTGATAAGACAACTAGTAGGATGAACCTAAGAATAGGAGGGCTTTGTTTAGGATGATATGCAAGATACTTGGCAAAGTTTGTAAGGTGATAGTGGATTCTAGATCCACTAAAAAAATCATCTCAGAGGAAGCAGTCAAAAAACTCAAGTTGACCAAAATACCCCATGTAAATATCTATAAGGTGACATGGCTCAACAAAGGCCAAAGTGTATTGGTGAATGAGTAGACATGTGTTGAATTCTCTATAGCAGGGTATAAGGACAAACTCTTGTGTGACATCCTACCAATGGATTCTTTTCATTTTTTGTTAGGAAGACCTTGGAAAATTTACAATGGGGCAGTGTATGATGACAAGGATAATTCCATCACATTCAAGAAAGGAGGAAGAACTTTCAAGATTCAATCTTTGCTAGAAGAAGAGGAGCCACAGTTCAAGACTCCTAAAATCATGTTGTGAAATGGAAAGGAGTTTGTGAGGGATCTCAAGGATGATGAAAATCAAGGGTATGCCATTGTACTAATACCTAAGGAGGAAAAAAAATCCATTCAAGGAGCCATTACCATCAGAGATATAGAAATTGCTTGAGAAGTATAAAGACATAGTGAGTGATGGCACTCCTGCAACCTTACCTCCTAGAAGAGTAATAAGTCATTAGATAGACTTTGTCCTTGGTGCATCTTTTCCTAATAATGCAATATACAAACTAACCCCTGATTAGAACTTGGAAGTGGCAAGGCAAGTGTAAGAATTCTTGGATCAAGGCTTGATCAAAAAGAGTATAAGCCCATGTGCATTCCTGGTTGTGTTGGCATCCAAGAAGGGAGGAAAATGGATACTTTGCATAGATTCAAGGGCTATAAACCGAATTAAAATAAGGTATAGGTTCCCTATACCTAGGATTGAGGATCTCATGGATTGCCTTGGAGGGGCAATGTACTTTACTAAGCTATACTTGAAGAGTGGTTATCACCAAATCAAGGTGAAAGAAGGGGATGAATGGAAAACAACATTCAAGACCATATATCGATTATATGAATGGATTGTGATGCCATTTGGCCTCACAAATGCTCTGAGCACATTCATGAGTCTCATGAATGAGGTGCTCAAGGACTTCAGAGGGAATTTTGTAGTTGTATATCTTGATGATATACTAATATTTAGCAAGACAAAGGAGGAGCATATCAAGCATGTAGAGGCCAAATGAGCACTACAAAGGAGGAATAAGTAATACATGGTTATATAAACCTTTACCAATCCCTAATAGGCCATTGGGGTGTGTGAGCATGAACTTCATAGTAGGTCTATCCAAAACAAAGCAAGGAGATGACAATTTTTATGTAGTTGTTTATAGATTTAGTAAAATGGGACATTTGATTCCGTGCAAGACTACACATGATGCTAGTCATATAGAATATTTTTTTTTTAAAGAGATTGTGAAAATGCATGGCTTACCCCTAAGTATTGTTTCAGATAGGGATGTAAAATTTATGAGCCATTTTTGGAAAACCTTGTGGAATAGATTGGGAACCAACTTGTCTTTTGGTTCAGCCTACCATCCTCAAACTGATGGACAAACTGAGGTGGTCAATAGAGTGTTGGGTATCCTATTGAGGTGCTTAATTAAGGATTATGGTCAAAAATGGGATGTGGTTATTCCCCAAGAAGAATATGCCTACAATGAAAGTAAGAATAGAATGACAGTGAGAATCCCATTTGAGATAGTTTATGGGATGCACCCAAGGGGTGTGTGTGAACTTAGGGGTCTTGGAGGTATGGAGTACAAGAGTGGGAATGTTGAGGACTTCACCCAAACCATGAAGGAGATACAAGAACAAGTCAAGAAGACAATCTAAGACAATAAACAAAATTTGAAGGCCAAAGTTGATGAGAAGAGAGGAGATATTCAGTTTGAGGTAAGTGACTATGTGATGGTTCATTTGAACAAATCTAGGTTACAAAAAGGTGTCCCTACTAAAATTCAGATGAAGAGGGTGGGACCTTGCAATATCCTATCCAAATATGGGGCTAATGCATATAAAATAGACTTACCATCAGATTTGAGCATATCTTCGGTGTTCAATGTACAAGACTTGATCCAGTTCAAAGGGCAGATAGTTTAGAATGGTCAGAGAATTAAAGGGGTCAATGGTGATGTTGATGATAACATGTAACTGATTAAATGTTTGAAAATGTTAAGTTGAAGATAATGCAAGGCATTAAATCAGTTAATGGTTTGTATCGTCATTGATGTCAACTTGATATCATCTGTATAGTCATGTATAAAATGCCAAAGACTTCAGAGAATCAATGGAACAAAGGTTATGCTTTCAGCAATGCATAAAAGTCAAGTATTCACCAAGTGATAGACAACACTAATAGAGTGCACACCATCGGTAAAGGAAAAGAAGAAAAGTCACAGTGATACCTGACAAGCAGAAGATAGTGTTGCCCAATGAAGCAATACCATAGGATGCCCGACGAGCTAAAAAGTAGAGTTGCTTGACGGATGGATATCCCAAAGCTAACTAGATTCACACTGATGGAACTGGCATTTGTAACTAATGACTAACTGAAGAGTTGACCGATGGAACAAAGAGTTCAGAAAATGACAAAATATCTAGCTGGCAAGAGCTAAAGATAGACTTAACTGGTTGTTTTCTTTGTTTTATTTGACCAGAGTTAAGTGATTGATTTAAAGAAGATTTGTACATTTGGCATAAAGATAACTATGAGATAAATTAGGAGTTATGCTTTAAATCATATTGGCTGGATTGTTTTTCATGCCAAGAATCAAGAAACAAGAAACAAGAATCAATGAATATTATGTCTATATAAGAGACAAGTTTAATTCATTTTCGTATCACATTCATGGAAAGGGGATTAAGGGGAGTGAATACAAAGAGGATGCTAAGAAGAAACTGATGGAGAACAACTTCATGCAGTCCTGATCAATCAAGTTGAAGAAGAGCTAAGGAATTCTGCAGACACTGACGAATAGTGAACACAGCATCACAGAGTAGAAAGTATGGAGCACAAAAAAATTGAATTGATATATTGATCAGAGAGGTAATGTACTTAAATAGATCTAAAAATTTGCAATTCAAGTTGCATTAGAAATAGGCCATTTTGTTTCAGTTTAACCATTGAAGAATCAAGTCTCTTAACAAAGTAGGACTTAACAGTCTTCCATATATTGAGGTACATCCCAAGCAGTGCCAAAAAGGTTAATTCATGAAAGTAGCATTGGATATGCCCGATGCCTATTGATATTCTAAGAGAGAGGCTGATTCAAGGATGGCAGCATTAGATGCCCGATACTAAGTGACAACCTATATGTGTAAAATCCTCTAACAAGG
>MU227865.1:253208-277518 GCA_018584345.1 Thuja plicata | reverse complement strand
TTTGGGGTACCGGTCCTAGTGGTTTTTTCCCTTAACAGGGTTTCCACGTTAAAATCCATGTGTTATGTGTGTATGGTTTATTACTTTACTATTTTACATTTCACATATGCATTTCTGGATTTATCGGTATACTTTGCATATTTATTGTATTTCAGTAAATAGTTATACTGCTTATCGGTAATCAAGGAGAATAAGGACAGACAAGGAAAACTGATAGATAGTTAATCATTATAAGTGATGAGCCTATTTTACTGTCTTTATTATATTAGTCCTTTCACTCTATTTTCAAGTATTATCAGAGCAATTGTGAACTTTAAGTCAGTTGAACTTTTGTTAAGTACGGAAAGAACCATTAAGCCATGGGTGGAATAGATATGTCATATTACACCAATAATATATATATGTTGTAGTATTTCATATAATAATCTGAATGTGTGTTCTCACATCTGGATTAATTTTATAAGCTTCTTGCATGAATATCTTTTGCATATTAACTAATCTTGTCAAGAAGTAGGAGTCGCTAGGAGTGGTCGACAGCATTGAAGGAGGACGTAAAGACCAGCTTCGTGCGGATAAGCCATCATGGCAATAGAAGACATGGCTGCCACAAATCAGGAGCCACTGTTTCAAAGATGCATAAATATAGCTCTGCTATATTCCCTCCATATTACTAGCATGTTGACTTGATCGCCCAGACTTCATTGTGCATGTCATGGGCCGTTGTGCTTCCTGTTCTCTTTCTTTGGTGCAGTTTTAGTTAGTTAGTTCCTTTTCTATTTTGGGAATAAATAATTCAATCCTCTATTTATAGGGAGGATACTATTTGTTTGTAAGTTCAAATTTTTAAAAGGAGAACAAGGCTCTGATATATCTTTTTCAGCAAGTTCATTTTCAGCTTCATGTCTTATTTTTCATGTAACCAGTTTTGAAAGATAATGAAGTAACTTTTGGTTCATATTCTGTGTTCATAGATTATCAAAATCCAACCAAGGGGGCCCACTTGGTAGGTGGATTAGAGTAAAATTAGAATATATTTACTTCCTGCATTTCCAATATTCTAGATATAAGATTACAGTTTCTTCCTGTAGCATTGTACTTCGTGAATGTTCCTGCAGCACCTGCAAGGATAGCTATAGTTAATGCTCTAGGTTGAAAGAATAGATTTCAGTAGAAGTTTGCAAGTTGTAGCATTCATTTTAGTAAGGAATAAGTTTGTTTCCCTTCCTGCAGCTCTAGTATAGATTCCTTTCATGTATTTTACTTTCCTGCAGCATAGGTAGATTGGTTCCTTAAGGAACTTAGTGCACATACTGTGCTGTACCATTTCAAGTATATGTCCCTGGGTTGACAAACTAAATGCACCTCATGGTGGGAGAAGTGATCCTTAGATTGAATACATTATTCCTAAGAGAGGCTTTGGGCATGATTACTAAGCACCTATTGTGAGGCAGTTCATTTTTGGCACCGCTGCCAAGGATGGTGTCAAGCTAAGAAACCTTTTGAGTCTTTTAGTTAGTTTAATGGTTTGTGGTCTTAAATTTGCTTCACCAGTGTGAAGAATTCATTTGCATGCATCAAAGGGGAAGAATAAGAGATGAATATGGAAGATTTCTTCTAGGAGAACCTGCGAATTTGAATGAGAAAGATGAAGAAGTTGAGTTGCCTTTTGTTGATGCAAGTCCCAAGTTTCCTACAGCATCTACCGCTGGAGAAGGATCTTTTGACATAAGTGGTTTCCAGCATTTTTCTGAAGTCTTGGCCTTCTTTCTTGATAATTATAACCCAAAAATACCTGCTAATAACAATCTTGTGGCTAATATTCCTTTCCAACAGCAAGTACCACCCCTGATACCTCCAGTAATGGCACACCCTACTTTCCCATTTCCTTTGCCAAGCTTTATAAACAATGCAAACCTCAAAAATATACCCTCAGGTGCACTTCAAAAATTTTATGGGCTGATAACCAAAGATCCTAACACCTTTTTGTTTGATTTTGACATCCTCTATTGTAGCTTTGACTATAACACTGATGCCCACAAACTCAAGTTGTTTCCAGCAACACTGAAAGAGTCATCCTTACGGTGGTTCATGGGATTAGGAGCAAATGCAATAGGCACATGGGATGAGATGTAGACCCTGTTTCTAGAGAAATAAATATAATATTGCAAGGGGGGGGGGAGTGACCCAAAGGGAGATGAAATTTTTAGAATGTCGCAGAAGGAGGAAAAAACTTTGGAGGACTATGTTTCACATTTTTTATACACCATGCAAAAGAACCCCCAACATGTTCTGGTGGAGGATTCACAGAAACTAGTCTTCTTGAGAGGAGTGAACGACAGCTGTCTGGAAGCATTGGACCTCATGGCTGGTGGGGACATATCCCAATCCTCTTGGGATGATCCCAAGAAAATCTGTCTCAACTACTCCAGATCCACTCGGAAGAAAGGTAGAGGATATAGGTCTACAACAATTAAAGGGAGCAATTCAAGCATTTCTAAGTTGGAGATATCTAACTTGCTAGCAGATTTCAAGAAAGACATCATTAATGATTTTTCCACACATCTCAACACCATGAATGCCAAAAAGAAACATGCAGACGTTGAATTGCAGTTGGCTAAATATTGCGCTCATTGCCGGAAACAAAAGAAAGACTGCGAGTGCAAGCTGGTGGCGAACCTAGAAAATCAAAATTTGCCTACTGAGTACATGAAAATAGAAGGAAATAACAAGAAAGTGTTTTTCGTTTCTCAACGTCACCCATGGGCGCCATGACAAGGTATGCCTCAGGACCCATTACAATTTTCAAATCCTTACAATAGTCAATGGCAAAACCAAAGTTACCAGAATAATCCTCAGTACTCTCAGCCACCCTGGAATAACTAGTGGCCTAACCAGCAAAATAACCAGTGGCCTAACCAGAAAAATAACTAGTGGCCTAACCAAAAAAACTAATGGTAACCACCGCCAGGGAATTGGCATAAAAATAATCAATGGAGGGGACCTCGATAGTGGCCTCACCAAAATCCTACTTTTCCACAATTACCGCCACCAGTGCCACCTCCTATAGTAATGCTGCCTCCTGCAGCCACTGGCCCCAATCCAAAGAAAATGTAATTGCCTGCTCAGCTGCAACCAAAACCAAATAACAAGCAACAATAGCAGCCAATGTATACTAGTGATACACAACAGTATCCTGCTTATGCTCTAGAGATATCTGACATACATCTGAGGTCAGGTATTACTCTACCTGCACCTGAATAGTGTATTATCACAGAAGTTGCAGACACGCCTGTAGCATCAGCACCTCTTCCAGAGGATATATTGAAAAATACCACCCAATCAACTCAAAAATCCAGCAAAACTAATGATGAAACCTCAGTTGAACCTCCTTTTCCACAAAGGCTCACAATAGAAAAACCTATATCCCAAGAGGAAATGCCTTTTGATATTCTTGAGCAACTAAAAAATATGCACATTCAAATACCTCTGTTTCAAGCTATCAAAGATGTTCCTATCTATGGGAAAGAAATTAAGGATGCATGCCTCAAATATCTTGGGAGGAAGAAGAAAGACCCTCAAACACTTCATGTCATAGGGAAACTTGTGGATATCATGTTGGGAAAGGTAGTTATACCCAAGTATTCAGACCCTGGAAGTCTAGTAGTTGACTTGATAATTAATGGACAATTTGTTAAAAAAGCTTTAGTTGATTTGGGGGCAGCAATTAATGTGATGACCAAAGATACAATGAACAGACTAAGTATAGAAGGCTTAAGAACAACACCCACAATATTACAACTTGCTAATAGTTCAACAGTCACTCCAGATGGTCTTGTAGAAGATGTGGTAGTTACCCTAGACTCATGGGAATACCCTGCTGATTTTCTCATCTTATCACCAAAAGTAAACTTTGCAGGCTATCCAGTAATCCTAGGGAGACCTTAGTTAGCCACCACTGATGCAAAAATTAGTTGTAGATCAGGATGTATGACAATTTCAAATGGCCAGGAAATAAAGAAAATAGCACTCTATCCTCCTGCCCAGCCTCAGCCAGATTTGAAGGATCCTATTTGGCTAGAACTAGGAGATGAGGAAGAAGAGGTCAATTCTGTTGCTCAGCTTATGATGATGCATAGACAATCTTTTCTGAAAATGCAAGAGGAAGATGATGTAATACAGAGTATTCTTACCAATGAGTGTATAACAGCAAAAGATGTTTTTGAAAGTGTTATTCTGCAGCTATGTACCTATGAAGACTGTATCTTTCCAGCAAGACCTAAAATAATTAGCCAATTATTACCATGTGAAATTACTACAAACCCAGTACCTGAGATGTCAAGGGTAGAGCTAACAATTGCTATGGAAATTTCCCTTGGTCATAATCTCCATGTAAACAACAAGTTGCCACCTCAACAAATGGAACTATTAACTAAACTCTTGTGTAAGCATGAGAAAGCCTTTGCTTGGAATTATGGAGACACGCTAGGACTGAACCCCAAGCTCTGTACCCATAGGATCTACATTAATGATGGCAGCTTACCACTATGCCAGCCTCAAAGAAGGATAAATCTAGCATTGAGAGAGATAGTTAAAAGTGAATTACAAAAATTACTAGATGCTAGTTTCATCTATCCAATCTCTGATAACAAGTGGGTATCACTATTAGTCATTGTACCTAAGAAAGGGGGGAAATGGAAAATATGTGTGGATTATAGAGAGTTGAATAATGCCACAAAGAAGGATCATTGTCCCTTACCCTTTATTGATCAAGTCCTGGACATTCTGGCTGGTAAGAAATATTTCTCCTTTCTGGATGGATATAGTGGTTACAACCAGATCAACATTGTTGCAGAAGATTAGGAGAAGACTACATTCACATGCCCATGTGGTACATATGCCTATTTTGTATTACCATTTGGCCTATGCAATGCACCAGCTACCTTCTAGAGAGCTGTAATCGACATTTTTGCTGATATATCACATGATTGTATGGAGATATATATGGATGACTTTATTACCTTTGGAGTCACCTTTGAAGAAGCCCTGAAGAATTTGGAAAGAGTGCTAATCAGATATCAAGAACACAATTTGTCTCTCAATGGTGACAAATGTTTCAAGATGATGCAATAAGGCATAGTGCTTGGACATTTCATATCTAAAGCTGGAATCCAGGTAGATCCTGCAAAAATAGAGGTAATTCTAACATTGCCTATTCCTGTAAAGCAGAAAAATGTTAGGTCTTTCCTAGGACATGCTGGCTACTATAGAAGGTTTATCCAAAATTTTAGTCAAATAGCTAGTCCTCTGTATACTTTGCTTACTAAAGAGGATGAATTTAACTGGATAAAAGAATGTGATGAATCCTTCCTGCAGCTTAAGAAACTGTTAACCACTTCACCCATGCTTAGGGTTCCTGATTGGACTTTGCCATTTCACATTCACACAGATGCTTTAGACTATGCAATAGGCATTGTCCTTGGACAAAAGTCTAGTAACCTAGAAAATGCAATTTACTACATTAGCAAAAGCCTCCATGGACCAGAGTTAAACTACACAATGACAGAGAAATAATTACTAGTAGTAGTATATTCCTTGAACAAATTCCATCATTACATAACTAGCTATCCTATTTTTGTTCATACTGACCATGAAGAAATAAAATATCTCATGAACAAACCTACTATCACAGGCAGGTTAGAAAGATGGCTTCTTCTTTTGTAGGAATTTGACATTACTATAATTGACAAGCCTAACAAGGCAAATGTAGTAGTTGATTATCTATCAAGAATCCACCATATAGAACAAGATACTACTCTGATAGATGATGCATTTCCAGATGAGCATTTGTTTCATATTTCTGTCCAAAGTTCGTGGTATGTTGACATAGCTAATTACCTCATAGCTAACAAAGTTCCAACATATTTTTCTTACAAAGAAAGAAGACTACTGGTTGAAAAAAGTTTTAATTTCTCTTGGATTGATAACATGTTGTTTTACACTGGACCTAATCAAGTAATGCACAAATGTGTGAGAGAAGATGAGACATATGACATTCTCCATGCTTGTCATGATGAACTGTGTGGGGGACACTTTGCAGAAAAAAGAATATCCCAAAATATTTTAACAACTGGATATTATTGGCCTACACTTCACAAGGATTCAACCAGCTATACAAGAAAGTGTGACAAATGTCAAAGAATGGGCAGACCAACTAAGTCTGATGAAATGTCATTAAATCCACAAGTGGTGGTCACTCCATTTGACAAATGGGGTATGGACTTCATTGGTCCAATAGACCCTCCATCCAATGGGAAGTTTTACATCCTGGTGTGCACCGATTATTTGACCAAATGGGTCAAAGTAAAAGCTATGAAACGTGCCCAAGACCATAAAGTTGCAAAATTTTTGTATGATGAGATTTTCACAAGATATGGAGTACCGAGAGAGCTTGTAACTGACCAGGGTGCCCAATTCACTTCCAATTTAATAATAGAGCTCATGAAAGAATACAATATCAAACATAGGAAGTCCAGCCCTTATCACCCTCAAGCCAATGGACAAACTGAAGTTACAAATTGGGAAATATAAGCCATCCTAACAAAAATAGTTCATCTGCATCACCGGGACTGGAGTAGCTGACTATCATAAGTTGTCCTGGAGTATAGAAAAACTTGGAAGACCACTACAAGATTTACTCCATTTGAAATATTATATGGAAAAATAGCTATGCTACCAGTTGAATTTGAACACAAAACATTGAGGAAAACACTGCAGTTAAATATCGATCTTCCTGCAGCATAGAAGGAACGATTACT
Organism: Thuja plicata; assembly: GCA_018584345.1. Classification (NCBI taxonomy): domain Eukaryota; kingdom Viridiplantae; phylum Streptophyta; class Pinopsida; order Cupressales; family Cupressaceae; genus Thuja; species Thuja plicata. Next base: position 270,703 of record MU227865.1, on the reverse strand, counting down.
ACACCTCAATTCTCTAGGTGAAATGTGTAAATCTGCACTGGAGAGAACTGAACTAGTCCAGAAACAAAGGAATAAATGGCATGACTTGCATATCAAGAGAAAACAATTTCAAGTTGGAGACTGGGCATTGCTGTATGATTCAAGATTCAAGGAAATACCAGGAAAGTTGCAGACAAGATGGCTAAGGCCATATGAAATAAGCCATTTTTTCACCAATGGAGCCATCCAGTTGACCACAATTGATCTAGTACACTTTAGGCTTCTAGTCAATGGACATCGGCTAAATTTGTATCACCAACCCCAAACAAAAGAAGACTTCCTGCAGTAATTCAAACAACAAAAACTAAACGAGCAACAGGTAACACTTCCTGCAGTAGAGGGTGTGAACCTTCTTCCTATAGCTCTTCAGTAAAATCCATTGAGAATGTCCATAATAAATGCTTCATGTTTCACATGAAGTACATTCTTCCATTCACTTTCTATTTCTTCTTTCCAACTCATCTCATTTCTTTAATCTACCACCCACCCACCTTCCGCGTCATCATCATTTATTCCGTTCCAAAGATTTCAATAAGAAGCTGGGTATGCTGACGTAAGCCACCGCCACTTTTGTACCACTCTTGCCACCTTTTCTAGCATGTGCAAAGATCGAATGATAGGTATGCAATTTTCAATTTTTTTCCATTTTTAGCTCATAGATTTTGATAATTGTATCTAGTACTGCAATATATATCATTACGACATTACGCCAGTTACATCCCTCATGCCATGTTCACCAAGTGTGGACACTTGTCAATGTTAAGTAGGGGGAAGGGAAGTGTATTAATTCCAAACTGTCATTTCTATTTACACCTGAAATATTTTATGTCACTTCAAATCTGTACTTAGCCTTGCCTCATTAAAGTTCTAAGTTTTATATCGCACAATTGTTGTACTTTTATTTCTGAATCCTCCATGATTGTCAGACTTGATGTGACTTATAATTAAGTTAAATAACAACACACAGTAAAGATTATAATCTCTCCTAATTTAACTCATCACCATTGTTCATGCCAAGAAAAATAGAGAAATTCAGGAGAAAGCTCATAGTATGTGTAGTCTGGAATTCAAATAAGGAATAAGGCATCTACCAACTACTGAGAAGGAAAATTGAAATTAGCAGGCATAGATGGGAGGCCAGCTGCAGAGACATGAGATGGTTGTGCATGGTTTTTTACTCTCAGATGTTGAGGTGGTAAGAAGATTCAATGCATGCGGCTGGTTGGGGTATTTCCTAAGGTTAACAATTTTGATGAGGATTCAACAGCAAAATTTGTGAGTACATTTGAAGAAGGTCAGGCAATTGTGTGGGGATTAACAGTGGTCACGATAAAGGAGCGGATTGCAGAATTTCTTGGGTTACCAATGGTTGGAGAACATTACCCTAATGTTCATGATGCTAGATCAGCAAGGGCTCAGTTCACCCTACTGGGTGATCCTCCTTTGGAGATTACCAAACAGGGTTGCAAGAGAATGTCTATCCCTCCATTGTATAATAAGTTGGCTATGCATATCATCAGGTATTTCACATGTGAAGGGATATTTTCCAATTTACACTCTCATGATTTCAAATTACTGAGTTATGTGAGGCATAATCTAGCAGTAAATGTTCCAAAACATTTATATAACATGCTATGCATTAGTGCTAAAGAGACCCAAAAAGGGAATGCAAATTTTGTTACCCACCATGCCCTAATTAAACTGTTAATAGAAATATCTCTTAGGGATGCCTCTCCCATGACATGGTCAGAGTTTGTCCAGTGAAAAACCCTACAACTACAGGTTAACCCTAATGAACAAATTGGTCATGATAATGTAATACCAACTGACCCAGCCATTGAAAAAGATACCCAAGGGGCAGAAACCGTCAACCTTCAAGGAAATGTGCCCTTACCTGCTCATGAGATCAATGTACCTACCTCTTCCCAAGATAAACGAAAATGAAAATTAGAGGAAGAACCTTCAATTCCCACAACCAAACCACAAATCCCTACTTCTTCGAAAGGGAAGAAAAGGAAGCCGATTCCTGCAGAAGCTACTCCTACAGCAGAGAAGCCGAAGAAGACTACTAAAGAAAAGGCCATATAAATTATGGAGACCCCTGTGCAAAGGAGTCCTAGAATGAGAGGACAACTCCCTAGGGCATCCTCCATAAGCCAACACGCTTCTCCTATGCAATCTGATGAACAACCCAATGTGCAAATAATTCCAGATGATTCCCCAAATCAGTCTGTAGCTCCAGACTTTCCTCCGCACTCCGTAGAAACTTATGAAGTTAAACTTGGTGATTTTCAAAATAGTTCCCAGGAAATCCATTAGGATATTTTAGTCATTAATGAGGAGAATGCATCAGTAATCCATCAGTCAACCTATGCATAAAATGCCTTAGTGCCCTATAATAGAACGTGGTTAGTAAGTTTCCTAGAGCAGTCTTGGAAGGAACAGAGGAGGCAAAGAAATCAGACAGAAGATAGTGGCCCGATCACATTGAAAACACTTCTCTTTGGATTGCATAATAAGTATGTGTTAACAACAACTCTATGGAGAGAAGAAAAGAAGAAACTAAAGAAGGTCATAACAAAGCAAGAGGAAGAAATTGCAGAATTGAAAGAACAGCTGACAAAACAAAAATAGAAAATGGATCATGCCCTCAAATTGGCTAATCAGATCATTGCGTGTAGGCCACCTCCTAGGGTCTATACCATGTTTTTGAAGCAATAGTTCCTCTTGTTCCAGCTGATGATGACCATCAAAGATATTGATTTTGAGTTCAAGTCAGCCCAAGAGTTTTATGTTCTTTATCAGACTCTTCCCTCATGGCAACAAAATCTCCTTTGTGAACTATACGTGCATAATTTCATTATCCCGACTGAGACTGAGTGGAATCCTCTACTCTACATAGGGGATATCCACCTAAGGGCATTCATGTCTTGGATGCACAATGAAGCCAACTATGATAGACAATTGAAAAATTATAGGGAACAAGAGAAAATAGAGCCATTACCATTAAGAGCAGAGAGCAGCAAGCCAGCTACACTCTTTAGAGATTGGTTCAATTTGACTTATGGAAAAATTAAGGAAGAAATAAGGGACAAAATTTTTGGGATTAGAACAGAGGTTTATGCTGAATATGATGGTTTATCTTACTTTGTCTTTCAAAGAGCCCTGGCCAGAGCCAGAAGCAAATGGGGTAGGTTATCCAAGATATTGAAGAGATCAGAACCACATAGTCCTATCAACCTCCAAGAAGCTATCCAAAGGGCGCCAAAATACATATAGCTGGGAAGGCAAACTAGATAGGAACTCTGGCGTCCACTCACCATGTAGCAATCGATGCTCCTCTGGCCCCTGTATGAAATCAACACTGATAGACTGGACTGACTTCAAGAAGATCACAAAGTGTGTGTCTGGGAGAGAACAAGGGGTTTCTATTGCACCTTTAAAAGTCAAAGGAGAGGAAGAATAGAGGTTGGAGATTTTACAGAAATTACCAGAAGATATAATGCTTGAGGATAAGCATTCAGCTTGCCAAGGGGCAAATGATGAGCCCATTTTACTATCTTTATTATATTAGTCCTTGCACTATGTTTTCAAGTATTATCAGAACAATTGTGAACTTTAAGTCAGTTGAACTTTTGTTAAGTACAAAAAGAACCATTACGCCATGGGTGGATTAGATATGTCATATTACGCCAATATTATATTTTTTTTTTAGTATTTCATATAATAATCTAAATGTGTGTTCTAACATCTGGATTAATTTGATAAGCTTCTTGTATGAATATCTTTTGCATATTAACTAATCATGCCAGGAAGTAGGAGTCGCTGGGAGTGGTCAACAGCATTGAAGGAGGATGTAAAGACCAGCTTTGTCTGGATAAGCCATCATGGAAACAGAAGACGCAGCTACTGAAAATCATGAGCCACTATTTTTGAGATGCATAAATATAGCTCTGCTATATTCCCTCTGTATTACTAGCATGTTCACTTGATCGCCCAGACTTCATTGTGCATGTCATGGGCCGTTGTGCTTCTTGTTCTCTTTCTTTGGCGCGGTTTTAGTTAGTTAGTTCCTTTTATATTTTAGGAATAAAGAATTCAATCCTCTATTTATAGGGAGGAGACTGTTTGTTTGTAAGTTTGGATTTTTAAAAGGAGAACAAGGCTCTGATATATCTTGTTCAGCAAGTTCATTTTCAGCTCCATGTCTTATATTTCATGTAACCAGTTTTGAAAGATAATGAAGTAAATTTTGGTTCATATTATGTGTTCATAGATTAGCAGAAGCCAACCAAGGGGGCCCACTTGGTAGGTGGATTAGAGTAGAAGTAGAATATATTTACTTCCTGCATTTCCAATATTCTAGATATAAGATTATAGTTTCTTCCTACACCATTGTACTTCATGAATGTTCCTGCAGCACCTGCAAGGATAGCTATAGTGAATGATCTATCTTGAAAGAATAGATTTTAGTAGAAGTTTTCAAGTTGTAGAGTTCATTTTAGTAAGGACTAAGTGTGTTTCCCTTCCTGCAGCCCTATTATAGATTCCTTTCATGTATTTTACTTTCCTACAGCATAGGTAGATTGGCTCCTTAAGGAACTTAGTGCACATACTGTGCTATACCATTTCAAGTATACATCCCTAGGTTGACAAACTAAATGCACCTCATGGTGGGAGAAGTGATCCTTATATTGAATACATTATTCCTAAGAGAGGCTTTGGGCACGATTACTAAGCACCTATTGTGAGGGTTCAATAAGTATTTCATGGCATGCATCTTGTAGGGACATAATAATATAAGGTTTATTTGATTGGTGGTTAGAATAAAGATAAGTTTTTGAGGCCACTAATTCACTCCCCCCCTCTCAGTTATTACTAACAGTTGAGGCTACTGTATTACCTCCCAAGCCACAGTTGGAAGTTGACAGATTTCTGGATTCAAGAGTCAAGAAGACTAAAAGGGACAAGGTGTACATGGAACGCATCATCAAGTGGAAGAATAGGCCTGAATCAGAGGCCTCATGGATTGTAGGAGAAAATTTCAAAAAGGTGGGCATCTCAGAAGATTTTTTTTCCATAGGAGTGACATAACTTTCCTTTGTGGGGGAGTATGGTGCAGGAGCACCTAGGTAGGGCTAGAAAGTAACCTAGGGCTTCTATGTTTTTTATGGCTTGTAGTGGTTCTAGCCAAACCACTAGGGGATAAATGGGACAAGTTAGGTCCTAGGATGTTTTCATTTAGATGAGGAGGTCTACTTAGGTCTTTAGTGCTTTTATTTTCAGTAATGTCCAAAGTTGCTCTTTTGTCCCATATAACCAATGTTGCGGCAATAGTGTAAATGATCCATCCAGGGGTCAAATTGGACAATTAGGGGTACATAAGGCCTATTTGATGTTTACTTAGCATAATTATGCTATTCATTAGGTTCTTATGATGTTTAAGCATGTTTTGTGTCAAGATCCCAAAAGATGTAAAAGTTGTCAATGTTGTCATTGACAACATTGACAACATTTGTTGAAAGATTGTGTTTTCGGACAAAGTGGTTCCTTAACTATCTGAATTGTAAGGATAGGGACTTGGAAACCTATATTAGACCTCCCTCGACCTTGTGAATAGGTTGAAGGATTTTGTTAAGCTATTGTACGAACTATGTTATCAATGAAACAGTTACAGTTCTTGTATTTCTGAGCATTTTATATTTTCTTGGATTAGATTACCTACTATAACTATTGAGTATGTTAGGATAGCATTTTTTGAGATTCTATGTGGTGCTAAATTTCTAGTTGGTGTTGATTTAGTTATTTTTGTGAAATCTTTTTGTTTCTAACCAGTCGCTAGTCTGAACCAAGCCACTTCTAGAAATGGGGTCATAAGTCCTCTTCCCACTGTCAAGTTTTCACAGGCCTTTGGGGTTAGGTAGATGACTCCATGTACATACTGTATAGTGAGGGAGGGGCCCTAGAAAGCAAGGGAGCTATTTTTAATGTGATTCCCTAGGCGAGCCAGAGATGCATGGCTAGGGGTCACATGAAGTTGCAGAGCTAGTTAGAGGGTTTGAAATAATTCATTGCTTCAATTAGTGATCATGGAGAGATAGTGTGGTGTGTTTAGGAGACCCAACTTGGAGGAGAAGACCTAATGAAGACTCAGTTTAAATACATCAAAGAGATACTAAAAAAATTTGGAATGGAAGACTCCTAAATAGTTGGGACACCTATGCCTACTAGAAATAAGTTGTATAAGGGTGATTATTCAAAGGAGGTAAATCAGACTACCTACAAATCCATGATTGGTAAAATTCAATATGTTGTTCACACTAGACCTAATATTTGTTAAAATAGTCCCAAAGGTTAACTGAGAGGGGGGGTGAATTAGTTATCAGCAACTTTATTTCTTTTCTTTACTTAGATATCAATTAGCATAAAACAAATGCACATTTAGATAACACAATAGAGAACACAACAATTTGGTTACAGGGAAGCCAAATAGGTAAAAACTCCGGTGGGAATTAGCACCCACAAAGAACTATACTTGAGTATAATTATCTATGTTAGAAGATCTTGCAACCCTATTAGGAGTTGTTCTTTATAATGCAATAATTAAAGATACTTGGTTAAAGGTCAGGCCCTGTTAGGAGTATTTTACAAGTAACCCTGTTAGGGGTGAGGACTCAGTGTCCAAAAGCTCACTGCTAAAATGATGAAGGCTGCAACCTTCAATAGAACAGATATACATTATATCTGATAGATGAATTGTTTGAGTAGACCTGCTGTCTTGATCAGTTCCAGTATATTATATACTTCCACTTCTTCTTCACATAGATATTTTCTTGATGAATGAAATGTCTCTACTATCCCAAAACAACAGACCTTTTGTTCTGTACTTTTTCTATCTTTATTCTTGTCATTCACACTTGGCGTTTATCAATTGAACTACTATAAGTATCTTCCCCAAAGGATGTGATCTTCATCAGCTCTAGGAGTCCCTTAAATACTTCTTTTGTCGGCCACATCGACCATGCAACCTGATTAGAAACATGCAACCCAAACTGGATAGACGCGATGCTTCACAAAGTTAGCTCCACCAAATTAACTCCAACTTCATGATTCTGATAGAAGATGTTTGGCACCTTTAGATAATTATCTTTAACTCATAAATAAACATGAATACAAACACACATATCCCGAAGATAGGTGCAACTCAAGAACTAATGTAATTACGTCGGCTCTTCACAGATAGTCTTCAATCTTTGTAACTATCATAACTGATTAACATAGCTAAACTGAAACTTCATATCTAACTCGATGTGAATGTACATAGCATCTAGAACACGTATAGACCATGTAAATAAATATGCATAGCTCCAGAACATCTGTACTGATAATTGCATATAGATCACTATTTTATATTATATGTTGTCATCAATGACAAACATACAATCAATTATTTGCACAGAAGCAAATCTCCAACAATATTGCATTATCAGTTGGTATTGTTGTAAGGTTTTTAGTTAATCCTAGAGAGAGTCACTTGATGGCTATAAAAAGGATTCTAGGAAATCTTAAGGGTACTGAAGAGTATGGATTATGGTATAAGAAAGGATGAAAGTTTGATTTGAAGACTTTTACTGATGTTGATTGGGTAGGAAGTGTTGATGACAGAAAGAGCACAAGTGATGGAGCATTACTCCTTGGTAAGAGATTAGTCTCTTGGACTAGAAAGAAACATAATTGCATTTATCAGCCTATAGTAGAGGCAGAGTATGTTGTTGCAGAAGTAAATTGTTCAAATATCATATGGTTCAAACAGTTTTTGTTAGGTATGAAGGAGGAAATAAAAGAACCAGTCATTATCTACTGTGACAACACTAGTACAATTAACATTTCAAAGAACCATGTGATGCATACTAAGACTAAGCATATAGAAATAACGTGTCATTTCTTGAGAGAATTGGTTTAGGACAAAGAAGTAAGGTTGGAATATGTGAATACTAAAGAACAAATTGCAGACATATTCACAAAATTTTTACCTAAAGATGGATTCTTGTATATTAGAGGAAAGATAGGGGTGATTCCCCAAACTAAGGATCACTAATGGATAGATCAGGGATGCATCAATGAGCTATGGAACAAATTTAACATGTTGATGTAGATTTTCAGAGATTATTGCATATGAATCAGAACAAACAAGTACATTACAACTTCATTAGATATGTATTGGATGGTGTCTTTGGCATTGGTTGTCAAAGAGGGATATATTATTGATGTTATGCCAAAGAAATTATTAAGGGAAAGATTATTGATGACAGAGGGATAAAATTTTATCAAAAATAGAGATTGATGTAAGAGGGAGAAATCAGTTTCAGTGATTGTGAAGACAGAGGAAGTTTTCTAGATGAGGATTAGAATGAAGCTAAGGACATTAATAAAATTTTATCCTTGTTACTATTGCTCTATAATTATTTGTATTATGACATGTTGTGTTGCCATCAATGCCAAAAAGGGAGATTGTTGATGAAAATTATTCAACTGTGTATTGTCATTGATGTTTACACAAATATAGAGATGTTACACAAATGTCTATACCTTAACCAAGCACAGTCAGCATATGCAAAGCTCTCTCAGGAATTGAAGAAGATCAAAGTGATTTTTAGTTCTAACTGAGTTCACTTAGGCATTATAGTAATAGTCAGGCATTGAAGGATTATAGTATGAATTGAGTTATGGTTTTAGTGTCAGCCGACTAGCAACAATTTACATTTTATGGTTAATTGATTATATGCATCCAAAAGACTTAAGTTTTATTATTTATTTGGAAGGTTATTCAAGACGTCTTGACAAGGCTTATCATATATATATAAGGTCAAGTGTGGATTGAATGTGTGCATGCAATAAGAAGTGTGTAAGTTTGTGATAAGAGCGAAGGAAAAATTAGATGGGATTCGGATTAAGGAGAGAACATACAGAGCTACAATAGAATATTCAATCAGCAAGGATACAGTTTTAAAGCCAGACACAAAGATCTAAATCAGCAAAGACAATTGCTTCATCAAACAGGTCAATAAATTGTTACTCTCTAACAATTGTAGCAGTGATCCAAAATCTCTTAATAGAGTAGACTTAACATGCTTTTGTAAATCCTATCACAAGGTGACATTTCTACATTGAAGTGTTTGAAGACCTCTCACAAGGCCACTCCTTGCAGGGTGATTAAATATTCTAACAGGGTCACACCTAACAGTGTGCATTGTAACCTTGGACAGGGTTGGCTCCTAACAGGGCTCACTTCAGAAGAGTGAAAAATAATAACTAGTTTCAATTGGTGGTTTTTCCCATATTGGGTTTCCACGTTAAACCTTGGTGTTATTTGTGTAAATTTTATTTGCTTTATACTTTATGTTTCTGCAATTAATTACTAAAGGATAATCACAGTTAATATCTTAAGATTTTCTATGTTAACCGAGTGATAGTAGAATATCTGGGTTAACCGAACAACAATGATAAGTTTGTTTAAGACATCTAAGGGACATGGATTTGTGTTTGTGGTAACTGATTCACCCCTCCCCTCTCAATCACTCAACTCATTTACAACATATATGTGTGTGTGTGTGTGTGTGTGTGTGTGTGTGTGTGTGTGTGTGTGTGTGTGTGTGTGTGTGTGTGTGTGTGTGTGTGTGTGTGTGTGTGTGTGTATGTGTGTATATAGTATATATTTGTATACATGTATATGTATATATATACATATATATACCGTTAGAATAACTAAGAGGGGGGGGTGAATTAGTGGCCTTACAAATAATTCCAACCAAATACTTATATCTCAACTATAATACCCTCAGTTATCTTTCAGTCCCCAATCATCAAGATGTAAGCCATAAATGATTCTAACAAATATAAACTGCTTAGTAAGCTATGTTGTTTATCTTTTCTAGACTTTACCGAGTAGCAGTAAATAAACTTAGCGTTAACCGACCAATCCAGTTTACATAATGTGTAAAGTGAAATATTAATGTAATGAAACATATATACATTTGACACATAGATTTTAACGTGGAAACCCAATATGGAAAAAAACACCTAGGACCGGTAACCCAAAATATTTTCACTCTTCTAAAGTGAGCTCAGTGAAGAGCCAACCCTGTTAAAGGTTACAATACACACTGTTAAGTGCAACCTTGTTAGATTATTTAAAATTAATAGTTTGTCTTTTGACCTAGCACTCACTATGTTGTCAACAAGGAAACCTTTTGATACTCTTAAGTATCTCAATACAATAAGGACTGTTAAATCCCACTCGGTTAAAATATTTTATGAATCAATGGTTAAATTGATACAGTAAATGATCTGTTCAAAATACAACCTTAATGTGTAAATATTCAGATCTATCATTAGTCTAATAATACCTCTAATCAATATGCTCTTTATTTCCTTTTCTCTCTTTCTTTCTTCTACTCAGTGAATGCTCTGTCCTCTGTTTCTCTATGTCTGCAGAATTCCTTGGCTCTGTTCTTCAGCCTGTATGATTAGATCTACATGAAGAATTCTATCTTCACTAGAATATATTCACCATTCCTCTCTTCATAATGAATTCCTTGTCTCTTTATATAGACATGATTAGCCGCTCAATCTCCTTGTTTTTGTTGTAGATCATTTCTTGATCTATTAAACTCGTCATGCTTTGCTTTATCCTGTAAAGATCTACTTTAGTTTTATTCTGCAAATCTCTCCATGATAGCTATGAATAAAGTGTGCTTTAAATCTCTTTCCATGCTTTATTTTAACTGGCCATTGAAAATAAAGCAATCAATCAATCAATCTCTAAATATAGCTCTACCAACTAAGTATTTTTGTCGTTCTTTAACTTCAGTTCTGATTGGTAACAACTTTAGTTTTCTGCGGTGATCGATATACACTTGCTCGGTAACACTTTCTCAGTTACTATAGCACTCAATATACATTGTTAACTGCTCGGTGTTCACTGTCACTTAGTGTATATAGGCTTTTTATGTTTTACCGATAACATAAAATTTGTCTTTTCAGATCTTCAAGGTTATGATATTATGTGTATGAACAATCAGACTATATCAAGTTGACATCAATGACAGTACAATGCATTAACTAATTTAATGTCTTGCATTCACTCTAGTAGCTTGGTGATCATCAACTTATCATCTTCAGGATTTCAATCAACTATAGTTCATCAATCTCTCCCTTTGGAATTGAAGGAAACATACTATGAAATATGCAGTATAAAATATGCCATAACATACCAAACTTATTGTTCTCTAACCAATTCAAATATCTAAATCTCTATAAGCTCTTCTAGCTTAGATTTGATTATGTTGTGTGCTCTCTCTTTCTTCATTCCCTTTGATGGATAGGTGTAGCAGTTCTGTCTTTCTCTTTCTTGTATAATATTTTCTCCCTTTTCTAGATAGATATGCAGTGTTCACTCTCTCCAATTTTGTACCTTTGATGGATGGTTATTTCATTGAATATCTCTCTCTCCATTTCTTTGAATCTTTCTCTCCCTTTGTGTTGTAGAATGTCTTCTCTCTGATGTATATTTCATTGAATCTTCCTCTCCCTTTGACAGTAATGCCAAAAAAATTTACAGCTCTGTAGTAGCCAAAAATATTTTTCTCCCTATGAATCTTTTTGTCTTTGTTGGACTGATATGTCATTGCAACCCATATCTCTGCTTGCATCACCATGAATAATATTCTGATAATGTGTAGGTTGATGCAACTTCCTAGTCAGATTAGTGACCAGTTGACAAGGGACGAACCCCTAGTCTATTACTTAGGTACTCAAATGTATCTTTTGGAAATGGTTTTGTGAAGATGTCTACTAGTTGTTCTTTGGATTGTACATATTCTAGTATCACCTATTTCTATTGTACTTGTTCCCTTAAGTAATGATACTTAATAGCTATGTGCTTTGTCTTAGCATGCATTACAAGATTCTTTGAAATTTTTATAGCACTAGTATTATCACAATAGATAATTACTGGGTCAATAATTTCCTCATTCATACCTTTTAGCAATTTCTTGATCCATGCAATGTTAGAGAAATTTGCAGAAACATATACAAATTCTTATTTTGCACTTGATTGAGATATGCATCCTTTCTTTTTACTTATCAATGTGACAAGGCTATCACCCATAAAGAATGCTCCTCCTGTAGTGCTCTTTCTATCATCCATATTTCTAGCCCAATCAGCATAGGTATAAACTTGTAGCTCAAATTTTCCTTCTTTATTGTACTAGAAACCATAGTCTTCAGTATTCTTTAGATATCTCAAAATTCTTTTAACAATAGTCATGTGTGATTCCTTAGGATTAGCAGAGAATCTTGCAACTATACCAAGTGCATGTGCTATATCAGGTCTATTGTGTACAACATACATTAGTTTTCTAATCATAGATCTGTATAAGGTCTAATTTACCTCAGTTGTCTTGTCTTCATTTGTCAATTTGCATCTGGTTTCCATAGGTGTTCCAAGTGGTTTAGAGTCCTCCATCTTGAATATCTTCAGAACTTCTTTGATGTATTTGGATTGTGTGATGTAGATGCCTTTATCCTGTTATAGAATCTATAGACCAAGAAAAAATTTGATCTCTCCAAACATTGATATTTAAAATTCTTTTCTCATTTCATCATAAAATGACTTGCATATCATATCATTACCTCCAAATATGATATCATCAACAAATATCTCAGCAATCAAAACTTTATCATCAGTATCTCCTTTCAAATACAAATTGATGTTGTCACTTGTTATAATAAATCAAATACTAATGAGATAAGAGTGAAGTCTTTCATACCATGCTCTCGGTGTTTGTTTCAATCTATGTAAGGCTTTGTGTAGTTTACAAACTATGTTCCTCTTGTTAGGATCAACAAACCCTTCAAGTTGTTCAATGTATACCTCCTCTTCAATTATTCCATTCAGAAATGTAGATTTAACATCCATTTGGTATAATTTGAATCCTTTAAAAGTATCATAAGCAAGTAGAATTCTTACTCCTTCTAGTCTAGCAACAGGTGCAAAGGTTTCTCCATAATCAATACCTTCTTCTTGTGTCTACCCTTCGCATACCAGTCTTTCTTTGTTCCTTGTGATTTCTCCATTCTCATTAAGTTTTGTTTCTAAAAATTCATTTGGTGCCAATGACATTTTTGTCACTCAGTCTAGGTACTAAAGTCCATGTTTTATTCTTCTCAATATATTCAATCCCTTCATTCATTGCACTAACCTATCTTGATTCTCAAGTGAAGCATTAATAGATTTAGGCTCAAAATCACAAATCAAACATATATTGTTAAGACACTTACTTCTTGTTCTCATTCGTGCTCTTTTGTCTCCAATGATTTGGTTCTGTGGATGGTGTCTTCTAAAATATTTAGCAATTATAGGTTCAAATCTTTGTTCTTCATTTTGATCTTCTATATCACTTGGTTCAACAATGTGAGCATTTTCCTGATTCTCAATGTGTGCAGCCTGTTGCTTGGTTGCATTGTTCTGTTGCTTGGGTAAGATGTCAGGTTCTTCTATGTAGACAAATCTATTGTAATCTTCAGGTTCCTTTCCGCTTTCCTCATCATTTTTCTCAACAAATTCATCCACTTTAACATTTTCACTCTCAATGATTTTTTTAGAAGATTTTTTCAGACATTTATAAGCTTTTCTTTTAGTTGAATATCCTAGAAATATCCCTTCATCACTTTTAGAATCAAGTTTTCCATTTCTATCATCTTTCAGTATATAACATTGACTTCCAAAAATTCTAAAGTAACTCACATTTGGTGTGTATCCATACCATAGTTCAGTGTCTTATTTGTGTCTTTCTTCAATTGAACTTAGTTTAGTGTATAGACAACAGTACTTACAGCTTCTCTCCAGAATGTTTGTGTGATGCCTTTTTCAATCACCAGTGTTCTAGCACAATCAATAGTTGATCTATTCCTACTTTCAACAATCCCATTTTGTTGTGGTGTTGTCAGTGCAGAAACCTATCTAGTAATCTCATTCTCATTACAAAAGTTAGTGAACTCATCATATATAAATTCTCCTCTATATGATCTTAAACATTTCAGTTCTTTTCCACTTTTTTTTTCAACTTTTACTTTATACCATCTGAACATCTTAAATGCTTCAAATTTTTCTTTTAATAATAGGATAGTCATCATCCTAGAATAGTCATCAATAAATAGAATAAAGTATCTATCGCCATAATAGCTCTTTTTTCTCATTGGTCCATATAAGTCAGTATGGACTAACTCTAGAATAACATTAGATGTATAGTTTTTTCTCTTGAAACTAGACTTTGTCATTTTTCCTATTTGACAATTCTTGCACATAACATGGTCGAGCTTTGAAATACTTCGTAAGCCTCTTAGTTTTCTTTTCTTACTTATCTTAACCATGTTGTCAAAATTCACATGACATAATATTTTATGCCACAACCAAACGCCTTTATTTCTACCCAATAAACAAGTGGTCTCAATATCATCAAGATATAATAGATTACCTTTTGTTTGTTCACCAGTATCGATCAAATTTCCTTTTCCATTATATATCATTGCCTTTTTGTTCTCAAATGCAACTCGGTGTCCTGTGTTGTTCATCTGTGAAACACTTAATAAATTATAGTTAAGTCATTTCACCCAATATGCATTTTCACATCTGATTAGATTATTCAATATGATGGTGCCTTTTCCTTCAACTGGGCAAGGTGAGTCAATACCCATCCTAACTGATCCACCATTATAATATTCAAAAGTTTCAAACTTTTCTTTATCTCTAGTCATGTGATGAGTAAAACCACTATTAATAATCTAGACATCATTTTTGCTAACTCTAGATATGAGTGTTGTTTCAACCTACCTTTCTTCTTTGTCTAAATTATCCTTCATAGAAACAAATACTACCTCAACATCTTCATCAAAATCAGTGTCAGATTTTTCAGCTTTGTTCTCAACCAGGTAACAAGCCTTCTTGCCTTTGTCCTTGTAATCTCGGTTATCTCTTCTGTTAGAGTGTCGATTGCTTCTTTATTCTTGGTCATCACTTCTGTCATACTTTTTTTCATAAGATCTGTCATTGTTTGTGATGATATTAAGTTTTTCCATTAGTATACTTAAGTGAAAAACATGATAAAGGTCATTCGTATAGGCATACCCGATGAACAACACACTGCATAACTGATGAGATGACAATGATTTTCATCAAAATTCTAAGTATAGAATTGCTTGATGAACACTATCAAGTGTTGAACCAATGATAAAGCATAAAGGACATCACCGACGAAACCATTTTTGGTACATCGCCGATGGATCCAAAATCACTAAACCTATGGTACAGTTTTGTGAACATCATCGACAGAGCAGAAAAGGAAAGGAACCTAACGAATAGTTCAATATAGGGACACTAACAGAGAAGAAGACTGATAGAGAAAAGAATGAAAGAAAACAGATAGAATGACAGAGCATCCCGACCATCAGAACCGACAATCAGTTACAGAACCTGCAAAAAGTGGATCTGACTTTCCACGTCAGATAAAACATTGTAATTCTATTTATAGGATTTTAATTTGTTTTAAAATATTACTTGAGGTTCAAGAAAGCATATTGTAAATGTTTTAAAGCATCCTAACAGATCAAAAACATAAATAACTAAAGATCAAGGTCAAGTTGTAAACCTTGGATCTAGATTTAACTTGAAAAGTGTGAATCAAGAATGGACCTAGAAACTAGTATATATAGATGTTCAATCATTTGTAATAGGTAATGAGTTGATAAATGATTATAGACATGGAGATCATCTAAGCAGCATAAGTGAATTCATGCAAAGTTCAGAAACAAATCATATCAGCTCTCAAGAACACAGACAAGGCTATTGACGAGCAGAGGCAAGGTATCATTCAATCACTCAAGGTGATTACATATACATTGTAAGCTTTATAGGATATGTTATCATAAATTAGAGATTGCATACACTATCAGATCAACATTTATAATGTAGATTGCATTCTAACAAGTGCATCACATCAGAAATCCTTTTGTAGAAGGTGGACTTAACAGTTCTTGATAAATCTCTTACTAGAGTGCACACCTAACGGTGTTGCTAAAGATTCAAATGGAGTAGATCCTAACAAGTCTCCACTATAATACTCCTAATAGGGTAGATCATTAGAAGTGATCAAATTGTAAGCCTTAACTAGCTCCCTTCTTATCTGCAGATAGTGAAGTTTTGTGGGTAGACATCCCCATCGCAGTTTTTACTTCCTAATAGGAGTTTTTTGCGATATCATATCTTGTGTTATGTGTTATTTACTTTCATGTATGTTTCTTGAATGTTTATGCATTTAAAGAACTTATGTTATGATTTCACATACATAAAGAAAGATGAATAGATAGATAGGTGAATATACAAATCTGATGACACAAAGGTTAATGGGCCAATCAAATAAAAAGTTTTAGAGGTACTGATTCACCCCTCCCCTCTCAGTACATCATTCTAGTAATTCCAACAATTGGTATCAGAGCTAGGTCTCTTTCTTGAAAAGCTTAAAGACTTAAGAGAAAAGATCAAGACAACAGAAAAGTACAAACTGGACAAGACTATTGAGAATGAGCAGTTACAAATTCAAAATCACTATGAGCAGTACAAAGAGGCAAGAGTAAGCACGAGAAAGTTACTTGATGAAAGAAAGATTATGGAAACTAGGCTTAATGAGAAAGATTATCAAGAAGAGGAGATCCCAAATTACTTCAACTCAGCTGAATCCGCAACAAGCAAAGCATCAGACACATCAATAGAAGAAATCACAAGTCTACAAGAGATCAATCTACATCTAACAAAGAAAATCAAGATGCTGCAAATCGGTCAAGAGACTCAGATGGTAAAAATAATTGATGTCATGAATGATTCAAGAAAATCTGAATCAGAGAGAACATTGGCTATTGATGATAGGAGTAAACTCATAGAGAAGCTACAAGAAAAAGAATCAGAGATTCAAAGACTTACTGATCATCACCATGAGATTATAAATAAGATCATTCTTATGAGTCAAGAGGAAAATAGATTAAACACTGAACTCATTGAAAGGATACAGATCATCGGTGAACTAAGAGAAGAGAATGAGAAGATAAAGAATGAAGTGAGATTTCATAATCAACACAATGAATTAATCAAGAAAGCTGAAGATAGCAATAAGAGAATGGATGATTTCCTTGACGGACAAAGAAGAGTCAACAACTACACAGGTATAGGGTAAACCGATAATGGAGAATCATCTAATCAATCAGATCAAAGAAATGTTTATGCAACTCCAAGAACCAAGAAGCTATCATGCAATCACTGTGGAAAACTAGGCCACACCTCAAACATTTGCAGAAACAAAATGAAAGGTATTCCTCAATCACAATCTACTTTCATTGGTAATTGT
>MU227865.1:242544-253158 GCA_018584345.1 Thuja plicata | reverse complement strand
CAATCACAATCTACTTTCATTGGTAATTGTTATAAATGTCACAAGAAAGGACACAAGGCACATGAATGCAAATCCAAGGTGACAAATCCAAAGAAGGAAACCTACATGGAAAAGTACTGTCCTACCTACAAAATGAATGGACATACACATCAGGAGTGTTGTAAATAGAACAAGAAAGCTTGGACACCAAAAGAACCTGATAATGGATACAAACCAACAAGAATTGGTAACTCTTATGTTTGGGACTATAACACATGGGTAAATTTCATAGCATGTGGAAGGTATGGTCATATTTCTGCCAACTGTATGATAAAATGGACTAGAAGACCAAGAGGATGGACCAATCCAGGTATGGCATGTTTGCATTGTCATAAGGTTGGACATGTGGTAAAAGATTGCAAAGACTGACAGATAGACACAAGCACTTATCCAAATGGAAACACCATTGATGACATCAAGAAGATGAGAAACAAGATGTGGATAAAAGCTACAAACACTGAACGTGTTGGAATAAGCAATGCAAATAATGATACCTCATCCAATGGATCTAGTGGCATCACTATGCCCAACTAAGCTACACAAGTCAGTATGGAACTGCATTATGACAAGTTATATTATGCATCAGTTCCATTACACATTGATCATATTGACAAAATTAGCATTATTGAAGATGCACTATATTGTTACTTGTAATATTGTTGAAAAACAATCCCATTGGTTAATGGGTATAAAAGGCATCGGTGAACACACATAGTAAAGTTGACACTACTTACCAAAATGTATCAGGCATTACACAAAAGCCAAATCGCTAAGTGTAACCGATAGACATCGGTGATCCTTTGAGCCGATAGAAGTTGTCCTCACCATCTTACCAACAATCATCGATGAAAACACTGAAGCTGCTAGCTATCCCAAAACTTTGCGTCTACACTGATGATGTTATTTATGCCTTAATCGATGAACTCAGTCTTTGTATACCGATGAGTTGTTGGGCATTAATGACAACTTAGGGCACAAAAGTTATAAAAGTGTGACGGGAGAACTCATTTCACACCCGCAATTTTTGAGAAAGAAAGAAGAGCTAAGAAGAGCGATTGAAGAGCAGATTGAAGTGCGACCTAAACAAGATTCCAACATGACTCAATAGATTCACAAGGATCACAGAGATTCAGTAAGTACCTACAATCACCGATTGTACTATTTGATTTACAGAAAGCCCTAAATTTGAAAATACGATGGCATCTACTTCAAGAACAGAAAAAATGAAAGCGGATAAGAAGAAAATGATTAACCTTATTAGAAATAGTACTTGTGTTGAAGCTAAATACAAGTTACACCCAAAAATTGCATCACAACCTGATGATTCTGGAGCATTCTCCAGAATCCCACCTAGGATTTTGCTAGTAGAGGATGTAAGGTCCTATATACATTGCAAGATCTTAGAATTGGGAGATCTAGACCTGGACAATTTCTATAAGGCACTATGTGATGAATCTGGAAACCTGAAAGAAGAGCACAAGCATCTAGACGTGAAAGGTCTGACAAATGCATTACACTTTCCTAGGGTTTTTAAGACAGAATGGATACAGATAGTTCTTAGCAGAATGCATAACCAGACATTGTGGCTTGATGAGCCTAAATGAATAACAAAAGATGTTATTCATGTGGTTACTAGATATCCCACATCTGACAAGCCAAAAGGTCACAAGCACCCATCCTTGAAGGAAGTAGAAAAGTTGACAGGTGCAAAATCAGACAAAAGAGGTCTCAAGGTTAACACCATCACCGATGAGGAACTTAAGTTTGGTGCATGTGTGATAGGATATAAAATCTTCCAGGCTAGCAGAATGAACAACATAGCAAGCACTGCTATGAGCATAGCCTACAAGATCATTAAAGAAGGAAAGAAGATGGATCTTGCAGAAATATTTTTAAACCAACTTGAGGAGAACATGAACACCATAAGGTCATCAAGGACAAACACTTGTAAGTTTGGTTCTCTTATTATGTGCATATTCTTTTATTTTGAAGAATACTTACCTTCCATAGGAAAAGTAGTATGGGACATAAGCAAACTAGTCACCATACAGATATGTGAGCACATAGAATCATTAGGTATAGATTTCAATGACCTAATGAATGAGTATTTCAAAGGATTTAAGGAAAAGATGCAAGCTAGAACAAGGATACCTGAGAGTTTGATAGAATAACACAAGGATGACATATGTTTTATGGTAGATAATTTGACTTTACCTATATCAAACCAGAGGCACCTAGAAAATCTTGGCTGTCACCATTAGATTATGAGATCAAAATAGGACAAGCTAATAAGTGCATCTAGGCACTATTAAATGAACCAGTGGACAACAAGCAACCAAGATTTGGCACTTATGAAGAAGCCAAACCAAAAATCAAGTCAGATCTTTTTGTCAAGAAAATTGTAAACAAGAAGAACAAAATGGTTAAGGACTTAACCAAGAAATTTGCAGTTGCTAAAGAAGGTGAAGAGGAAAAGAAGGCAAGGAGGAAGAAACCAAGGGCTAGTCACCCATCGGTTAAGATATAGAAAAGAGTGATTCAGAGGCCATACAGTCAGACTCACCGCCTCCTCCTCCTCCTCCTAAGAAACCAAGAACAACTGTTGCTTCAAGGATAAGAAGAAAAATAGCAAAGGAAGCAACTCCTTCACTATTAAAGAAAGGAAAGGTGAGAACCTACAAGAGGAAACCAGTCTCACCAAAGGAGAAATAGACCAAAAAGGAGGAAGTTGAATAGAACTAGAGAAGATATAGAAGACTCAGCTATGGATGAAGCTGACATAAAAGTACAAAAAGGGAAGGAACCCTTGATTCCAAAGACCATTGATGAAATATGTAAGAACATTTTAGAATCACCATCTATTTCTGATCCTAACATTAGGAAATGGTTGAAATTTGATCCAGAGGATCAAAACAAAATTGAAGAAGCTATAATAGCGAAAATGTGCAAATACCATTATGGTCCACTTCAATTCTTAGAATATGACGTACTCAAGGAACTATCAGAGAGATTGTCTGCAAGATGGACATTTGCACTTCATGCATAAAAAGAGATAAGAGAAAAAGTACTTGTTACTCTTATGCCTTTTGATTTACAGAAGGAAGAGATACATGAAATGCTGGAAAAGTATGAAAAGGAGTTCTCACCCAAAATGAGAGCATACAAATTTCTCAAAGGGAAGCTAATTGAGCTAAATCAGGAAAGCACTAAGAAGTGGTGCAAGATACTCAACAAGCCCACTAAGGAAGCTAGCTCGGAGAAAGAACACATCATCATTAAAGATGTACATGATGATTCATTAGTGGAATTGGACAAAGAAGAGAGTGAGATAGCAGGCCACAAACATACTGAAGTTGTAGATGAGGTATGGCCCGACACTACTCTTAACAAAACTCAAAGTGAAGAAAGCCAAATTCCACCAAGCCCAACTCATATTGACTTGGATGATGAAGTAGAGGTTACCAAAGAAGAATTGACAACAAAAGGTAACATAAATGAGGATGTCAATGATGAAACATGTTTGGATAATATCGTTAATGATATTATACGAAAAGACCATGCAGAAGAGGTGCAAAAAGATGAAGATATCATTGTTGCACAAGGTAATACCGACGGACAAGACACCCTTAATGACACTGCAGAGGTAAATACACTGACCAACATGAAAATATTGATAGAAGCTATTTATATTGATTCAAGTCAAGAGAAATCATCTAAGAAAGATGATAACATACTCGAGGACATGGGTAATGAAGAAAATAAAGATGCATCAGACACTAATAAAGATACAGACACAGAGATAAAGGATGCAACTGACACTTAGCAAGAGTTGTCTATTGAAAAAGACAAAGGAGAAGATATTAATAAAAATGAAACATTGACGAAGGATGAAGAAAAATCTAAAAGTGAAGAAGTTAAGAAAGATGATAGCATGAAGGAAAAGGAAGAAATATCTATTGATACACCCAAGGCCAATGAAGAGACGTATTCACAAAACCAACAGGTGGACTTTGAACAGAAGCAACAAGAATCTTCATCTTCTCGACCTTCACCTACCAAATCAATCCAATCTCAAGGTCTAAAAATGGTAGTTCACCAATCTATCTCCCAACCAAAGAAGAAGAATAAAGTACTGAAGAAAGACATCTTGGCTGCAACACTTGATGAGGTAATTGAAATACCCAAGTGAGATGTATCTACTTTAGATAATGAAACACTTCAAAAGTTTGGAGTGATGTGTCAAAGAAAAGCTATACAAGACAAAATGAAAAAGGCACATAGGGAAGCCAAAGCCCTTGACAAAGCTAGGGATATACTACATCAAATTGTTCCTAATACGAGATTTGAAGATGGCCTATTAGTCATGGAGAAAATTACATTTCTCACCAACGCCATCACTACTCAAAGTGTAGATGTAGATCAGGCAATGAAAGAATAGGCAGAGAAGAAGTATCAACACAAATTAGTTGAAAAGATCAGCCAAGAAGTGGTAGAAAACAAGGTAAAGCTCTCTGAACTAGAAATTCAATTAGAACCTATGATTGTAGAAGCTATTACCTCAGTTCAAAAGATGTGCACACTTGAAAATTTCACCAAAGAGAATAGTGAAAAGCTGTCCCAGCTAGATTCAGATTTCACATGAAGTGCACAAAGTTTAACCTCTGATGCAAATGCAATAAATTTGCATCATGAAAAGATCACAGAGGTAAAAAAATTAAGAAAAGAGATATGGGATGCGGAGACACATTTTTGAAATGAGGTTATTGAGCTACAGGCTCACATCTTGCCAAACCTCACCACTCTACAACAACACATTATAGATGCAAGGAATCTGATCTCAACCCTAGAGATGTCTGTAGTAGACGACATCTACGATATGCATGTAAGGATATCACTTGAGCACATGGCTCTAGAAAATTTGAAGGAGAAATGGGAGAAGATGATGGAGGAAATTAAAGCCTCACACTCTCACATTTTTGAAAAGTTGTAAGTACCTTTTCCTTTATTATCAAAAAAGGAGGAATGAATAGTATATATGTACAATATACTACATTAGCACAAAAGAGAAAAATATATGTATGTTGTATGTACAGCATGAATATGTACACTATATCAAATATCAAAAAAGGGAAGGCAATCATATGTACATAAACTTACACTTACCAGCATATGCATAGGGGGAGTCATTTCATGACTAAGGATGAAGTATACACAGGTGTACATACTAATACATTAAGTATGTTGCACATATTAATTTTTGATACTAATGTCAAAGGGGGAGATTGATGACATTAATTTTTTCCATTAGTATACTTAAGTGAAAAACATGATAAAGGTCATCGGTATAGGCATACCCGACGGACAAAACACTACATAACCGACTAGATGACAATGCTTGTCATAAAAATGCTAAGTATAGAATTACTCGACGAACACTGTCAAGTGTTGAACCGACAAAAAATAATAAAGGACATCACCGATGAAATAGTTTTTGGTACATCGCCGACAGATCCAAAATCACTAAACCAACGGTACAGTTTTGTGAACAACGCTGACAAAGCAGAAAAGGAAAGGAACCCAACGAACAGTTCAATATAGGGACATCGACAGAGAAGAAGACCGATAGAGAAAAGAATGAAAGAAAACTAACAGACTAACAGAGTAGCTCGACCATCAAAACCGACAGTTAGTTACAGAACCTGCAAAAAGTGGATCTAACTTTCCACGTCAGATAAAACATTGTAATTCTATTTATAGAATTTTAATTTGTTTTAAAACATTACTTGAGGGTCAAGAAAGCATATTGTAAATTTTTTAAATCATCCTAACGTATCTAAAATATAACTAACTAAAGATCAAGGTCAAGTTGTAAACCTTGGATCTAGAGTTAACTTGAAAAGCGTGAATCAAGAATGGACCTACAAACTAGTATATATAGATGTTCAATCATTTGTAATAGGTAATGAGTTGATAAATGATTATAGCCATGGAGAGCATCTAAGCAACAGAAGTGAATTCATGCAAAGTTTAGAAACATATAATATCAGTTCTCAAGAACACAAACAAGGCTACTGACGAGAAGAGACAAGGTATCATTCAATCACTCAAGGTGATTACATTTATATTGTAAGCTTTATAGGATCTGTTATCAGCAATTAAAGATTTCATATCCTATCATATCAACATTTATAATGTAGATTGCATTCTAACAAGTGCATCACATCAGAAATCCTTTTGTAGAAGGTGGACTTAATAGTTCTTGATAAATCTCTTAACAGAGTGCACACCTAATGGTTTTGCTAAAGCTTCAAATGAACTAGATCCTAACAGGTCTCCACTCTAATACTCCTAATAGGGTAGATCATCAGAAGTGATCAAATTGTAATCCTTAACCGGCTCCCTTCTTATCTACAGATAGTGAATTTTTGTGGGTAGACATCCCCACCGCAGTTTTTACTTCCTAACAGAAGTTTTCTATGATATCATATCTTGTGTTATGTGTTATTTACTTTCATGTATGTTTCTTGAATGTTTACACATGTAAAGAATTTATGTTATGATTTCACATACATAAATAAAGATGAATAGATAGATAGGTGAATATACAAATATGATGACACAAAGGTTAATGGGCCAATCACATAAAAAAATTTAGAGGTATTGATTCACCCCTCCCCTCTAAGTACATCATTCCATTAATTACAACAGTTTCTTTCATCCTTTCTCTTGTTTGGGAATCTAGAAGCAAAATGCCCAATTTATTTGCAATTAAAACAAACCAATGGTAATTTACCTTTATATCTTCCTTTACCTCTATGTAATCTCCTAGCCATCAAGTTCTTGCTCATCACTATACCTATTACTATCATTTCTCATAGTGCATTTGTTACTATATTTGCTTATTTTCAGAGAAGATTTGAATGGAGACTCAATAGTAGGTAAGACACTGTTTTCAGAGTTATTCATCTCAAATGAAATAAGTCTACAAATCAAACTATCAAGAGTAACATTGTTATTTTCTACTTATCTCATTTCTTGAATTTTAGATACTCTAATAGCATAAACATGTAGTAAGGTTCTTAGAATTTTACTTACAATAGTTTCATCCTCAAGTACTCCTCCTAGTCCATGGATAACATTAACAACTTCTTTGATTCTACTATTGTACTGAGTGATGTTCTCTCATTTCATTCTCAGGTCATCAAACTTTCCTCTTAGGCTTTCCACTTTATCTCTCAACACATTGGTTTCTCCTCCATGTACTAGCTTAAGTTTGTCCCAAGTTTTCTTTGCAGAGGTGCATGATTTCACATCTTCAAATTTAGCATCAGTTAGTGAAGAAGCAAGTTTTATCATCATAGAATTATGTTCATGTTTCTCTCTCAATTGATCAACAATCAGAGGTCTAGTAGGTACAACATATTCAGTATCCAAGTATTGTGTAATATCATTTCCAATACCTGATAGATAAAGTCTTATCTTACTTTTCCATGATGCAAATTTATATTTTTTCAACTTAGCCACATCCCTTTTACTTATCTTGTGATCTTTTGCTTAAATCCCTTTAAAATTTTCTTCCAAGCACCAAAGCTCTGATACCAGTTCTTAGGATAACTGAGAGGGGGGTGAATTAGTAGCCTTAAAAATAATTCCAACCAAATACTTATATTTCAACTATAATACCCTTAGTTATCTTTCAGTCCCCAATCATGAATTTGTAAGCCATAAATGATTCTAACAAATATAAACTTCTCTGTAAGATATGTTGTTTATCTTTTCTAGACTTTACCGAGTAGCAGTAAATAAACTTAGTGTTAACTGACCAATCCAATTTCAATAATGTGTAAATAAAAATATCAATGCAATGAAACATATACACATTTGACACATATTTTTAACATGGAAACCCAATATGAGAAAAACCAGCTGGGACCAGTAACCCAAAATACTTTCACTCCTCTGAAGTGAGCTCGGTGAAGAGCCAACCCTATTAAAGGTTATAATACACACTGTTAAGTGCGACCTTGTTTGAGGATTTAAAACTAACTATTTTTCATTTGACCTAGAACTCATTATGTTGTCAACAAGAAAAACTTTTGATACTCTTGAGTATCTCAATACAATAAGGACTGTTAAATCTCACTCGGTTAAGAGATTTTTTGAATCAATTGTTAAACTGATACAATAAATGATCTATTTAAAATATGACTTTAACTTGCAAATATTCAGATCTATTGTTAGTCCAATGATACCTCTCTGATCAATATGCTCTTCAGTTCCTTTTCTCTCTTTCTTTCTTCTGCTTGGTGAATGCTCTGTCACCTGTTGCTCCGTGTGTTCAGAATTTCTTGGCTATGTTCTTCAGCCTATATGATCAAATCTACATGAATAATTCTATCTTCACCAGAATATATTCAGCATTACTCTCTTCATAATGAATTCCTTTTCTCTTTATATAGACATCATTAGCCTCTCAATCTCCTTGTTTTTGTCGTAGATCACTTCTTGATCCGTAAAACTCACCATGCTTTGATTTATCCCATAAAGCTATGCTTTAATTTAATTCCGCAAATCTCTCCATGATAGTTGTGAATAAAACATGCTTTAAATCTCTTTCCATGCTTTAGTTTAACTGGTCCTTGAAAATAAAGCAATTAATTAGTCAATCTCTAAATATAGCTCTACCAGCTAAGTAGTTTTGTCGTTCTTTAACTTCATTTCTGATCGGTCATCAAATCCAGTTATGCTCGGTAACAAATTCAGTTATGCTTGGTAACAACTTCAGTTTACCAACGATGCTTGGTATACACTTGCTCGGTAATGCTTTCTTGGTTACTGCAGTGCTCGGTATACACTGTGAACTACTCGGTGTTCACTGTCCATCAGTGTTCAATGTCACTCGGTGTATACATACTTTTTATGTTTTACCGATAACATAAACTTTGTCTTTTCAGATTTTCAAGGTTATGATATTTTGTATATGGACAATCAGACTATATCAAGTTGACATCAATGACATTAACTGATTTAATGTCTTGCATTCACTTTTGCAGCTCGGTGATCATCAACTTATCATCTTCAACCATTCAATCAGTTATAGTTCATCATATACATATATGTATATGTATATACATATACATATATGTATATATACATATATGTATATATACATATATGTATATATACATATATGTATATATACATATATATATATATATATATGTGTGTGTGTGTGTGTGTGTGTGTCTATGTGTATATGTATATGTATATATGTGTGTGTGTGTGTGTGTGTGTGTACTTGATCATTGAAAACCTTAACTAGGTCAGCCATAGTAAAGATAAATAATATTTACAAAAAAATAGGCCACCATGAACATTTGCACTTAATGTGGTCTGCCCCAAGAGACAAAGTGAACCTAAATACATCATAACATGCCTCCCACAATTTTATTTGACTGAAGCACACATGACACAATAGATCCTTCATTTATGACATAAAATATAATGTGTAGAAAAGTAATAAAACACAGTAACTAGTCGACCCAAAAACATCCTCCAATGCACATAACTTTATGTGGGTCTAAAGTGGAACAATAATACCAATAATAAACATTTTTACTTAGCCTCTAATGCATATCCAAACCAAAATAATCATAATTTAATTAAGATAAACCACTAAGTCAGCCAGATACCAACACAAACAACGATTCTTAACAAAAAAAAACACCATATATTCATTTGTGGAGCAAACCAATACATGAATTATAAACTATAAACAATACAAAATCCTTCTAAACATGTATACTAAGACAAACACCTATAAACACCAATAAGAAGCATTCTCTAAACTTGTCCTAACAACCAAAATCACTATCAGCAAACAAAAAATCACAACTTCAACCTCTGAACTCTTGGAGACTAAAAACATGATAGTGAAACATTAAAAGATCATATAAATTATAACTAGAACCACAAGCCAACAACTTCTTATTCAAAGGAATGCAAAGCATTATCCCATAAGGACTTCAAATACTCTTTCTACATATTCTAGCTTCACATACTGCCATATTTTAGTAAAACTGCATGCTAGCTTGATATCATCACCAAACATTAGAACAAAATATGAACACTCCCTTCTTGACCTCTATGAACTTTCACACATTAGGCAATACATTGTTTCATCAGGTTGACATCCATGAATACAAAATGTGTTGATGACAATTATTCAATTGTGCATTGTCATTGATGTTTACGCAAATGTAGTGATGTTTAAACAAATGTCTAATCCTATCTGAGCACAGTCAGTTTATGTCAAGCACTCTCGGGCATTGAAGAAGACCAAAGTGATTTTTTATTTCTAACCAAGTTCACTTGGGCACTATAGTCTTGGTCGAGCATTGAAGGTTTTCAGTATTAACCGATTTATGCTTTTAGTGACAGCTGACTAACAACAGTTTATATTCTATGGTTAATTGGTTATATGAAGCCGACAAACATAAGTTTTATTGATTATTTGGAAGGTTACTAAGGCCGAATTGACAAGGCTTATCATATATATATATATATATATATATA
>MU227865.1:232081-242494 GCA_018584345.1 Thuja plicata | reverse complement strand
TATATATATATATATATATATATATATAAGGTCAAGTTTGGATTGAATAAGGTGGAAAGTAAGAAAGTGAGATATGTGTTTATGACATGAAGTGTGGAGGAAAAATCAGATGGGATTTTAATTGAGGACATAACATATAGAGCTGCAATAGAATATACGATCAGTGAAGATCAAGTAATTAAAGCTAGAGCAGAGATCTGAATCAAAAAAGATAGTTTCTTCTCAAAATAGGTCAATTCATTGTTACTCTCTAACAATTGTAGTAGTGATCTAAATCTCTTTACAGAGTAGACTTAACAGTCTTTTGTAGATCCTCTCACAAGGTGACATTTCTACATTGAAGTGTTTGAAGACCTCTAATAAGGCCACTCCTTACAGGGTGATTAAATCATCTAACAGGGTCACACCTAACAGTGTGTTATTGTAACCTTTAATAGGGTTGGCTCCTAACAAGGCTCACTTCAGAAGAGTGAAAATCAGTGAATAGTTGCAATTGGTTGTTTTTCCCATATTTGGTTTCCACGTTAAATCTTTGTGTTATATGTGTACATTTTATTTTCTTTATGGTTTATGTTTCTACAATTAATTACTAAAGGATAATAATAGTTAATATCTTAAGATTTGCTATGTTAACTGAGTGACAGTAGAATATATGTGTTAACCGAGAAATAGTGATAAATTTGTTTAAGACATCTAAGGGACTTGGATTTGTTTTTTTGGTAACTGATTCAACCCTTCCCTCTCAATTAATCAACTCATTTCCAACAATTGGTATCAGAGCACAAAGTTCTTACAGGGAAGGTTTAAAGGCCTAAGCTAAAGATCTAAGATTTCTTACAGAAGGAAGATCCCTAAACTTAACAACGAAAACTTAACTATATGGCAAGATTTGATGAGGCTACATCTATCTACTATTGGAGATACTGGTTTGTGATTCCTAGATCACAAGTATGTGGACCTGCCAAGACCTATGTCTATGGAATAGATGGTGGACATGAAGCATCATAACATAATGATGATTGATATTGCTTCTTCACTCAGCTATTCTAAATTTGATAAAGTAAAGGATTGTCCTACTGCCTATGATATGTGGAAGAAACTACATGATATACATGGAGGAGATGACAATGTAAAGAGAGACAAATTAGAAAGTCTTAGAGGTGAGTTTGATCTGATGAAAATGAAAGAAGGAGAAGAGATTACTAAGTACAGTGAAATAATCAAGAAAAGTGTTAGAGCAATCAGACTTGTCAGTGGAACAATTGAAGACAAAACAGTGGTCAGCAAGGTATTGAGAACTTTACTTCCTATCTATGCAATTAGAATTTTAGCTATTCAAGAGATGAGATGTAATAATGATCAGGAGTAAGCGTGCTCTATCGTAATATCTTAGTGGTAAGAGAGGGAGATAATATTCAGGCCTAAATCCCTACCCTAAACCCTTATTTTGTTCTAGAAATGGACAAGAATTTGACTGACTACCCTGTCTAAATCCGTCAAGCGATGTGGATTCGTGACCCTTTCTGTGTGTGCTTGGGTTTTTATTTCAGTTGGTTTTCATTTGATTTAATGATGCGCTTGACTTGTTTATTTAATGATTAATTTATGAGTGGTCCCACAATAGTGTGTCCCACTTTTTGGCCAACTTTGACACTAAGATCAACGTTCTGAGAAAAAACTTCACTTTCGAACACTTGTTGCCGCAAAACTATTAGGAATTTGAATATGATGTAAACTAGAGTATTTTAAAATTTTCTTTCTAGTTTCTATATATATTTTAAAAAAAACTTAAAATTCATTTAAATTTATTTTTCTTTCTCCTTCGAAAAGTGGATTGTGTGAAAAAATAGTATTTTTCAAGAGTGACTGTCACTTGGATCAGCATAACATTTTTTTTAAATATGATAAAAATGTAATTATTTTGAGGTTATATTTATAAATTCAATATCTAAAGGATACAATTTGTTTCATTCATTTTGGGTCAATATTTCATACGTTATTAAGTGCTAAAGTGAAAGTAACTATGATTTAGACATAAGGTCACTTGGATCACTCTGACTTGATATGTATATATCAAAATTTATTTTTTCTTTTTTTTCATAGAAAGGTCATACACATACACTTTTCCTAAATATTTTTCATAATTTGTTTTCCTAATTTACTATTTTTGCCGAAGTGTTGAAGAGAGAGGTTGCTGAATAGCCAGACAACCTCTGCTTAATTAAACTAAAAATAGAAAGTCACAATGAAATTAATATATATTAAAATCATAGTCATTGTAAAGCTTGTTTTGAGTAGTATCATTTGTCATTTGGGTTTTAGAATATTGGTTTATTTGGTCCTTGATTGAGACCATCAAAGGGCAAAAATCTGCAGAAATTTGTTGGCTTTGGAGAGGAAGGCCAAATTTAGGGGGTTCGCGCGAATACCCCTTCAAGTGAAGGGGTTAGAGTGAACCCCCCATGGAAAATTTGTGCGATTTGCTTTTTTTTTTGTCATTCACAAGGTTCGCTCGAATTGGGTCTAGTTCGAGTGAACCCCCCATTTCACCTAGTTCACGCGAAGGGGTCTTTCCCTTTGCGCGAACACTCCCATTTGCTTGAAGGGGTCAAAAATGAAAAAAAATCATCCGCGTGATTTTTCTTCATTCCTAAAAGTGGGACACAACTTTGTGGAATCACCCTTATGGTAAATATTAATGTTAATAATTGCACCTTTATTAAGGTTAAAACATTGATATATTAAATACATGGCTATTTAATAATTAAATATTAATTAAATGCATATATTTAATTATTAAATCTTGACTTAAATAATTGAGATTTAATAAATATTAAATTCAATAATTATAATTAATTGGGTAAAGTTGAATTATTGAGTATTACTTTAAGTTTCATGATTAATTGATTTATTTAAATAGAAATACTCTCATGCATTTTCAATTATGACTTTGTTCTTATATTATAAAGTTGAGTTGTGCATGCTTTAAGTGAAATTGAAAATAAAGCATTTCTTTTTATTATTAATTAGATAATTAATATCCCTTTAGGGTTTCACTTTTTGAAAACCTAATTGCCTGGTTATCTCTTTGAATTGAAAGCCATTTTGGAGGTTGTTCAATCAGGGAGAAGGAGAAATTAGGTGATTGGAGATTTTGGGAAAGCTTAGGAGCATTTTGGATTTTTGATTTGCTTTGGATTTGGATTTGGTTCCTCTCATCATTTATTAAGGTAGGATCTTGATCTTGTTAATTCTAGCTTCCAAATCTATGTCTTCTATGCATCTCGAATGCTAGGATCTTGTGCTTGATTCTTCCTTGTTTGATTATATGTGTTTATTTTGCTTAAAATTGGAAGAAAAAGTTATTAGATCAATTATGTAGTTTTTGTTTCTTGATTGCATGTCAGATCTGTGTTTTGGGCATAAGGGTTTCATTTAATTGCTTTGGTTGTAATTTGGGCATTAGGGTTTTCATTTGGAATGATTTAGTTTTCAATATTGCCCTTAGGGTTTCATATCTATGGATTATGTCTTCTTTAATGAGAAATTTGTTATTGTTGAAAAACTAGATTGAAACCCTCAAATTTGTAAATCTCTTACCTTGGAAAGTAGAAAATTCACCTTTACCATGTTCTTGCCCAAATTCTAGTTCCAGATCTGCATGGAAACAAAACAATAGAATTAATTTGCATGTTTAGAAAACTCTCTTAAGGAAATAAAGAATTAATATTTAATTTAGAATATTTCCCTTGTTTGCATCAAATTGCATGCAAGGAATTCTTTGAAAATTAATATTAAATTCTTATTATTTTCTTGTTTGTGTCAATTGTTTAGTTTTAAAAAAAATTCCTCCAATATTCTCCATTTGAAACTCTCTCTCTTTTTTTTAGAATATATATATATATATATATAGAGAGAGAGAGAGAGAGAGTATGGAAAAATCCCCACTATTGGAAATATGGCATTTCATCATTTTATTGTAAAATAAATAAATAAATAAAAATATATATGTTGCTGGAAAAATACAGTCCCTACACCAGAGAAAAAAATTTATAAATTATAAAAAATAAATTATAAAAGATATTTTAAAAGAAAATAATAAACAAAAAAATGTTTATTAAAAGTTAAGTTGCAAGTTTATATATATATATATATATATAAACGAGGTAATAGAAACAAGTTCATTTTTTTATTAAAAGAAAATATGACACATTGACTTTTGGGGTGGGTGGCCACCACCCTCCCCACTCCCCAAAACCCCCACGGCTCGTGGGGACTTGCAGGGCCCACACAACTGCGGAGCCCGTGGAGTCGCCAAGGGGACCACAGGGCCCACAGGCCGTGCGGCCTGCGGTTCTCCCGAGGTAGACTCCCGTAAAGGGAGAGGTAGGGGGCCATGGGGGAGCCCGTGGGGCTATGACCTTGTGGGGGCCACACCCCCCACCATATATTAAAAGTTTACTTTTTTATTTATTTTTAAATTAATGTTTTTTTTTTTAAAATTAGTTTTTGTTTAAAATTAGATTTTGTTAATTATATTAATTAAAAATTATTTAATTAATATATATAAATTTGTTTTAATTTATTATTTTAGTTAATTAAATTGTTAGTTATTTTTATTAATAGGTTAGTTAAATTGTTATTTAATTAAATGATTTAATAGCATTATAATTATTATTTTAATTAATAATAGTTATTATATTAAGATTTATGGATATTATGGATTATTGTTATTTATCTTGTCTTTGGGATACTTTCTTTTATCTTGATGGGATTTGTTATTTAAAATATCGTCGAATTAGAAAGATATGTTAGGAGAATTAGAGTTATTTGATTGATTTACTTATGCAAACATGTCTATCTGAAAGGATCTCTTGTGTGAACATTGATTTGAACGCTTTTATAAGCTTATAGATGTTTTCAATAACTTTTACTAGTAATTATATTTTGGTTGTTTAGTAATTATTAAATAGATTAACTTATATGAGGAGGAATTTATAAATTAATCTAAAGAGGCTTAACGTGTATTTTCTTTGGAAAATTGAATTATAGTATTATTAGTAATTTTATTAGATAAACTAATTTGCATAGTGCTACTATAAATGAGTTTATCAGTGAATTTTATTAGTTTTTCTGGAATCAAATTTATCATGTCATGATGTGTTTTCTGAGTGAATGTTAGCTGATAGATTGTGTGTTTCTCTCTTTTATGAAACTACAATGTGTCGAGTGTATGTTGGGATCAGATGCCTTTTAGGATGAAACCAAAGGTTTTGGGGTTTCTATTTCTATGGTGTTTTGTGTGCTTTAGTGCATGTTCATGCTGATATCGATTTTAGTCTCGATCTTTCTACCCAACTTGGTTTATCTAAACTTGTCTTATGTATTTCTTGGAGAGTATTTATGTTTCATGGTTAATTGAGAACCAATGTATTCATGTATGGGCAGGAATCAGTGATGAGGTTTATGTTATACCCTTGAGTTATTCTTCTGTGAACCTAGGCTAGGTTACCTAGTTGTGTAGTAGGGGGTGGCTTGCAATAAGTGTCGGGGCTCACAAGTGGCTGCCAGGATAATTTATTGTAAGTAATCATAACAAGTGATAACATAATAATTTATTAGGGGGTTTTAGTATATATAATAAGATATGTTTCCTCACCCATGCTTGAGCGCTATTAAAGGCTAATATGGAGGATGAGATGATGCTTGCCACCTTGAGGGGTGTGTGTCTAGCATAGTTAGTGACTTTGTCTATTTGAGAGGTCATTGATACCGTGTATGGTCACTTGAGTGTCGGGGTCCAGAGAGACTACTAGGAAAAACCTTAATGGTTAAACGTACATGATGACACCTTCTTATATACAGCTTAGGTTATTCTACGTGTGTCGGTTGCCTCTAGTATTGTTTAGATTTTCTTATTGTGAATCAGAGAGCTTCTAGGATCTTCCTATGCATTTATGTATGATGTCTTGTATACCTTTGATGTGTGTCTTCTTATTGTATACCCGTGTGATTGGGCTTGTTATTATCTCCTCAGCACGGTGGGAGTAGGCCTTTGGTTTCACAAGGTCGGGTGGTAGTGATTCTTATTACCATTGAGACCCGATGTTCTTCTTCATGCTTAGATGATCCTTGTTGTAATTCTATCTTCTATCCTCTTACTCTTCTAGAGACTTATTCAGTTTCATGAGTTGTATATTTGTACCAGATGTGTATATTGGTTAACATCCTTTTAGAGGATGTATTGTATTGTATTGTATTGTTATGTACTATTGCATACCCTGCGACTTGTGTAGTGGATGTTGATTCTTTGGTATACCTTGGGTATCAGTTGTATATGTGGTCTTATTATATGAGATGGTCATTATGGATTCAATTGATGTATCCGTTATGTTAGTTATTTATAGTTGCTCTTCGTAGATTAGTTTTCTTAAGTAATTCTATGTCAAGGAACCCTCGAGATGTGTAGCCTTTGCTGAGTTGTATTTATGTGTATGTCATGTATCTCATTGTTATGCTTCTGCATTGTTATCATTATTGTTTGTAAACATGTTTTAAAAAATTATCTTGTTAACTTAGTGGCATGTTTAGTTTTTCTCTCCTAGGTTCCCTTGTGGGGCATTACACATATGTGCTATCATGTGCATGCAAGAATGCTATATGTACAAAGATTGTCACTTGTATAGAATGGTAATACATTGCTCACACTTCATTCTGAGGTTTAAGTATATAATTCTCAGTAAAATCAACAATGGAGACAATAGTACCAATGGGAAAAGTGTCTTTACATATCTTGAATTGCTCATCCAACCACCTAGCTCTATGTGAATGACATATGTGTATGCACCCTAAAATGGTCGCCTAGACTATGGGCCCTCATTCTTCAATTTATCAAATAATAGAATCAATTTATCAAATTCCTGAATCAATGCTTTGCAATATTTTAATTCAAATCAATTTCCTTGATCAAATCATAATTAATTCAATTATTTCAATATTTCCTAAGGTTTGATCATTTCATCAATTACCTTATTTAATTAAAAGAAAACAATCCCTTTTTTATTAAATAAAATAATCTTATTTAATTAAAATATGTTTTAATTAAATAATCATATCTTATTTAATTAAAATCTCTCTTAATTAAATAATCTTATCTTATTTAATTAAAATCTCCCTTTTAATTAAATAAAATAATCTTATTTAATTAAAAAAAAATCTCTCTTTTAATTAAATACATAAAGTCCCCACTTAAATCCCTCTTTGTGTTGAAAAAAGAAATAATTTAAATAAAAATAAATAAAGCTCCTTTTTCTTCACACATATTTCTAAGTGGTGGGCTTTTTTCCTCTTAATCATGGCCTTTGATTTTTCCTTTTGAAGATATAAGCACATGGATCAACCAAGATTTAATCTCCACCATTGCTCATTTCTTTTTACCTCTTAATCTCTACCGTACATTGCTCTTTAAAATGAAACCTCTCCTTCTCATTTGGAGATACACTTTTATGCTATTGTTATGCTGCAGGTTTGGAGAGCGATCTTGGAGGAGATTTTGAGCATTTGAGCTTGAATCATGCAACTTCTTCTTCTTGTCTTCTTCTCTCATGCATCCATGGAAATCCATTTAGAGTAGATTCATGTTAATTTAGATTCATATTTCTTTCATAGATTAGCTTGCATATTTCATTTCATGCATTGTTATCATATAGATTAATTTGCTTTCATGCATTGTTATCATATAGAATAGTTTTCATTTGCATGCATATTTGGTGATCATGGAGACTAGCATTCTTACTCTTCTTCTTTGAATCTCTCATTTCATGGTGTACTTGCATGGCATAACTAGGTCTAAACTGAGGGCCTCCATTACAAACCCTTGCACTCCATGAATAGGGAGCTATGAGTTGCCATTTGAGACCTCATTCTTAAGCAATCTTGAATATAATGAATCATAGAAGTGTGTCAACATTTTAGCACACAATATGTACTCATAAACTAGTTTCTCTTGAAAAATCTTCATAAAATCAGCTACGCATATATCATTTTTCACTAACTCACACCTCCTAATATCTTTTCCATATTTTAGACCACAAGTTAATGTCTTGTATTTTCCAAAAGAAACTAGTGTATTTCCAATCTCATTTGTGCTCTCTAGATGGTGACATATCCACAACTTTCTCATACCACCACATGCACTACAAGATCCATTCAAACATATCATCTTATAATAAATGCAACCATCATCTTGATTGCATAATACACTTGACATAAAATCTCTTGATGGCATAGAAGGTGCTTGAAGACCACATTCCTACAAAATAGTGTTAGTGTGCAAAGTAAAACAAACATGATGATATATATCATAATGCATGAAAAATTCAATATGTACCTTGCAAAAACATGTGGTGCACGCATGATTAATCTTGACATAAAAGGGTTTTTCCATTTCAAAAAATCTTTGACTAATTTTAATTTGAGAAAATATTTGGAGGAATCTTTCATAAAATTATGTTTGTGACATATCCAAAAAGTGTTTTGGATGTGGCATATGGTTTGTAGATCTGATTCTCCTCCTAACAACGTCTCTTTGGTTGGGTGAAACCCTTGTGTTGTCATGCCAAATATTTTCAATTAATATTCTTAATGCATCAACCACAACCTTGTCCTTGCATGGGAGTCTACCCAAGAATGACCAAAGAGAATTAGTGTTTGAATCCTCAATTTTGTCTTACTTGTGTAAGGCTCTCTGTAATGTTGATCTACCTATCCTTAATGACTTTCTTGTTTTTCTTACTATACAAGATTTTTTCATTTCCTTTCCCATTATAGTTAATGTGAAGATATGTCGAGTAACATTAGCTTCTTTACTGCCTGATTTTGAACCAATGACTTGGTATGCATCAAATATATTTCTCACAATGGTTCTCTCAGTACTATTTTTAGATGTTCTCAACCCCACAGTTCTCATTATCTCTCTAAATTTCAGATTCTTAATCATTTCAAAAACTACTTGACATCTTCCACTTTGATTTAATTTTTCAAAATAGTTATTCCAAATCTTTTAAACAATTCTTCTACAATTTATTTCTGTTATTTTATCATGCATTGGCCTCAAAATATTTTCATCAATGTCAATTGATGACATATAACTGATTGAATGTTTGATAATATTAAGTTGAAGATAATGCAAGGCATTAAATCAGTTAATGGTTTGTATTATTATTGATGTCAACTTGATATGGTCTGTATGGTCATGTACATAATGCCAAAGACTTCAGAGAATCAATGGAACAAAGGTTATGCTTTGAACAATGCATAAAAGTCAAGTATTCACTAAGTGACAGACAACACTGACGGAGTGCACACCATCGGTAAAGCAAAGAAGAAAAGTCACAGTGATAACCGACAAGCTGAAGACAGTGTTGCCCAACGAAGCAAACCACAGGTTGCCCGATGAGCTGAAAATAGAGTTACCCGACAAGTAAAAATATAATGATGCTCGACAGACAGAGATCCAAAAGCTAACTAGAGTCACACAGACAGAACTGGTAGTTGTAACTGAAAACTAACTAAATAGTTGACCGATGGAACAGAGAGTTCAGAAAATGACAAAATATCTAGCTAGCAAGAGCTAAAGATATACTTAACTGGATGTTTTCATTATTTTATTCGACCAGATTTAAGTGATTGATTTTAAAGCTGATTTGTACAGTTGGAAAGAAGATAACTATGAGATAAATCAAGAGTTATGCTTTAAATCAGATTAGTTGGATTATTTTTCACGCTAAGAATCAAGAATCAAGAATTAAGGAATATCATGTCTATATAAGAGACAAGCATTATTCATTTCCAAAGGACATTCACGGAAAAGGGATTAAGGGGAGTGAATAAAAGAAGATGCTAAAGAGAAACTGATGAAGGATAACTTCATACAGTTCTGATCAATCAAGCTAAGGGAGAGCTAAAGAATTCTGCAGACACCGACAAACAGTCAACACAACATCACAGAGTAGAAAGTGTGGAGCACAAAGAATTGAATTGATATATTGATCAGAGAGGTAATGTACTTAAATAGATCTAAAAATATGCAATTCAAGTTGCATTAGAAACAGGTCATTTTGTTTCAGTTTAACCATTGAAGCATAAAGTCTCTTAACAGAGCAGGACTTAACAGTCTTCTATATATTGAGGTACATCCCAAGGAGTGCCAAAAAGGTTGATTCATAAAAGTAGCACTAGATTTTTCTAAAGCCTATTGACAGTCTAAGAAAGAGGTTGATTCAAGCATGGTAGCAAACTAAGTTGCCCGATACTAAGTGACAACCTATATGTATAAAATCCTCTAACAAGGTCACACCTAACAGTGTGTTTGTAACCTTTAACAGGGTTGGCTCTTAATAGGGCTCACTTCAG
>MU227865.1:218966-229970 GCA_018584345.1 Thuja plicata | reverse complement strand
ACCTATGAGGACAAAGAGTTATTATGGAGATAGATATTTTATTCTCTTTGTTGATGATTACTCTAGAATGATGATAGTCATGTTTCTAAAAGATAAATCTAAAGCATTCAAGATGTTTAAATGGTATGAGGCTTTGGTAGAGAAACAAAGTGGTAAGGATCTAAAATGTTTGATATCAGATAGAGGAGGTGAGTTTA
Source organism: Thuja plicata (assembly GCA_018584345.1). Lineage (NCBI taxonomy): Eukaryota > Viridiplantae > Streptophyta > Pinopsida > Cupressales > Cupressaceae > Thuja > Thuja plicata. Next base: position 229,773 of record MU227865.1, on the reverse strand, counting down.
TATCAGATGAATTCACTAACTTTTGTAATGAGCATGATATAAAAAGATAGGTTTCTGCACCAAGAACACCACATCAAAATGGAATTGCTGAAAGAAGGAACAGATCAATAGTTGACTGTGCTAGAACACTAATGATAGAAAAAGGAATCACCCAAATATTCTGGAGAGAATCTATCAGCACTGCTATTTACACACTAAATAGAGTACAACTAAAGAAAGACACCAAGAAGACACTGTATGAGCTATGGTATGAATACACACCCAATGTGAGTTAATTCAAAATTTTTGGCAGTCAATGTTATATCTTAAAAGATGATAGAAATGGAAAAATTGAATCCAAGAGTGATGAAGGAATTTTTCTAGAGTATTCTACCAAGAGCAAGGCTTGCAAATATCTAAACAAAGCCTCTAACAAAATTGTTGAAAGTGCAAATGTAAAGATAAATAAATTTGCAGAGAAAAATAAACAAGAAAGCACTAAAGAGCCAGACGAATACAATAAGTTCACTTACAAAGAGGAACCTAACACTCTACCCTACCAACAATATAGAGAACCTAAGCTGCAAATCACTACTCCAGAGCATCAAGATACAAATACCGACGGTCAGGATAATGATCAAGAAAATGTGCAAGGTGATGAAGAACATAATGAAGATCAAAATAATGATCAAGCTAATAGATAAAGGACTATACCTGTACTTGCAAGATATTTAAGGAAGAACCATCTAGAGGTCCAGATCATAGGAGATAAGAAAGTTGGTACAAGAACAAGAAGTAAGTCTTTAAACTCAAGTTGCTTAATTTGTGAATTTGAGCCAAAATCTGTCAATGCTACACTAGATAATGAGGAATGGATAAGTGCTATGAATGATGAGATTGAGAAGATTGAGAAGAAAAAAACATGGTCACTTGTGCCAAGACCAGATGAAAAGAATGTCATCGGTACAAAATGGATATTCAAGAATAAGCTGAATGAGAATGGAGAAGTCACAAGGAACAAAGCAAGACTAGTATGCAAAGGGTATGCACAAGAGGAAGGTATAGACTATGGAGAGACCTTTGCACTTGTTGCTAGGCTAGAAGGAGTAAGAATACTACTTGCTTATGCTGCATACAAAGGATTCAAAGTATATCAAATGGATGTCAAGTCAGCATTCCTAAATGGAATACTTGAAGAAGATGTATATATTGAGCAACCAGAAGGGTTTGTAGATCTAGAAAAGAGGAACATGGTATGTAGACTTCACAAAGCCTTGTATGGATTAAAACAAGCTCCAAGAGCCTAGTATGAATGACTTCATTCCTATCTAATAAGTATTGGATTCATAAGGACTAGTGAAAACAAAAATCTTTATTTAAAAGAAGATACTAATGCTAACACTTTGATTGCTGAAATATTCATTGATGACATCATATTTGGAGGCAATGATATGCTATGCAAATCATTTGCTGATGAGATGAGCAAAGAATTTGAGATGTCTATGTTTGGAGAGATCAAGTTCTTTCTTGGTCTACAGATCATTCAACAAAGTGAAGGTATTTTCATTACACAGTCCAAGTACATCAAAGAGGTCCTGAAGATATTCAAGATGGAAGAATCCAAATCAATTAGAACACCGATGACTACTGGAAGTAAGTTGACAAAGGAGGACAAGACAACAGAGGTAAATTAGAATTTGTACAGATCAATGATTGGAAAACTCATGTATGGTGTACACACAACACCAGATATTGCACATGCAGTAGGAATTGTTGCTAGATTTTCTCCTAACCCTAGGGAATCACATATGACTATTGTGAAAAGAATCCTAAGATATCTGAAGAATGCTAAGGAATTTGGCTTATGGTATAGAAGAGAAGGCAAATTTGAACTAAAGGTGTTTACTGATGTTGATTGGGCTGGAAATCTTGATGACCGAAAGAACACAACTAGAGGAGCATTCTTTATGGGTGATAGAATTGTCACATGGATCAGTAAGAAGCAAGGATGCATCTCCCAGTCTACTACAAAAGCAAAGTATGTTGCTGCTGTTGTAAATTGCTCAAATATTGCATGGATCAAACAACTGCTGGAAGGCATGCATATGAAGATCTTAGAACCAGTGATTATCTATTATGATAACACCAGTGCAATAAAAATTTCCAAGAATCTAGTCATGCATGCAAAGACTAAACACATTGCAATCAAATATCATTATTTGAGAGAACAAGTTCAAGAGAAAGAAGTGACACTTGAGTATGTGCAATCAAAAGAACAGCTGGCCGATATCTTCACCAAGCCACTACCCAAATATACATTTGAGTACTTGAGAAAGAGACTAGGGGTCAAACCCTTATCTACCAGTTAGTAAAAGATTGAATGCTGCATCAGCATATATATTATCAAAATATCAGAAATGTTGATGCAAGCAAAGAGAAGAACTTCAAAGCTACATCTATATATAGATAGGTATATATCACAACCAAGCACCAGAGCATAATGTTGTATTGCTGATGGATAAGGAAAATTCAAGGAATATATTATGGATAAGAGGAAAATGATTATTTGACATGAATGTCAGATATTTAAAACAATTGACATTGTTGTCAAAGGGAGAGATTATCCATATTATCACATTCTTTTGAGCATAGGAAGAGAGATTATCCATTATCAGATCACTCCAACAAGGAGAGATTATATCCTTAGGGAAAGAAAGTTGTTGAAAAGAGAAAAAGACATCAAAACAAAAAAATAGTCAAAAGAGAGAAATTGACACTAGAGGAGATTCAACACATCAGAAATTAGAAAGCTACAAGAATCAAATCTAAGCTAAAACAGAGCTTACCAAAGTTCAGACATTTATCAGTTATCAAACAAAGATTGGTAGTTGATGAATCTCAACAATTGTATTTCATATTGTATTAGAAATATTATAGTGTGATAATATAAGTTATATTGCCATCAATGTCAAAGGGAGAGATTGATGACATATAACTGATTGAATGTTTGATAATATTACGTTGAAGATAATGCAAGGCATTAAATCAGTTAATGGTTTGTATTGTCATTGACGTCAACTTGATATAGTCTGTATGGTCATGTAAATAATGCCAAAGACTTCAGAGAATCAATGGAATAAAGGTTATGCTTTCAACAATGCATAAAATTCAAGTATTCACTAAGTGATAGACAACACCGACGGAGTGCACACCATCAGTAAAGCCAAAGAAGAAAAGTCACAGTGATACCCGACAAGTTGAAGACAGTGTTGCCCGACGAAGCAAACCACAAGTTTCCTGATGAGCTGAAAATAGAGTTACCCGACAAGTAAAAATCCAATGATGCCCAACAGATGGAGATCCCAAAGCTAACTAGATTCACACCGATAGAACTGGTATTTTTAACTGATGACTAACTGAAGAGTTGACCGACAGAACAAAGAGTTCATAAAATGACAAAACATCTAGCTGGCAAGAGCTAAAGATAGACTTAACTAGTTGTTTTTATTGTTTTATTCGACCAGAGCTAAGTGATTGATTTTAAAGTTGATTTGTACATTTGGAAAGAAGATAACTACGAGATAAATCAGGAGTTATGCTTTAAATCAGATTGGCTGGATTGTTTTTCACACCAAGAATCAAGAATCAAGAATTAAGGAATATCATGTCTATATAAGAGACAAGCATTATTCATTTCCAAAGGACATTCATGGAAAAAGGATTAAGGGGAGTGAATAAAAGAAGACACTGAAGAGAAACTGATAAAGGATAACTTCATATAGTCCTGATCAATCAAGATAAGGGAGAGCTAAAGAATTCAGCAGACACCGACAAATAGTCAACACAACATCACATAGCAGAAAGTGTGGAGCACAAAGAATTGAATTGATATATTGATTAGAGAGGTAATGTACTTAAATAGATTTGAAAATTTGCAATTCAAGTTGCATTAGAAACAGGTCATTTTGTTTCAGTTTAACTAGTGAAGCATCAAGTCTCTTAACAGAGTGGGACTTAACAGTCTTCTATATATTGAGGTACATCCCAAGGAGTGCCAAAAAGGTTGATTCATGAAAGTAGCACTAGATTTTCCTAAAGCCTATTGACAGTCTAAGAAAGAGGTTGATTCAAGGATGGTAGCAAACTGAGTTCCCGATACTAAGTGACAAACTATATGTATAAAATCCTCTAACAAGGTCACACCTAACAGTGTGTTTTTAACGTTTAATAGGGTTGGCTCTTAACAAGGCTTACTTCAGAAGAGTGAAAATTTGGGGTACCGGTCCTAGTGGTTTTTCTCTCAACAGGGTTTCCACGTTAAAATCCAAGTGTTATGTGTGTATGGTTTATTACTTTACTATTTTATATTTCACATATGCATTTCTGGATATATCGGTATACTCTTCTTATTTACTGTATTTTGGTAAATAGTTATATTGCATATCGGTAATCAAAGAGAATAAGGACAGACAAGGAACATCGACAGACAGTTAATCATTATAAGTATTTCATGGCATACATCTTGTAGAGACTTAATAATCTAAGGTTTATTTGATTGGTGGTTAGTGATTAAAGGATAAATTTTTGAGGCCACTGATTCACCCCCCCCTCTCAGTTATTACTAATAGTCAATAAGAAACTTTGGTTTTCTATGAATTATCCTAGGATGTTTTAACATAGCTGCATGCTCTACATTTTCATTAGATGAATTATGTTCATTTATCCCCATCATTTCAATTGGTGTATGTTGAACATTTTCATTTTCATTATGTGCATTTTTTTCATTAATGACATTGAATTGAAAAGGTGCATTAGATGAATTAGGTACATTTATCCCCATCATTTCAATCAATGTATGTTGAACATTTTCATTTGTTGAATTAGGTGTAATTTGTCACATTAACATTAACATTTTTTATCACTTACATTGCATGCATTTGATGATGTACCTTGTCGTATTCTCCTCATGCACTCCCTTTGTCTTTCATTTTTTGTCTCTTGTTGTTCAATTGTTCCTCTTTTGTTCTTTCCCATTGTTCATATTGAATGGACCCTATGAATAATATCATGAACATAGAATAACACATGGATATCAAATCCAAAAAATAAGAATAAATCAATCATTTTCTTGAAATGTAAACTTACAATAATAAAATAACATCAAAAACACCAATAAACAACATAATTCAATCATTACAAATAAAAAACATGCAAAAAAGTGGAGACCTGTCTATTACTGGCGTAAAAAAACAAAAAAGCAATAGTGGGACCTTGGGACAATTTGCAATGAATTTTTTTAAATCATTGAAGCAAAAAAACTTGCAAGGTTCCTAATTCAACAGAACCTGATCGGGTTCTGAGGAGTTAATGGTTCAACATTCCTCTTTCCTCAAAACCCTATCGGGTTATGAGAACATAAAGGCCCAATGTTCCTAATTCCTTAGAACTAGATCGGGTTCTGAAAAACTAAAAACAAAGGAGGAGAGAGAGAGAGAGAAAGAGAGAGAGAGAGAGAGAGAGAGAGAGAGAGAGAGATGCATAATTTTTACTTCTTCAAAACCTGATCGGGTTTTGAAGAAGTGAAAATTGTGCATTCTATTCTCCAGAACCTGATCGGGTTATGGCTTGGGAAGAGGCGTGGAAAATGACCTAAGGGTTTGGAGGCTCATTTTCCCTCCATTTTTGTTCTTTTATACATTTTTTCATCTTGTAAGATGAATTCTTGACTTTATTTTCATTAGGTTTGCAATTTGTCAAGAGGGTAGCTCTATAATTTTCACCATAATCTCATACGCCTTCTTAGCTTTCTAACCATATTTTATTTTCTATTTTTGGACAAATTAGCATAGTAAACTTTAATTTTCTTTACCAGTGTCTTGACAATCCTCATGGACACGTGTCTAACATTTTTTTATAACTTTTTATATACTTTACCAAATTACAAATAAATTACATATTATTTTTCTACACTTGATTCTATAGACTTTAAAAAAAGGGTTTTCATTTTCGATTATTTTGATGCAAGTTATGCTCGGCGCACGAACAAGTACCAAATTTTTAGGATGCGGACACTTCAAAAAATCATAGAAAAAAATACTCGTCAGAAAATTACAAAAAAATATACAACTTCTATATCCCACTCTTACTTATCATCCCACCAAAGGGATTTGAAAAATACCGAATATAACTATTTCTTTTGTACAACGCCTGGAAACAACTATGTTATATTTTTCTTAAAAAGTTAGGACCTTTTTTTTGTGTGCGGGGGGTTTGACCCCTTAATCTTACCAATTTTTTTTTAAATTGAATTTTAGAAACTAGATTCAGAGTACTATAATTTTTATTTTTTACACATCTTCTTATTTTGAGTGCATGACCCTCAAATGTCTATTCCAAGTTCAAGTTTTCCCGATTTCAGAAAAAATGTGTCCACTTATACCCCCCTTTTTGGTTCACAACTTGCTGCACATACCCTTGGAGGAAAATTCAAGGTACCTATTGATATAATTGTTCTCCCTATAAACATGCTCAAGTGCCATGTCAGTAACCATCCACAAAAAGACAAAATTGATGGAATTTGATTGTTCAAAATATTTGCCTTTATACAGTTCCATCTCCCATCTGGAAAATTCCCTATCTAAAGGCCAACCAAAATTATCAATAGTCTCTAACTTCCCAACTACCTCAATCCAACGAGCATCATTTATAGCCCTTGCATCTACAATACATTTTACAAGATCTACCTCAACTCTGAAAAGATTGTCTAGTATATCATTGAAATCGAGTGTATCAATATCACTTGTTAGATGTAATAATGTTTCAATAGTATCAATAATCAAATCAAATTCCTTCATCCTTGTATGGACATCCTTCAAATTTCCCTCCCTGTCATAAATTTTGTGAACATAGTCGTTGTATGACTCAACAAATAACTGCAAATTGCCCTTGATTATATGATCTTTTCCCTTGAAGAATGCAACCAATGTGTTTACTATGTTAACCATATCCAATTTCTCTGCAATCTTATCAGGTAAGTCAGGCCCATAGATTAAAATAGCTGCAATTTTCTCCAGAGAGAAATTTCTTCTCAACCATAAAGTGAAAAAGGGTTAAAAAAGGCCATTGCTTCTGCACACTTCCCTTCAACAACTTGTAAGGATTTATGGGAATGATGGACAACATCAAATTTATTATTTAAAATATCTATCCTATGTTGTAGAATTTCTAGCAATACTTTGACTCCCAAAGTATTCTTTTCTACCTCTAATTTCTCTATTCTACCAGTATAATCATTTATCTTTTCATCATTAACAACATGAACAGAAACAACAAAATTAGAAGCAAATGGAACAAACTGACCAACAGTCTCAACTGAAGAATCCACCATCTCATGAGTAGAAAGCACTGGAACATTTTCTAACCATTCAGTTAGCTCAACAATTTTCTCTTCAAGCTTACTACTAAGCATAAGTTGTCCTTCATACTCCTTTCAAATCCTGATCAGACTAGTATATGTCTCTACAAGTCTTCTCTCAAAATCTTCAGCTTTGGCTCGATTCAAAAATGATACATGAGTTAAAAGGTCAGTAATCTCTCTATTACTAACATTCTAAATATTCCAAATAAGCCTATCACCATGCCTTCTATCTTGTATATCAATAAGCCCCAACTTTTGTGTAACAGGTGCAAGTGACTAGATAGCCAATACTTTACTTTTTGGATCAAAACCAAAGCCTCTGATAAATTCACCAACTTCAACTTCGAATTTGAAAATTGGATCAGGTTGTCTCCTTATCTGATCATTAACTAAAGAGGATTACATATCCCATCTAGGCATTAGAATCATTCCACTTCATTTCTCAAGTTCCCTTGCATGTTCCACAGTAAGTGCATGATCATTAGGATCATATTCATGTAGTGCTAGCACTAAATTTTCTTTCTTTTCATCAGTATCATACTCTATCCCCAATTTCAATTTTACCTCATTTTCCTTCAATTTAAACAAAAAACTTTTCAACTTATTAGTTTGGATGAAATCATCATCCTGCAAAAATATATTAGAAAGTAATAATTTGTCATCCATCTGAGAATCAATGCTAAATTTGATTCTCCAGTCTCTTCACCCTCAGGTGGCTTTTGAGAATCTCTCAATGTTTGTCTCAACTCATGGAAATAAGTCCCCTTTCCAGTGATTCTTGCCTTGGCATCATCCTTCATTATCCTGGCAGCATGTTCAACCTTTGTCTTTTAGTTGCTGGCCTCTATGAAGACTCATCCTCATCACCTTCCTCCACAATCTCAATAAAATCCCTTCCTAACGGAATATCTCCATGTGATGATTCTACATCTTCATGATTAACCTTGGCCTCAGCTCCAGCAGGCACATCGGGCATCTTTTCCATAATTTCATCATAATTTTCAAGTAAAGTCTTCAATCTATCCCAATACCCAAGCTCATGGTAAAAAATAGGTAAAGAAGGATCAGTTTCCTTGAATTCCCTTTCAACTCTCTAGATATCATTCCACCTCATCCTCTTCTCAATCAATTCATCAGTGACAACTGTGTTTCTTATGATATCCTCCTCAGGTAAAGGCTCATGAACTAGCAAAGCAACACCTACCATTTCGTTCAAAGTGTATCTCATGAATCCTTCACGATCACATAATCTTGATTTGGCAGTATACAATCTATAATGTCTTAGAAAATCATTCATAGAATCCAAGGCCCATTTACCTATTTTAAAATCACCTACCACCCACAATCTAGGTAATAAGGTATTTTTTTCTTCTTGGGACCTAAATATTCCTTATCAACTAATGTCAACTGACAAATGAATTCAATTATACCCACCCTAACAGGGACATATTTTGGCAAGATGTTGGGTGGCTAAGGACAACCAAAAATTCTAATAATAGTAAAATTTGCAAACAAAAATGCATCTCCCCAGTTATGCCTAATGGGCCCCTGACTATTAGCATGCAAAGGTTTGGTCATTCTTCTAATTTCAAGAGGAATCCTATCCTCTTTTGCACCTAACATATTCCTAAGAGGATTCACAATCCAATTTTCAAAATGTATGAAGGAAGAAGAATAGGTAGTACTTTCCCATACCCTTGTCCATAGTTGTACTAACATCTGCATTCCCATATCTTGCTTCATCAGTACCATCTCCTTATCCATATAGTCATCATTGTAAAATAGGATGAGATGCATAAGAATTGAGTAATGTTTGAAATTGATTGTGGAAGGATTGCTCTAAATAGTGCAACAACCAGATCATTTTGAATTCTGTTGATAATAAAGTCCACATAATCATACTCTTTATTCACATGTGGGTGTTAAATGTCCATAAATAACATAAATATATCTTCTATCACTATTTTTCCTCCATCCATTCCCAAAACCTTACAAATACCATACTCAGTATACTTGAAATAATTATGGAAGGTATCTAGATCATAAGGTTCATTAACATTATCTGGAATTGGCACTATCTTCCTCCCATCCCTTGGCATAAACTTAGGAATTGAATTCTTTTTCAAGACACCTTTATGCAATAAAAATAGTCTTGTTTCTTCATCTAAGTCTATACACTAGTAAATTTTACCTTGTTTTTCGATGAGGAATAGTCGAATGTTTGACACCCATTGGTCGCACAGATGACTATAACTGTTGTCAAACTTTTTTCGTCGCTTATTTGACAGGAAACCCCATCATTGACATATCCACCTACTTAGTGGTTGAATTATCAACCGAATCTTCGCCAAAAAAATTGCTTGAAGCTGGAAGAATTGCAGATCAAACCTTTTATCTAAGCGGCCAATGCTTGCCGAAATTATGACCACCTTTGGTCGCAATTAACGTCGAACATATAGCAGTCTCTTCAAAACATCAAATATAGTGTATCTCTTTGTTGACCACAGTTGGCTGGAATCAATGTCAAACACATAACAATCACATCGAAACATCATACACAGTGTCTCGTATTCTCGACCAACGTTCGTCGCCGTCGACGTCGAACACATAGCATTCTCATTGAAACTACAGATATTAGATTGTCGAAAAAGAGACCAATACTAATTTTTGTTTAAATATATATATATATATATATATTATTGATGGGTTTGTAAATGATGTCTCTATATTATATTACTGAGATTTCTCTTAGAGGTTTGTAACAAGGAAATGATGAAACATCTGTATAATAAAATCATCACAATCATAATCAATCATGATAAAACATGATCTCACCTTAGCCATCAATTCTAAGACCTTAGCCCTCTTAGCCCAATTGCATAAGAAATAGCATGTTTGTGTGCAGTACTATTGCATGTATGTGTTCACATCTCTAGGTGGTCCACCATCATAGGATCATTCTAATGTGGACATATTTAGATCATTCTAGTATGGGCATATTTGACTAGAGTTGGTTGTGAAAGATCTAAATGAATATCCTGAAGTACCTGCAGGTGGTTGGGAAAGATATTAACAAACATCCTAAAATGCATGTAGGTATAATGTTTGGTTGTTGTGGTCATTTGAGATACAAAGAGAGATATGTCAAAGTGTTATTTTAAGGTATAATATAAATATGCAAGATTTACATTGTCATGTTTTAGGTGCTAGGGGTAAATAGATGGTAGAAAATGCATGATTAATTCAACTTAAAAGAGTATGAACAATGCAATGTTTGGTTGGGAATATTTGAGGCAGCAGTGGCTACTACAAAGATAAGGTACCTCTTGTCCATGTGTAGGAGTATGCTAGTTTTTAATATTGTTGGAGAAGTTTGTCACTTGGTTGTAAAAATAGTTCTAAACAAGTTTC